>PITA01001230.1:0-207562 GCA_004023965.1 Spilogale gracilis | reverse complement strand
GGGGAGGTAGGTAGGAAGGAATCCGTGAAATAGGTGAAGGGGATTAAGAGAACACTTGTGATGAACACAGAGTGATGCATGGATGTATTGAGTCCCTCTATTAAATACCTGAAACTAATATTACAGTGGATGTCTACTGAAATTAAACAAATAAACTAATGAATGGAGTTATGTTCTAGCCCAAGAAGTCTAATTCTGGCCCAATGATCCTAACCAAACTTAAAACAACAATTGACCCTAAGCAGCTCAGTGGTCACCATCTGGATTCAACTAACAGTGGGACTTCTTTTAAATTTCTTAAAGGTACTTGATGAACTTTATAATATGTCTTCAATGTTAATATTATAAAAGATTGTCTTTTGAAAATAAAATTATTTATGTCCAGATACATTTAATGGTATAAAATTAAGTAGCATATGCATGAAGCCCATCCCTTTCGCTCAAAATTTGAGTTAAGTGGCACTTTTTTTTTTTTTTAAAGATTTTATTTATTTGACAGAGAGAAACACAGCTAGAGAAGGAACACAAGCAGGGGGAGTGAGAGAGGAAGAAGCAGGCTTCCTGCCGAGCAGGGAGCCTGATGTGGGACTCGATCCCGAGTCTCCGGGATCATGACCTGAGCTGAAGGCAGTCGCTTAACCAACTGAGCCACACAGATGCCCCTAGTGGCACTTTTTTGACTTGGCCAAACAAGCAATGCCCTTCCTATTCCAGGAATTCCCATTCGATAATGCATTTTCCTCTCCTTTTCCTTCCCTCCCTTTTCTTTCTTTTTCTTCTTCACTTCTTTTTTTTTAATTCCTTTCTTCCATTGTGCTTATAATTTTTTTCAGACCTGTAACTCTCTGTTAACATGCTATAGGTATGTTTCATTTTAACGGCCTTGATTCCCCCTACCCTGCATTCTTTGGTTTGCAGGTTATGTTATTTGCAGTGGCATTCTCTGCTGGTATCTTAAAACGACACTGAATTGAGGCTTTGATTTGCAAGCATTTTGCAATTGTCACCAAAGCCATATTCACCTTTTGAAATCAGAATTTGTGCAGGGTTTGGAGATTTTAAAGCTAGCAGGAGAGGTGACAAAAATCCATTGTTGAATAGAAATTCGACTCATGGCTGTTGCCAAATTGGAGCCTTTCAGGTTACTGTGAGCAGAGCTTGCCTATTTTAACTTGGTTGGCTAGCAACCTTCTGCTCTGTGACACCGATTCTATGAGCATGCCCACTCCCTCCTACCTCCTGCACTCCTACAGCTTCGTTCTGCATGCAACATAAGCAAGTCTGGTTTATCCCAGCGATTCAAACCTTAGTGCAACAGACAAGACCAATTGCTTTACCCCCTTTAAAGATGAGGGAGCCAAAGCAGAAGAGTGGTTTGTGAAGGATAATATTGCTGCTTAGAGGTTTGGGCATGCCTCACATTCTCCTCTGGCAAATTCCATCCCAGAAATTTCCCCCATATTATCAAAACACATCAAACTAGTAAAACTATTATTAGTTGCTAGTGGCATACCAATGGTGATGAATAACAAAGCCTAGGATCCTGTATACTGCTCTCAGGGGCCAGCTAACATATAAGCCTCAGTGGGAATGAGGAGGTATGAGCTCTGTGCCATGTTCTATATTCAGTATTGCACTGAATCAATTCAGCATTATTGGGGATCTATCATGATCCCTGATCCCTTCACCTTCATAAATGAAGAAATGAAGGCTTATCAGGTGAAGTAACTTCCTGACATTCACAAGTGATGGGGTTTACTTGTAGGCCCCTGTCTTACTGATGCCAGCTTCTGGGAAGTGCTTCCCACCTGAAGTGTTTTCAATCCATTTCTCCCCGCTCCCAAACTGGAACATGTGTAAACATGTATTTACGCCCACAACAATCTCTCCACACTCTCACCTGATGTCAGCCCTTTTGGTTTCCTCCTTTTTTTTTGTCAGGATGGGGAAGTAGCTTCTAGAGTAGGTGCAGTACCCTGTCGTTCCTCTGTTTTTGCTGGCCACCGTAGCCAGCTGATCTGGACCATCCCTACTTGGAAGAGCTGCTTGGAGCATGTGCCAAGTTCGGGCAGCCACAGCTTTTGATTAGAGCATGAAAAGGCATCTCTGGTCTATGACTTTTTTTTTTCTTTTCCAGCCTTTGTTCTTGCCCACAGGAGTGGTAGAGATGGAGAATGAAGAGGTTCAGTAGGCTGGCTGTGAAGAAAGTTGAGGAAACTCCTTTATTACCTAAGGAACATAAATCACATATCAGAAGTTTACAAAGGGAAATTTGGACAGAACTGTAAAGAATTCTCTAAGACCCCTTATATTTTTTCTAATCAGTAATTATGAAGCGTAGTCAAGCAAACTAAAATGTTAGTACACCTAAACATCCAGTGTTTTGTTTTGTTTTGTTTTGTTTTGTTTTGTTTTTTAGATTTATCCATTTATTAGAGAGAGAGAGGAAGGATGGGCGGTGGGGAAGAGACCAAATTTCAAGCAGACTCCTTGCTGAGCACAGAGCCCAATGTGGAGCTTGATCTCAAGGTCCTGAGATGATGACCTGAGCTGAAAGCAAGAGTCAGACACTTAACCTACTGTACCACCCAGGGAACCCTAAACTTCCTGTTGTTATAATACCATGTGCAACAGAATAGAGACAGGAAAAACAAAGGCAAGTAAGCTGACAGCCTGTTTCCCTTTGATAATTAAGAAAAAAAAATTATGAACATAAAGTATCCTTTGTTAAGTATCCAACATTTTCAGACAGAAATAATTTATAATTTGACACTTTCACCCAGTCATTCAACAAGTATATTGTAGCTACATAATACATGGAGAGATGTTTTCAGCTGACCTAGAATTCAAAAATAAAATGAACAGACACATTAACAGGTAAATTATAATTAAAAGGAATAAGTGTTATAATAAAGGTAGACATAAAGTGATTTGGGAATCTAAAAGAGGAGATAATTGTTGCTAAGGGTTTAGGCCAAGATTTTTCAGAGCAGTTGACATGTGGGTGAGTCTTGGAGAATGAGTAGTCATCATCCATATGGGAAGGGGGCAAAAAAATTGTCAAAGCAGAGGACCCACTGTGTAAAAAATCAATGTTACAGAATAATGTGATCACAGAGGGAAAGATAGGTTGCTCGTCGTGGTGGTATGACTTCAGAAAGTGGCAATGAGGAAGGAGACTAAGTGTTAGCCTTGGGAATATAAAAGATTGAGTTAGAAAAGGTTCACAACAAAATATGACCAATTTGAAATGTCAGTCTCAGTATGTGTTAGGATGTTTTTTTTTCCATAAATCAAGTAAGATTAATCTTCTGTTTACTCTTATAAATAATAAAGACTTTTCAAATAATGTTCAACAAGACTAGACAAAATTGGAATGCTGTTCCAAAATTATCTTGGATCTGAATACTTTTTGTAAAAATGTTAAAGCCTAAAATGAAATTTTGTGCTTTCTCGTAAATTACCAAATCAGTTGGTAGTTAAAACATCTACATTGTTACAATGGGTAATACATTTTTATTTAGTATTGTATTTCTAATATATGCCTAGTGTGGTGATTCTGTGAGCTACAGCAGAGCATTACAAAGTTTGTTCTTTTTTGCTTCTCCTTTTTCCCTCCTGTAGGACTAAGGTTTGTTTATTTTTTTAATGTGTTTGCTTGCTTATTTTATTATTTTGTTTTCCTTTTCCTTTTTTTCCCCCCTACAGAACTAAGTTTGCTATATCAGCCTTAACAAAGGAAAGTCTCAGGGACTTAAAAGAATACATGTTTATTTCTAACTCAAATTATGCTTCCACTGTGGGTTGACTTGGGTCTTTGCCCCTCATTGTCCTCACTCAGACAGATAGCTGATAAATACCTGACCATCTGGAACACTGCAGGTTGCAGAGGCAGGAAAAATAAAACATATGGAGAATAATGCCTTCTTTCTTATTAAAGACACTCACTGAAATTGATAACTGTCACCTAGCTGACATTTCACTGGCTACGATATATCATGTGGCTTTGCCTATTTTTAAGGGAGGTTTAGGAAGTATGGTCTTAACCATATCCCTTGAAAGAAGAGAACCCCAATTGTATAGGGGACTCTCTAAGTTGCCTGAATAATATATTAGTCAGCGTGGGCTTCCATAACAAAATAACATAGATTGTGTGGCTTAAACAATGGAAATGTATTTTCTTGTGCTCTGGAGGCCAGAAGCTAAGATCAGGGTTCCAGCAGAGTTGGGTTCTGGTTAAGAGAGCTACGTTCTCACTGTATCCTTACATGGTGAAGAGAGACCACTGGTGTCTCCTCCTCTTCGTCTAAGGGTACCAGTTCTGTTGGACTACACCTTTATGAGCTCAATTAATCTTAATCATCTCCTTCAAGGCCCCGTCTCCATTTTAAGCATTTGGAGGGTCCAGACTTCAACATATGAATTTGATGGGGGAGCACAATTCAATCCATAACATGTAATATATTTTTATCAGGCTTGATTGAATATAAACTTTGAGAATGACACTATCAAAATTATTGGGTGCATATAAAAGGTGGATTGGTGCTACCATGGCATAAGCCATATTGACAAATTATTAAACTATGCGCTCTCAAAATTGTTAGTAAATACTGTCAAGATTTATATCCTAAAATATGCCTGTATCGGCTTTAAAAAAAAAAAAATTATTTCAACAAGATTCCAAAAAAGACAAGTCAGAAGTATGTAGAAATGGGAACTTGCTCACCTGTCACTTCTCATTTCTCCTCCCTTCCCTCTCCAACTGCAGAAGGGAGGCAGTTCTGCTGACATGCCATAGATTCTTACTCGGTACGAGGCCATCCCTGAAGATACTGTCAGTGAGCCTCCCAGGTCTCTGCTATTCCTGTTTGGGTCTAACTTTAGATTAGTGGTAGGAGTGCACTGTTTCCTCATGATCAGGTCATGGGAAACTTGCCTGTAAGCTGTTCTGGTTTAATTGTGTGGTTTATTTTTTCCTTCCATATTTATGTTTTAAAATTAGAAAACAGGATTTTATTTTATTTTATCTCAGTATCTACTATTCATTGGCTTGTCCTAAGGATAATCTATCTTTCTTCTTTTGCTCCTGCTAAAGTATTTTTTAAGTCCCCCCCCCCCGAAAAATACCAGGCTATCACTTGATTTATGTATTTGAAATGTTTAAACTGTATCATCCACCTATTCAGCAAAGAACAAACTTAACTGCTTTTTAATTTATTTTTTGTTGTTGTTCCTTAGTTTTTCTGTGAACATTTCAGTCATCTGGTTACTACTATGCTGTTAAATGATTCCTATAAAGACAGTACATGATCTTTGAGGATGTACTTCTCATTTCAGGTGATTGAAGGAAATTTCTGTCTTAAATTTCATGAAGGAGTAATCATGTATCTATGTGTTATTGTTTAAGATAAGATGTAGATGTCTTACTCTTAACCAAAGGACTAATGCTTGAAGGCGAAGGAAGGAAGGAAGGGAGGAAGGAAGGAAAAAAGATTGATTTACATTTCACCAAATAATTTCTCAGCTTCATTTCCCTAAATAACAATAATTTTCCTCTTTCATATCACTTTTTTCTTTTTCTTTTTTTTCTGAATAGGATAAAGTTGTAGAACACATTTGGATGAAAATTTTTAAATAAACTTTTTATTTTAAAATAATTTAAAATTTTAAAGTATTTTTATTTTATGGAATTATTACAAAGATAGTACAGGGAGTTCCTGTATACCCCACACCCAATTTTTCCTATTGTCAACATCTTACAATAGTATGATATGTTTGTTACAATTAATGGACCAAAACTGACACAATATTATTAACTAAAGTTTATATGTGATTCACATTTTCTCCATTTTCCCCCATGTCCTTTTTCTGGTCCAGGATCCTATGCAAAATACCACACTGCATCTAGTCATTGTATCTTCTTTAGCTTCTCTTGGGTGTGACAGTTTCTCAGACTTTCCTTGTTTTTGATGACCTTGGTCATGTTGGGATTTTTGGTCAGGTGTTTTATAGAATGATACTCATTTGGGATTTTCCTGATATTTTTCTCCTGATCAGAATGTAATAATGTCTTTTCAGGAGGATGGCTACAAAGGTAAAAGTGCCGTTCTCATCATCTTATATCCAAAGTGCCTTATATCAACATGATTTATCACTCTTGATATTAACCCTGATCATCATTTTACTGAATTAGTGTTTTTCAGAGTTCTCCACTGTCAAGTTGCTGTATTTATCTTCATTTTTAATGCATTTTTAGAAGTCATCACTATACACAAATTTCTTTTAAAGTGTTTAGAAGAAAGTTACTTATACTTAAGGATTGAGGAGTTATATTCCACTTCATTGAGTGCAGAGTATCCATATAAATGATTTGAAATTCTTCTGCATGGAAGAATTGTCATTCTTTATATTTATTTATTTATTCAATTTTTCATTTATATCAATATGGACTCGAGGTATTTATTTTATACTTTGGGTTATAAGCTAGTACTACTGGACTTATTTTGCTGATCAAATTGTTCCATTTTGGCCACTGGGAGTTCTTTTAGTTGGCCTTTGGGTCCCTGGGATACACACCCATTATTGTAGGTTTTTATTTGATTTTGAGCACTTTTGTGCTTTCTAAAATTACAGGATACTCCAGGCTCTTGTGTATTTTCTGTTCCAGTCATAGAATCAGCCATATCTTTAAGGGGACTGTTTTTGTTGTTGTTGTTGTTGTTGTTGTTGTTGTTGTTTTGGTTTGTTTCCTTGTTTCTTTATTTGAGAATAGTATTAGAAACTAGATTTAAGGATGACTTGATGTCTTCAATTCTCTGTTTTAATTTTGCTTTAATATTGACTGGCCATTGAGAGCTTGATGTTTCTCCTGCACAATATGAAAGTGTCATATATTGTTTCATTCTCATTTATGTACTCTATAAATTTTAGGTTTTGTTTCCAGATGTTTGCCTTTATCTACTAGGACCTCTAGAATCAGACTGATTTAACTATAACAAACTATGCTTTTGTTGTAGTTCAAGAGAGCATAGCTTTCTTCTTCAGCCTACCCGGGTGTGAGGAGAATATCAGAAATCAAACTAGAATTGATGACTGAATGCATCTATTGAATTTTTAAAAATGAATTAATAAAAGGAATTTGTTCCATAATAAGATCATTATTAATTAAATTAATTGTCTAAGATAATTATATTTTGGTTTCATTTTTCTTAAACCCTGTGTTATAATGATTTGTCTTTTGGCAGATCTGTATAAAAAATGTCATATTGCAGAGGGCATGGGATGACAGTATCACTGGGGCAAAAAATACTTACCATAATAATTACTGTCGTCATAAAATATATTAATTTTGGACCTGAAAGGAATCTTAAAAACTATTCTTTAACTGAATAATCTTAATATTGAGTAAAATGGCTTATGTAAACTCCTCCATTTAGGTAGCTGCAAAACTAGAACCAGAGTTCAATTGTCCCAGGATGCAGATCCTATCCAGAAAAGAAAAAAAAATTAGTTACGTCAAGAACTTATATATATGTGTAATTGCAGGGAGAGGAAACTCTGATTTGGTGGCTGAGGGCATGACCATCTGAATTACATTTGCTATTTTTGCCTAAGACTCACTGGGTAGAATCAAGAAATTTTGAAAAGAAATTCATCTTAGCTTGGAACTGAAATGTACAAGGGGAAATTCATTGCAATTAATTGATTATTCCTTTATTTAAAGGAAAATAAAATATGCAGCTTTTGATGATTCACCAAGAATATATCACTTTGAGTAACACTAAAAATAAAACTAAAGATTTTCTAAAGAAACAATTAAAATGATTATGTTGTCTTTACCCTTCTTGGCGATTGGCCAGGAACTTTCGATCTTATAACTCAGTTTCCCATTCCTTCCTCTTCCCTCTTGCTGATTCTTGGGATAGGTGATGAAGAAGAACATCATGGGCAGGGCACAGCAGAAACTTGGAGGAGACTAAGATCTCATGCCTGTTCTTTAATTCGAGGAACAACAATCCTCAATCCCTGAGATACCAGAAAGAAAAGGAGCATTTGCAGACGAGAAGTTGGTAAATGATGCCCATTTTGAGTTTCCAAAATCAGCCTGTCACAAGTCTCCTTTGTCCCCCTGGTGTCTGAGGCCATAAGACAGAAGGACAGGAAATGATGTCTCTTTTGAGGGGGAAGAGCGAATTTCAGCATTCTTCAGCATTTTCCTGCTGCATTGTTGATCAGCATTTTAGAAAAGATACAGAGCCTGGATTCCTAAAGCTGTTTCTCTTGTCTTTAGAGTCAGTTATTCAGAAGCATCACTGAGAGTTCCACAGGTGAGCAGAGAGTCAGCCTGCAGGATGCCAGGTGCTGGCATCACTAGTAAGTAAGAAATCAGTGTCCCTGGGCCCTCCCTCCATGTGGGCTTTAGAGGCAGCATGTGCGCTTCAGCCCATGGCCCAAGGCCTGGAGCATGTGGCTTTCATTGTTAGGGGTCAGAAGTGTAGTCATAATGTCCCCTTCAATCATTTGTCAGTTACATATCAATGATGTTGGATTTGGAGACCATGAACATATGCAGATAAAAGAAAACTGGAATTAAAATGAGGGAATTTGTGTATATTTATATTTAGTTCCATTTTTAATAATTATTTGCTAAAGATTTGAAACTGCTTCTTTAGTAGGAGAGTGAATTCTTAAAGAGAGAGGTTCATACAGACATTGCCTTTGGTAGAAATAAGGTTTTCCAGTGGGCTCTAGGCCTGTAGGCTTTTTTTTTTTTTTTTTTTGATGTTACTTTTAAAAATTGCTATAAGCCCCGGTACTAGAAAGGAGCGAATATTCCTGATTTTTTTGTTTGGACAGACCGAGAGAGGGTGAATCATAGGATCTCAACATAGGAGAGAATGTTATTTGGAAATCTACTGACCCTACTGAGTTTTTGTTTTGAAAAGAAACTTTTTTCTCTTCTTATCTGAGTATAGTCTGATTAGCTCTGATCACTTAATTCAGCTGAACAAAACATGATAAAAAAAATACCAAGTAATCAGTAAAAGCATAAAATGAGTTCTCCCAAACATCTCATTCTTAAATAGAGCCTTCCAAAATAATACAATAGTAAATGTGACCCAAAGAAATGTCTTACGAAATTTTGTCAGAAGTGAAACAGAAAGACCTGTCCTAGTTGTCAGGGGACTTCTATCCAAGTCTACCTACCCCTCCTTCCTTTCTTCTTTGAGCCATCCATCCATTTACTTTTATGCATGAAATACCTTCGGTCTACCTACCAGCACTGTTGTAGGTGCTGAAAAACAGAGAAGTCAGTTAGACAAAATACTCCCTTTGTGGGGCTTAGATTCTAGTCGTCAGCTCCCATGCATATGATGCTGTGGGATTATGGCCGATCGAAACACTGGGTGCCACGTTAAAGAATACACCCCAGTAACTCACCATACATTCCCTAATGTCCTCCTGAGAACATTTGAGAAGAGAGGGAAGTATACCTCATTGCAGACTTCAATAGTAGGCAAAGAAATTTCCCCATCTGCCTCTTAAACTTTTCAGGAGACCAGGGGTTTGTTATTTAGGAATAACTCCATTATGCTGGTCCTGCTTAGAGTTTGGGGGAAATTGTTCAAATCATTTGGGAGGTGGTTCTTTTGGAAGCCCCAGTGAACATGAAAAGGAAAACAAAACAAAACAAAACAAAACAAAACAAAAATAAATAAAACAAAACAAAAAAACACAGGAGATTTACAATCCGAAGCCAGACTTAATAATACATAACACATTGCAGCTCTTTTGGGGACTCTCCCTAGGTACCATTCCTAGGGATTCCAAGTGTTTAATTGAAATTTCTTTGGGGACAGTAGTAATCATTCACTTAAGCATTATATTTATATTTGTGCATGAAGGAAGGAAGTCAAAGGACTAATAGACCGAGTGAGCAGAATGGCTGCTTTTCAGCGACAGACCATGATGAGCGGGGTATTCTCAGAGGAGCGCTTATCCTAGAGACAGCTTGCTTACCTTGTCCTCTGGGGACTGTAGGAGGAGGACAGAGATGTGACTGACAGCTGTTTCTTCCTGGACTGAGACAGAATGCATGATCCCAGTGCAGCCTGTTTAATCAAACTATTTTCAGTCTAGAGGATTAAAACACCTCACGATGGAAAAGTATTCCAGTATAGATTTATTCTTAGAAAGGCTATTCTTTTTACCCTCACAGTAAGCATGGTGTTTTACTCCCAGGAGAGCTGTGCCTTCATGATTTTCAAAGCAAAGTTAATGAGTAACTGTTATTCTAGGAATATTTTAACCGCTAACATGTGTGATGGAATCAGAATAAAAGTCACGCTGTTACAATAACTCTGTTTCTTTGCATAGTCAGAGATCCTACCTCCTTTCAATTCATATGAGAATAGTAGATCAGCTTCAAATAGTTCTTTCCACATTCTATAAATCTCAAGTGTTGACTCTATTGTTGTTTTCTGGGCCTCTGCAGGTGCAATTTTCACCTACATGCATAGAAATACTTCCATGCAACTGGTTTAATTTTTTAACAGCTTTATTGAGGTATAATTTACAAATCACAAATGCTCCCCTTTCACGTGTACAGTTGTGTGAATCTTAGTGAATTAACAGAGTCGTACAGCCGTCACCACAATACAACTTAGGACATTTCAACCCTCCGTAAGGGTCTTCTCTGGCTCGTTGGCCCTCGGCTCCAGTCCCAGGCAGCACTGGTTTATTTGTGACCCAACTTTATTATCATGGTCTAGGATCATCGCCTGAACGTCTGGGTTTAGTTTTCTTGGATGTGGACATTAGTCTGTATATTTAATACAGATAGGTGTTTAGATGAAAATATTCCTTATTTTATAAATGAGGAAATGGCAGTTTAGAGAAACTGGGAAATTGACTCCAGATCTCAGAGTGACAAAGCTGGAGGATTTGAACTTCATTTAGTCTGACTCCAAAGCTCCTTTATACTGTGTTGCATGATCACTCTTAGTTTGAGAGTGATCTGACTGTGCATCTTAATAGAAGTTGGAGAAGGATCAACGGTGATTCTTATTATTCTTGGGGATGTGTATAGCACTTTGTTTTTCTAATTTCTCAATTCTCTTATTATTTTCGTTGCTATATATACTATATATGCACATATTGTGTATATACATACACATATAGACTAGCATCTCTCTTTTTTTATTTTGGGTTGTATTAGGGTTTGATGTCTGACAATTTTCTGATCCTAACTTATGTGATCATTATCTTTTTTCCTGTTAAAAAATCATGCTAACATTCTGTTATCTCTTTTCTCATATGTATGAAAACCTCTCATGAAAACATTCTGTTGTTATTGAAAGATACTGGAAATACAATATAATGTTACATATTGACCAGGTAGTTTTTATGTCTAAATGTTTACTTGGAGGTACTTGTATTAATCAAAGTTTTTTTTAATTTATAGTACATAGAGATTTAATATCTGACATATCAGAATGATGTTAAATTTTATTATGTTGGGCTGGTAAGGGTTTTAATAAAATCTTAGTTGCCAACTCATGATGCTGCAACAGAAATTAGTGTAGGGCTGTGAGAACTTCGTGGAACTGCCAAAACCTGAGTCCGAGTTCCTGATTTTCTTGACCAGTTGCATGTCCTTCAGCAAGTCAATCATCTTCCTGTTCCTACAAAAGAGCTCTAACTGAATAGTAGTTTATTGTGATTAACAAGTTCCCAACAGAGAGTGTTTTGTCTTTTGAATCACATAGTTGTGTATGTTCCCTATAAAGCACAACTTCAAACAATTTGATATTGGCTGCTTTATTTTGGTTAAATCTAGATGATGGGATAAGGAAATTCAAATGTATATAAAGGATCAGCCATAACCACAATTAATATTTTTTTTATTCCTGTGAAGCCAGAAATCAAGAATGAAGATGGCTGGGCTGGGCTCCTCTCCTCCTGGTGATGATTCTGGGAACATGGTTTCTTTCATTGGTGGTGCTTCCATCTTGAATCTGTCATTGCGGGGTCTCCTGTATCACAAGGCAAAGAGAGCAGAACATGGAGGCATATCATTTGCTTTTTTTAGCTCTCTGTATTTTAAATGACACACATCACTTCTGCTTCACCTGGTTAACAAGAACTAGACATGTGGTCTGACCTAGATGGCTTGAGAACAGGGGATGGTCTTTCCTGGCTGGGCAGACCCCTTCTAGCAGCAGCTCTATACCATGGAAAGGAAAACATTAATTTTAGTAGACAGTTAATTCTCTGTGGCTCTCAAGCTAAATCTCTGGGCAGAAAATCAGAGGTGATCTGACTCTGACATGTAATGGAATCTTGAACCCTGGGCCAATTAGGTGTTGGTGGGAGAATGGTGATAAGTAACATGGTAACTCTAAGCTGAGGGGATGGTCCCAGTTAGCTGTTGTCGAAAGAATTCTGGCCCATGTTATTGTATGAAATAAAAAAAGCAAAAAAAAAAAAAAAAAAAAGCAGCACTGCTTTGGGTAAAGGGACTTTGGGAAGGGACAGGTCTGGACAGGTCCTTCTCACTTACTGCAGGCTCTTAGCAGAATTCCTAGGGATCCTGGGAATGTAGATGAAAAACCACTGGATAGATTAGCTCAGAATCCCTTCCTGTCTCCCTATTCTCTGATTTACAGTTTTTGTTCATTCTTTCTCCTCTTTTGTGTCTTAATAAAATCTTCTTTAAATGATCACTATAGAAAGTCTGGAGTAGAAACTAAAGACAGCCCAAAACCCACTTCATTTGGATTGTACTATTTTTTATTACATTTTTTGGCCATTATTTATAAATAAATAATACACAGAGTCCACATTTCAGGCTTTTTAAAAAAAATGTAAAACCAGGAACATTAATTCTGTCTTTGTGAATGGCAGATATCTACTGGAGCTAACAACTGCCTTATCAAAACTTTCTCATTTTTCTACAAGCCCCCACTGCTCCTTATTGCCCTCTGTACTGGGTGACTTAGTTTCTTTGTGTTAACTGCCTGGCTTCTGTAAATTATTTGAACATACAAAATGCAATGGAGTGGAAAATTCGATGACCTCATTGAAATTTTTATCTTTTTCAGGCAAGCAGATAATCATTAAGAACTTGTGAGCAAGATTAAATTGAATCTCCACTTTCAGTTGTTCTTCAACCTGTTTTTCATAGAAGGTTCTCCTGCATGAGAAAACATTTATTTATAAAATGAATTTTCTACAATAATTATTCCCCATTGCCTCTGTTAGTCCCCATAGCCTTTCGGCTTACCGGTTTTAGACTTCTGCTCTGAATTAAGTAGTGATTTTCTCTTAGCAGACAAAAGGTCTATATAACAATAATATATATGACAAAAGACATAATGACACCTTTTTTTTAATTTGGCAATCTTTTTCTTAGAGTTGTAGCTAATAATGTCTTTTTAAGAATGTGTAGTGAAACTCTGACATATGTCATGGTTGTCAAAGTCAGCATTAACACAAAATAATAAGTTATTTAATATAGGACTCAACTTTATTATTTTTCAAGTAAGCTGTCTATCACCAAGTTCTAAAGTGGATTTCTTTAAAGTCTCCCTGTCTCCAGAGAAAAGGGGAAAAGGCAATGTGTCCCTGGACAGGATCTATGACTCATTATGTCAATCAAACCCCACTTCAGAAGGGAATAAAGAGATTTGTATCTCAAAGCTGTGCATAACGACTCCTCGGCTTTTCATTTCATATTTATGAGCGGTTTACTTTGAAGTGTTTATCAGCCAATGCGCAGAAACATGAGGGAGCCTTGCCTGAAACCATACTCATGCGTCTAATCTGTGAAATGCTTGCTGAGCAGACTAGCTCATCAGCGTATGCCATGCAAAAATAAATACATAAATAAACTTTTTGTTATTTGAGGTCTTGGAGCCATGTCTTTATATGAACTATAAAAAAGGGATAAATGGTGCTGAACATTTTGAAATCGGTGTAACACAGGAAACTTGGCTCTGTGATGTGCAAAAGGAAGGGAGGGGTGGATAGTTTCTTGCTTGAAATAAAACCTGGTAGAATGCAGAGAAATAAAGATACACAAATATTTACATACACTTCTCAGATGGTCTAAGGCTTTGGGTCTGTCCAAGTGACCACATGATGGCAGTGACTAGTATAAGTTGTTTTGTTTAACAATATACATGCAGATAAATATACATATATATATATTTTTAAAGATAGAATTCTTAGAATGGTTAAGAAGACAGCACCACTAAGATGTCCGAAGCACTAAACAGAAAGCTGTTTTACCTATTTTATCTGTATTAGTGCCCCATGTGTATTTTAAGATGTATAAAACGGGTAGAAGGAAAAGTCAGAGAAGGTGAAGAAGGGGGTTGCATAGAGTAAAAAAAAAAAAAAAAAAAAAAAAGAGTATACATTCTTGATAAATGATAAATGAAACTGGTATGTTTTCTATGTTTTTAATCTACCTCTCCTTCTTTAATTAATTAACTCAACAAATGTTCATTGACCAACTACTACACTAGATCCTGGTTTTCCAGTGGTAGAGATCAGCCAGTGCTGTTGAGAAGGATCTGGCGTGTGTTGATCAGGGCTGACGAGCTGACAAACTAGCATTACTGTCGTACATCAGTTCCTTACTTTGACCAAGGGATGTTCAATTCTGTACTTCCTGACATAGGGTCCCTTATGTCTATGCTTCTTTCTCAATTCTTTATAGCAAACATGGTGTTTAAAGAAATAAGTCTAATTCACTTTTATAGCCTACAGATTATTTCATTGATTTGAACAGCAGACAGGCATAAAGGATGGGAATTGAGAAGCCATTCTCTTAGAAAAGAGTTAGTTTCCTGTTTTGCCCTTTTTGTACAGATTCCCCTCAGTTTCCTAAGTGGGAAAAATGGTTCTGATGCCTAGACTCTCAATAGAAATATCATAGAGTCACTGAAATTTTAAGTTGAAAGTCTTTAGACTCAGCTAGAAAGCATGGCAAGTGAGAGAGCACCCAGGTTCTATAAACAGAAGGAGAAATGGATGAATTGGGGCTATTCTACCTACTCATCACATGGCCTTAGAAATGTTTTATCTGTCTTTTGAGTCTAATACCTCCCTCCTCGTTTTGTCTTGAGGATTCTAGGGGATTTTATATGTAAGGTGGTTATAACCCAGTCTTGACACATTCTCCACAACCAGTAACTATTAAACCATAATTGTTTGTTGAATGACTAAATGAAGGATGCTAACCCTTTTGATCCCATCCTTTTATTTTCAGAGAAAACCTGAGGAGTCAGGATTAAGGGGTTTATCCAAGATTATGTTTGCCATTCAGAATCAAACTTTCTAGAGAAAAAAAGAGAGAGAGAGAGAGAGAGTTAACTCCCCCGCTGTATCTGCCTTCCCACACCTACCAACATAGAGTGAAAAATAAATTTGCCAGGAATACAACATGGTACTAGCATTTATGTATATATCTTGTTTGTTAGCCTATGGAGATCTTCCAAAGGAGGGACTAGGTTTTCCATCTCTGTATCCCTGGTTGGTGCCTAGCACACCTTTTTGTCTATTTGTAGAACTGCATTAGAATAATATGTTTGAAACATCAACAGTGCGTGCCATTGGGTCTCTGTGAGCCATGTAATGGCAAGGATTCTGAGGGAGAGAGACTTAAGTACAGAGAAGCATAAAACCTGCCAGATATGTAGGAACGTCAACCAAAGCCTTTGTGGGGTGTGTTCCTGATAATGCTGATGGATAGGTTTTCTGAAAAGACTATTTTGATTTCCTTATCCAAATGGAGATTGAGTACACTGCACACAAGAGAAAATGATTTGGAGCCAATTCTAAGAGAGAGGAAATTGAAGCAAGAAATAAGTGTTTGAAATAATAATCTGCTGCTGATCCCTAAACAACCTGAAATGAGAGCACAGGAATTAATGAGGCTCCTAACCCCTTGTGACATAGTCATGTGGGACTTATGCCAGTGAAGCAGCAATTTCCCTGGTGGTCTGTTCACGGCCTGTGAGCGAGCGAACAAAAACAGTGTGCCCTGTGAAAGCAAAGCTATCTTAATAGGGGAAAGGTTCTCAGAGGAAGGCTCACAAAGTGCCAGGTCGTGCAAATGTTTTTCATAAAGCACCTGGAAAAAACTCAGCAAAGAGAAACATCTCAATAAAGAACAATTAACGGTCACATTGGATTTCATTGCCCATCATTCCAGAGAAGTAACAGTTTTGCTGGGAAAAGTTGGCTTTCTATGAAGGAAGCAGTCTACCAGGAGTGACCACTGATTTTTTTTTTCTTCTTTTTAAAGGCGGGGGCAAGAGAGGTGCATCTCAGTTCTCAGCTCTGTTAGAGATATGTTTTGTCATTTTTGGAAAGCTTAGGAAACTCCCTGCTTTTCTGCTACTTGGGGAGGTAATTCTTGCAACTTTGCAAGAACATGGATGATGTTGATTCCTAAGGCAGTTTGCTTTGAAAATTTTCAATAAAAGTACTCTCTGAATACCAAATAGAGGAGCTAGATAGTATAGTCACTGGGGATTCTGGAGATTCTGGGAGATATTTTGGGAAAATGAGGAACGCCAAGGAAGTTGTCTGTAATGACTGAACAGTTGTTCTACTAATTAGAAGAGGCAGGATGATATTAACTGTGGGCATATCTTTGCCAGAACACCTGAAAAAGAGACCAGGCACTTCTCCTGTGCCTCTGGAGCAGCCAAGTGGCCCGAGCATTTGATGTCTGTGCAGGGAAGATGTTCTTTGTGTGTTTCAGGATGAGAAAGTTATTAGAGAGCACAATCTGCATTTCATTTTAAAATCCTTTGGGGGAGGTTGATGTTTTGATTCATTATAATTTTGGCCTTCCATACATGGAAGGATTTCATGGAGGATGCAGGGCTGTACCAAAACTCTCCTGGACTTTTGGCACTTGGCCTTTGTTGGCCCCCTCCTTCCTAAAATATTTAATGTTATGTAATATAAAGACAAATTATTATTAAAGATTAAAATATTTTCTACAAGCTAAAGGGTTTTTTTTTCTGATTTTAAAAGACCTTAAACCATTCTCTGGGCTCTCAAAGGATTATGGCCCTAGTGACCATGTCTGTTGTGCTTACTGTGTAAGTTGGCCTGGGTCTTCTGAAATTGACATGCATTTTTGTCACATTCACTCACGGATATAAAAAAGTAAATTTCAATGTTTTGAGACAAAGACTTCTTGTCTGAAAAAAATAGTACAACCATCTGATGAAAAGTAGAAGTTTATGATATTATATGAATAAATTTCTATGGATTCAGAGTTTATAGTTACCATTTACACATAAAGAATAAATTGTTCCATATAAAACACATCACCCTAATTGCTCTGCTTTTCCCCCTAACATAAGAACCATTTATTTTAAGGGCAGTGTTTTTACATTTCATTTAATGTTTTCTCATTTTTAAGAACTGAGTGTAGTCACCATAATTTAATTTTTTATGCAAATCAAAGCAACCTTAGTGAAGGATGAGTTCATGTTACATGTGCACTGTAATAAATGTGTCCCATAAGTTTTTGAAGTTTATTAAATTTCAAGTGGTCTCTTAATTCTGTTCTGCAGCTGTACTAAACTCTCTGATCTCTGCATGGTCTCACACTCTTAGATGCCTGATTCATCTCCCCCCCACACTCTCCTAAATCTCCAGCACCACCTCCCCATCCTCAATGAGTGGCAAACTCCCAAATCCTCATCTACCATCAACCAATTCCCACCAACTGCACTCACAGACTCTGCCTCCCTTCTTATCACTATAAATGAACATTCTCGACTCTTATCCCAGGTGAAACCCCCACTTGTGTGCAAGATCAGCATCCCACTAATCTACCCAAGAATCAACACAAGATGCTCACTCAAGATGCAGTGATTACCATATCTTCACGTCACATTCTCAGTTTTCATCTTAGCAGTCTATCAGCAATGTTTGAAACAGTTGCCCCTTGCCACTTCCTAAGTAATGAAATACACTTTCCTTACTTAGATTCTTTTCTAGCATATGCTCGTGGCTTTCCTCCTACTGTACTGGTTGTTCATTTTCATACTCCTTTACTTCTTCCTCTTCTTTGCTCCAAACTCTGAATATAAAACTGACTCAGGGCTCAGTCCTTGATATTCTTTTGTATGTAGAGTCATTCCACACTGTGATGTCGTCCAGCTCCATGGCACTAAACAGAATCTATGTACCAATGATTCCCAAATATATATCACTTACATATCTATAGATCTTTTATATATCCAACTACATGCTCAGCATCACCATTTATATGTCTAATACGTCTTTCAAACTCAGATATTCCAGATTGAAATCTTAGTCTGTGTGTGTCTTCCCCATCACAATTAATGGCAACTCCCTTCTAATTTTCAGTTTAAAAACATTGTCACATTCAAATTCTCCCTTTCTGCCAAACCCTACGTGCAAACCATTAGGAAATCCCAACCTACCCACCACTTTGTTCCTTACAACAAGAATAGGCTGTAATCATCTCTTACAAATGCATTCTGAGTGGTCTCTTTGATTCTGTTCTTATTCCCCTCCTTCACTATTCTAACCTAATAGAGCATTCCTTTAAAAATGAAAATTAGACAGTGTTACCCCTCTCCCCGAAAACAATGCAATGGCTCCCTGTTTCACTTAGTAAAGATAAATATCTTCAAATCCCTCTCAAAGCCCTTTAGAACTCAGCTCTCATGAACTGTTTGACCCTTTCTTGTAAGAGGGCATCTTTGTTCACTGCATTCCAGCCACAGGGTTCCTCTTGCTGTTCCTGAGACATGCCAGGCACACTCCTGCCTGGAACCTTTACACTGATGGTTCCCTTTTGCCCCAGGTATTGGAAAGGCTGACTCTTTCAACCTCCTCAAGTCTTTGTTTAAATGTCATCTTCTCAGTAAGGCCTTCCTATATCAAATTATTCAAAATACAAAGGGCTTTCACCACTCTATTTTCTGTTTTGTTTTTTTTTTTAATAGTACTTACTACCTTTGAGGTTACTGCACACTTATTCATTATGTTAACTATTTAACGTCTGTTTGCCCCAACTAAAGATCTCTTGTTTTCCAATATATCCTAAACCTGCAGAACAAGGTTTAACAGGTAGTAAGCACTTAATAAACATTGTTGAATGAATGAATGAATGAATGAATGAGGTGTTTACCTTTGTTCTACTTGCTAGATTCTCTTCTTTTTATGTCTCTTCTCATATATCTATGTCTGTTCCCACATAGCTAGCTATCTCCATAGCCTTATGAATATAGATATAATCAAACCTATTTTATAGATGTGGAGACTGAAGATCAGGGGTGCAGGAATTAATTAATTTGAACATCATCAAACCATAAGTGGTGGAAGAGGGATTCAAATTCTGGATTATTTGCTTCTGGTCTACTCTTAACCAGAAGGATCTAGAGTTTTTATCCTAGGGAGAAAAGGACATGAGTTTCCTGGAAGTCATCCTGTCATGGAATGATTTGGTTGCATGTACTTTTTCAAAAAAAGTTAAGATTATTTTGTTAGAGCAATTTTAGGTTCACAGCAAAATTGAGGGGAAGGAGCAGAGATAAAGCATATACCTCCTTACCCCACATATACATAGCCTCTTCCATTATCAACATTCCCCACCAGAGTGATGAACACTTATTACAACTGATGAACCTGCATTGGCCCATTATTATCACCCGAAGTCCATAGTTTACATTACCCTTCAGTCTTCATGCTATAAATTCTATGAGTTTGGGCAAGTGTAAAATGACATGTGTCTGTCATTATAATATCATACAGAGTATTTTCACTGCCCCCCAAATTGTCCATATTCCACATATTCACCTCTCCCTACTCAATCCCTGGCAACCACTGATCATTGTACTGTCTCCATAGTTGTGCCTTTTTGACAATGTCATATAGTTGGAATCATACAGTATATAGGGTTTTCAGATTGGCTTCTTTTACTTAGTAATATATATGTAAGTTTCCTCCATGTCTTTACATGGCTTGATGGCTCTTTTCTTTTTATTTCTGAATGACATTCCATTGTATGGATGTATCACAGTTTACTTTTCCATTGGTTGATTTTACTTTTGCTTCATAACTTTATTCCTGATTGGTTAGAAGTTAAATAGACATACAAGCAGAATCATTTCTTTGTAGTTTATTTCAAATGTAACCATGAAAATGTGGAATGATGTGACTTAATAGGAAAATTATGATTCTGCAAATATTTTTAAGTATGTGATAAAAATAGACTGTCCAACACTTCTATTTTTCAATTATTTTAATTTTTAGAAAGAAACTTTAAATCACAGAAATGTAAAGAGAATGAAGTACACAGTGCTCATCCCCTGTAATTAACAAGTGTTAATATTTTGTCAAATTTGTTTCAAATCCTCTTTCATTCCTCTGTTCACTCCCCCACCATTGCATTCTTCTCTCTGTATCACCAGAAGTAATTGCTATGAAGAATTTGGTGTATGTTTTTCAGTTCAGATTTATCTTGTTAGTATCATGTATCTAATAACAGCGTATAGCACTCATTATACTTTTCTTATTATGCTTTTGTAACGTAATATTTGGATTTTGAGGTCTATCTCTATTAAGACCCAGACAGTTATTTCTGATAATTCTCTACTCAGAAAATTGCCAATATGTGGCAAATGGCAGCCAGTATTAAAGGTTTGTATCTTCTCCTCCTGTTTCCTCAGGAGACTTATTTCCTCCAAAAATAAGCAGTATGTCAACTAAAGTACCTGACACATTTAACTCTGGTGACAGTTTTGAATGGATAGTGTGAAGATCTTCCTTTTAAAGAGTTACCAGTTGATGCCTCTATGTATGCAAAAAATCTTTGTAAAGCTGTTCTCTCCATCATATGTGAATGAATCCAGCACTTGTTAAAAGCAGTGTTTGTAAGGCCCTTTAGCTGATAACTCTAACCACACAGGGAATGATGTATTTCAATGGCAAGTTAGTCTCTGGTATTGCTGAAACTGATTAGTTGCAGCATCACTCACACCCTGAACATAATAGTGCTGATGGTAGAGTATTTCAGCTGTGATGACATAAGATTGTTTTTACTCCGTTGAGCAAGCTTCTGCCTTCTATTCCTGAATTTCCTTTTGACTTTGAGTTTATGTGACTCAACAACTCTCTGTAAGTCAACAGCTGCCAGATGCTAAATGTAATTAAGGCTTTACACGTCCTTGTAACCTACAACATGTGTTTGGAACACAGGAAGCAAGGTGGGAAAGGAAGGAAAGGAAAACTCTTGATTCAGTTTCAATTATCCTCTCCCTGTTTAATGATGCTAACAGGCACTAGGAAACTATGGTCTTGCCGTTCTCTACAAACTCTGTGCCTGGATGCTTAACATAGTTTTAGACTGTCTAAATCCTAGCAATAATTGATAATGAAGCAATTGATTTGAAGGAACTGATTTACAAACAAGAGTATGTCATTAACACGTCTCCCCAATATCTGTGGTTACAAAGGCTCTGATTAGTTACTGAAGCAAAATGTCTGCTATACATATATATTCACCTGGTGATTGACTGCAATCCATCCGTCTCACTAGATGTCAAACTGTAGATTAGTTAATTAACTCTTGAGATCTAGAATAATCCTTCAGTGATGGGAAAGTCAAAATGTTTTCAAAATACCAAGTGCATGATAGAGACAGGGACGTTTATGAGTGTTGAGAATTGCAAATGTCATGTCTTTGTCAAAATTTTAGTTCATGTTGGTGGTGTCTCTACTGACAAATCAAATATTCTCTGTTTTCCAAACTAAAATGTTACCTTAATTAATGGAATAAAACCTAAATGTGTCTAAATATATACAGTTTATCTGGAAAAGTATTCTGCTTGTGTAGAGGTGGGAAAAATTAGAGAAGGGAATCATGTCAATTTTGTATCTTCAGGCTTTTTTGTACTAACAGAGTAATAGTAATATTAATAATGACATCTAATATTTATTTACTTTTGACTTTGTTCTGGAATATTCTAAATATATATATATATATACTCTGTGACACAATGACAAGATGAGGCAAGTACTGCTATAATTTCCTCCGTTTTACATTGAGAAAACTGAAACATGAGAATATTGAATAATTTGATCAAAACAAAAATAATATAGTCCTCACAGTAAGTATGATAAATCTCCAAGCAGCTAAAATAAAAAAATAAATAAAAACCAAAAATGAGCTAAAACAAGAAATCTGAAGATTGAACTGCAAGTTTCTGGTAGTTCTTCACTAAGAGCAAGGACTGATATCAGACCTGTATTTGGGGCATTTGACCTTGGACTCAGAACAAGAAGGACATGAAACTGAGATTCTTGCATTAGCCAGGAATCCTAAAACAGATATGTGATAAATAGTACCACACGCCTTAGACAGAAACAAATATAAAGCTTCATCTAAGGCCCTTGTAATTTTCTAAAATTAAAATAAGCCAGTGTCAGCTAAAATTAATATAATTAAGTACATAAAAAAATAAACCTTCATAATTAAGAGCAAGCAAATCAACACCCAATTTTCATTTTGAAGTCCTAAAACATTATAATTTGTTAGATCCATACTTTCAAATGTATAATATGCAAATTAGCAAGTAAGATGATAATAGAAAAACTGAACAGAAACACTTAAAAAGCTATATGTTTTATAAATGAAATACATAATCATTGAAAAAATAGCTGAATTCATACAGTAAATATGAGATCAGGCACAATTAAAGAGAGAATTAATCGACTGGAAAAAATGGCAATAAGAAATTAGCAAGAAACAGCACATAGAGAAAGATTAAAAATACAATAGAGACATTTAGAGAGAAGAATAATACTTAGTTTAACAGTATACAAGTGAGTAAATATTTAAGAGGCAATGACTGAGAAATGTTTAGAATGGAGAAATAATGAATTCACAGAAATTGAAGGAACAGCATATAAGATTAGAACTCTGAATAGACTGGCATGGCATACATGTCATAATCCCTGGAGAAACTACTAAAAACTTATTTGAGATAACTAAAAAATCAATAGAAAAATTAAAATGAAATCTAAAAAAAAATATTAACACAAGTGAAGGTGGGATAGGAAATATAGAGAGGAATGGCAAAAAAAAAAGATGAATAAGAAAAACATGGCAAAATGATGAACCTGCATCCCAGCCATATCACTAGTTCCACTAATATCAGTGAACTGTCATACCCAATGAAAAGGAAAAGATTGTCAGATAAATAGCAAGTCCCAAATATATGCCATCTATGAGAGACATAATTTTGAATACAAAGACATAAGAAAGTTGAAAGGAAAGGAACAGAAATAGATGTACAATATGTTTGCTACATAGAGTAAACTTAAGAAAGCTGGCTTGAGTATTTTATATTAGGAAAATAGACTTTAAGGCAAGAAGTATTACAATGGAAGATGGGTATTGGAATTGATAAAAGTGTCAGTTCACCCAGGATGTAAGAGTGTATGTGTCTAATAACAGTTTCAAAAAGAAGAGACAAGAAGAAAAGGAAGAGGAGAAAAATTGGCAATTATAAAGGGAGAAAGAAAAAAACCCATACTTACAGATTCAACCCTTTCCTCAGTAACTAATAGAACTAGACCAGAATTACCAGTAAGTGTCTATAGAACAATATTGTTATTCCTCTTGACCAAATATATATTTATAGAACACTATACACAACTGTAGAATACACTTTACCTTCCAGTGAAACATTTAACAGCATACTGCATTCTGAGCTACAAAGTAAATTTCAGTGAATTTAAAGAGGAAGTCCTGGAGAGTTTGTTTTCTGTCCAAGTACTTAAGAGAGAAATCAGTAATAATAAGAAATCTAGACAAATCCAGATACATAGAAATAAAATTACACACTTCTCAGTAATCCGGGTGACATAGAAGTACAAGAGAAACTAGAAAATATTTGGAATTTAATTATAATGAAAGTAGAACATATTCAAATTTGTGGGATGCAGATGACTAGGGTTATTAGGTTATTAGGTTTGATTAAGAAATACTGTTTTTATTTTTATTTTATTTTATTGTTTTAAAAGATTTTATATATTTGACAGAGAGAAACACAGCCAGAGAAGGAACACAAGCAGGGGGAGTGAGAGAGGGAGAAGCAGGCTTCCCGCTGAGCCGGGAGCCCGATGTGGCCTGAGCCGAAGGCAGTGGCTTAACCAACTGAGCCACCCAGGCGCCCCAAGAAATACTGTTTTTAAATCAGTGATTTATATTTTTACCTCAAGAGCCTAGAGAAGGAAAAAAAACTAGAAAAGAATAAACAAATAAAACCTAATGTTAAGAGAAATAATCGAAATAAAAGCAAAAATTAAAGAAATAGAAAATAAAAAATAAAAGAAAATACTAATGCCAGAAGCTTGTTCTTTGAAAAAACTGATAAAACCCTAGCAAGAATGATCAAGAAAAAAGACAGAATATACAAATACTCCAAATCCAGAATAAAATAAAGGAGAAAAATAAAGGGCTATTGTTATCAGTCTTACACATATTCATAGGTATTGTCATAAACTATAGTAATTTTGATGAAATGGAAAAATTCCTTGTAAAATATAACTAATACTACAATTACAAGAATGTTTATTAGAGTCACTTTATATTTGTGATAATCAGTAATTGATAGGTAATCAGTAACCCATCAGAAAGCTATAATAATTCTAAACCTATATACTGCTATGATAGAGCCTTAAATAGACAAAAGCAAATATTAATAAATCTCTGGGGAGAAACGCCATTATAGTAAGAAATTTTATCATGTATCTTTCAGGAAATAATAGAAGAGAATTAGTACCATATAGAGGAATTTAACACATGATTAATAACGTGGTCTAATTGACATATCTGGAATCTTACACTCAGTAATTAGAAAACATGTGTTCTCAGATTCATGGGTGGAATCAATCCAGTTAAAAGATAAAAAATACATCCATCTGTTGATGGACATCATGATGGCTTCCATGACTTGGTTTTTATAAATAATGCTGCAATAAACACAGGGGTACATATATATTATCAAATTAGTGTCTTCATTTTTGTGGGGTAAATTCCCAGAGTGGAATTATTGGATCATATGGTATCACTAATAAGGAAGATGCGGTATACACACACACACACACACACACAAACACACACACACACACATACGCGCGCGCACACACACACATACACGCACGCACACACACAAGAATATTATATAGCTATTAAAAAGAATGAGTTTTTGTTTTTGTTTTTTGTCATTTGTAACAATGTGGATGGCTCTAGAGGGTATTACGCAGAGTGAACCAAATCATACTGAAAATAACAAATACTATATGACCTCACTCATGTGTGGAATCTAAAAAGCAAATAACAAACAGACAAAAAGCAGAATCAGACCTATGAAAACAGAGAACAAACCTATGGTTCCTCCCAGAAGGAATGCGGTAGGCAAGATGATCAAAATGAAGGAAAGGGAGTGGGAGATACAGGTTTTCAATCATGAAATGAATAAATCACGGGAATAAAAGACATAGTATAGGGAATATAATCAATGATATTGCAATAGTGTTGATATATGTGAGTTGATATAACTCCGCATGTGGAGAACAGAATGTAACACATGGAGATATCAAATCACTATACTATACACTTGAAATTAATGTAACGTGTGTCAACTATACTCAATAAAATTTTTAAAAAATATTTTTCAAAAGAAAGAAAGCACAAATAAGTAACATAATGGAAAATTCTACTAATATAACAGAAATTTAAAATTTAAAAGGATTCAAAAATACTTGGATAACTTGGTGCCAAACTATTTAAAAACATAGATGAAATGAGCATATTTCTAGAAATATTGATTGTTCCCAATCAACTCAAGAGAAAGAGAAAATGTTAGTGACTATAATTAAATTATAATAAACTATAATTTAAAAATATAAATTATATAAATTAAAGTACAATAATTATAATTAAGAATAAAGTCTCTGCATCTGTAAACCGGTGATCATTATAACAGCTATGTATGTTATAAGGTTTTTCTGTGGCGGGCAATCTTCTAAGGAGCATTTTTACCTACCTTGTCTACTTCATTACTCACAATAACCCTATGAGGGTAGGTGCTTTTTTTATGTCTATTTTATAAATGAGTAAGTGGAGACTCATCAGAAGAAATAATTCTAAGAACTTATGATCAGTATTTTTAAAACAGGCTCTGGAATTCCCACTTTAATCCTAGCCTATATAGTGACAATTTCATAGGGCTCTTATCATTAATTTGAAAACTGTACCTAAAAGCATTTAGAACAATTCCTGCAATACTGTGAAGTCCTCAATAAATGTAAGTTGATCTAGTGGCTGTTCCCAAACATAGGACAGCTAGACTATTGCAGCCAACTCTCTATTTTTCTTTATTTTTTTCTATCCAAAAAAAAAATTTTGTTAGAAGAGGCAGAGGCTCACATGGTCAGATGACTCTCCACTTTGGTAATGCTGTTACATATGGTAACTGACAGGTATAGTTTTTAATACCAGAATTCAATTTAAAAAAATATTTTATTTATTTATTCGACAGAGAGAGATCATAAGTAGGCAGAGAGGCAGGCAGAGAGAGAAAGAAGGAAGCAGGTTCCCTGCTGAGCAGAGAGCCCGATGAGGGGTCTCTAGATCCCAGGACCCTGAGATCATGACCTGAACCAAAAGCAGAGGCTTTAACCCACTGAGCCACCCAGGCTCCCCAGAATTCAATTTTTATCTTGTTGGAATTTTCATCAGCAGAAAGGAATCTCCAGCTAGCTAGGTTACTGGGTATTTCATTTCTGTTTATGAATTGGCAGTTATTCAGTGGAACCTTTTCTTGTGGCTGCTTTGGGTGTTCCAAATCGGTCTTTGTTCGGGCTGGAACAGTGAAAATGCCACCATATCAGAGGAGAATGCCACATTCACCTTTCTCTTTGAAGTTATAAAGCTTACAGAGAAACCAAGGATACTGGAAACTCTCCTTTCATCACTAACCATTTTGATGTTTCCTTGATTCAGAATGTATTTATTTACACCACAATGATTCTATTTAAAAATTGTGAAAGTTGTAACATATCACGCCTTTAAGTAGAGGTTAAAATAATTAATCTGAAAGTTTAGAAATACCAAAATATTAACATTTTAGGAACTATACATAAAAGAAAATTATTATTCTTATAGTGAATTTTTAAAATATTAATGTTTAGCTTAAGTTTTTTATGAATAATAATGCATGTACATCTCTTCTATAGTTTTTAAGCCATGGGATCTTTCATGAACAGTTTTGTCAACATTTGGAAAAATATCTGAATATACAAAATCAGATGAACTTTAGAAGGGCATTAAGAAGGAGTTTATGTGAAGCATTTTAGTATACACAAGCATAAAACATTAGAATTCATAAGTAGTTTCTGCAGTGGTTTTCAAAATTGTTACCAATGCATTTACAGATGAGTAGATTTTAGATTGCTTGAAAAAAATGTTTTAGATGATATTGGTAAGTTTTTGGTAAGTGATTATTTTGTGTGGCTTGTTGATACCAATAATTTCTCAAATTTCAAGATACGTTATTGATACTAAATGTAAGGTAACAATTTTGTGGTACATTTTTGATTAATCAAAAATAAAAATTATCTTTTATCACTTATAATTGCCATATCTTAATAATTTTCTGCTGCAAAAACTTAGGGTATCAGATCAAATTACTCCACTTACTGTGATAAAAAAAAAGAACTATGACATTATAATTCATAGCAATTTCTTAAATACTTGCTGGAAAATTTGGAGTTCATACTCATTTCTTTGCTCAGGAAAATTGACCTATGTTTATTTACAAGATTCCCTTTGTCTTAGGATAAATGATGCTAGAAAAAGGCGACTTAAAAATGGAATCAATGTTTTAAAAAATAAGTATTTTGTATCAAATAGTAAAGATAATGTATTGTAACTTTATCTTGAAAAAAGAATGTTGATTATCAAGTGTATATTTTATTTTATGTTTAATACAATTTATTAGTCCAACTATGCTATAGTTATTCAAAAGGATAAAGAATAACAGTTTTTATGCAAGGAATAATATACCTTTTATGGAAAAATTGCATAAATGTACAATACATCCTTTACTTTAGATCTAAAATTCACAGCATGATCACAGAGTGCTGTATTTTGAAAAAAAAATTAAAAAATGAATTCATTAATTTTCCTCAGGACTGTTCATTAACCTTTTATTTAAGTAATTATCAGTCCTCATTCAAGTTGAGATTTTCCTGATTCTTGGTATGAGGAGTGATTTTTTTTTTTATTGTATCATGGCTATTTGAAATATTATGTTTTGACACTCTGGATCTTATTTAATTCTGTTTTCAGCAAGCCTCCTCTGACACCAAGGCAGTGGGAAGAATGGGACACTGAGGCTTGGCTGCCAGATGGAGGTGAAAGTCCAAATTCCTCACTTGGCCTACTTTGACAAAGCAGGGCCCTGGGAGGGGGGTGGAATGGATTGAGAAGGTATGCTCTCTTGCTGCTGAGCCAAGTTGGGATTTGAGACTCTTCACTGGGACTCTGCAGATACCAACCTGGTTGAGAGAAAGGGGGCCACCTCATTACAGTTCCCCCATCAATCCTTCAGTGGTGGTAAATTCAGATTTAACATTAATTCTTCTCTGACACCATCAGAGAGAGGAAGGGGTGCTTCATTATCACTGGGTGGGGATGTAAGTCCAGGATCCCCTTAAGGCCAGCAATGGCACCTTCCTGTGGATGTCCAGGAAGGCTTATTCCTATTGGATGAGGAGGAAATTTTGCTTTATCACTTGATTCCACCCTGGGGTGTTTGTGGAGGTAAAGAAAGACCCTTACTTTACTGCAGGCTTTACTCTAGGCTTATTTTGCCTGCTTCCACTGGTGTTTTTAATTTGCAGATTTCTCCAACACCAGGTCTAGGATATATAAGGCAAAAAGAAATCCCAGGGGACTCACAACCATGTCCTTCCTCAGGTCCCAGGACCCCAATAGGTCTGTCTTCTTTAGACCCTTTCTAAACCCTTTCTAATTAATTTTTCTATGTACTATCCAGGGGATTTAGCCATACTTAGTGGGACAAGTAGAGTGACATGGAATTCTATCTTGATCCAGAACCAGAAGTCTGTCAAGACATCTTTTGAAGAAACCATCATCATGCCAACATGAATTTCCTTTTTTTTTTTCTTGTTCACGGGTTAATTGTGTTAGATCATCATAATTATGTGGCCTTGCTTATGATCCTAGTGTTTCTTAGCATCACTTGTATTGACTTTACAGAAATCTGCATCTTCACAAGCTTTACAACTTAAACTCAACATTGGTGCCATATTACTTTCTGTTATCAGTAACTAACTAATGATACAGATGTTGATAGGGTGGTTGATATAAGAAGAGATACTAGCAGTAAGTGGGTGGCGGTGGTGAGGATTCATTTTAGAAGTGATCTTTAGTGGTTGATTTCATGTTGTAGCAACTTTTGCTCCTGTGTATAGAATTCCATCTCTCAAATTCAGGGGATTTGCATACTAAACGTTTAGGTAATATAAGTTCTCTATATTGTACTCCTCTATTACTACAGTTAACTTTTATCTTCCTACCCTCCTAGTAGAAAATCTGTTCAAATGCTGACATTTCCAGTGCTATTTGTATTCCCTGGTATTACCATGACATGATAATTCTGACTTAGCGACATATGTGCTTCTCCTAGTTAAAGGTTATTTTGAAGTGTGAGAAGTTGGTAAAAACTTAGAAGATAAAGCCATCATCACAATACATTGCCATATCTTCCCTTTGAATTGTGTTCCCAAACAAAACAAGTTGGCCAAAGGCTGATTTTTGATATCTCTTGCAAAATTTATCTCAAAAAAGTTCTGAAGAGGATCTGGGTTATACACTGAAGTTATAGTCAAGATAAAGACAACTCAAAGACAGAGATTTACCAAGAGAATTATTTTTAAGCACTCGTGTTCTGCTATCCTGGTTACCTAACAGTTTTTAGACATTAATGTTCTCTCCCAACACCCTAAATTATACTCAGATTCCAAGATATAAATATGAATTATTTAAATAAAACTAGTGATGACCTTGGCCTTGATAATATAACATGGGGCCACACTGGACATTTTATTGGCAGTGACCATTAAACACATACCTGAGATGAAATAAGTTTGAAACCTTGTCCACATCTACTTTAATATGGTATCAGAGACACTGGAGGCAGATAGAAGGTAAACATATGTTTAATGAATACTAAAATATGATGACTCTTTCTATCTTACTGCAAGAAAGTAAAGAAGGAAAGAAATGTTGACTGCTTTCCACTAGAAATCTTAGCTTGGAGAATCACACAATGACTAGTCTCTCTCTTCCATTCAAAGCTGCCATGGAGCTTAATAAAGACATAATTATACAAGATGAATTAAAGCAAAACCAACCTTCCATCAATGAGCAAAGTAAGTGCAAAACAATAAGTTGATGTGGTATTAAAATTCCCCTATGCTGTTTACGTTCTGAGCAGAAGAGTATGGCATGAGGCTTTTGTGCTGGAAGATGAACTACGTGAAAAATGTTTGTCTGAAATCAATGTCTATAAGGGAATTTGGGGAAGAGTACAGTAAGAGCGCACTGAAGGGGGCCTGAAGTAAATTCCTGGAGTAAATATGTAGTCCCTCCAAGTCGTGAGTCTACCACTAGATGAACATCTGCTGGCCAAGCTGTGGAGGATGAACAGTTGGACCACTAGATGACCTTTCATGGCTCCTTGTCCTTTTACTATATAGTATTTATCACTGTATAAATTGTACTTTGTTTATGGGATTGTTTGATTAATATCTCTTTCCCAATTAGACTGTAAATGTTATAGGCTCCATTTTTATAAGGCTCACTGTTATATCCCCAATGCCTAGCACAGCACTAGGAATGATAAATATTTGTTGAATGATTTAATAATGATAGATCCATTTTTCCTTTCCACTATGTATATGACTTACCAGCTTTATATATTAAGTCAACAAACTTGGAAGAGGCTTGGGCCAGAATCTGTCCCAGGTACTTAGAATGAGATTCCTATTCTTTTGAGTTAGTTGAGGACAAAAGGTACCAAACTAGGAATTGTGAGGCATGGGTACCACTGGGGGTACTGCGGTCCTATTGGAAAATGAAGGTTTAGAAAGTGGTATTTTTGAGGAAACTTTTCTGAATGTAGACTAAAACCTGGCTTCCTATAAGTCAGCGTGAACACAATTACTTTTCCCCGGTGAATTCACTACCTTATCTTCAATTTTCTTTACAGTATTGCTTATTTGTGGCTTATGGGGCTGTAAGCTTAAAGTCGAAACTCTTAAAGTACACTGTTTTCTGACATTTGTGGTTACTTTAAAAGCTGTGCAAATTTTAACTGATTTATGATGATTTCAAGTTTGTTTTAACAGAAAAAATATTTTAATTTCTTATCGTCAAGTAAATTTGATAACCAAAGAAGGGAGACTGTATTTATTCCATGGCTTTCCAAGCCCTAGGCATATTGCCTATTACTTCCAGTACCCAGATTGAAAAGCACATGGGATGCTCTGAAAACTGAGGCTTCCTTTCCTCACACAGATGTTTCTCTTTTCCTGAGGAGGTCTTTGAAACTAGTTCCAGATAATGAGATGTGGGAAAACCACCAGGAAAGTTGCCTTGATACATACACACTCCATTTCAAATGGAATCATATAACTAAAAATTCCCACAAGTGGAATAAAAACAAGTGTGTCTTCATTTGCCTTGTTTTCATTTATTGTAGGAAAAGGAAGCATTGTATTTCCTGCCTGTCCAGAGCAAACATGAGCTCTAAAAATAAGATGGGAGAATGCTCATATTAAGTGACTCTTTTCATTTACTGAAGACTGAGAAAAAAAAAAAAAGTTTTATAACATCAGTCATATATGAATTTAACTTTCATTTTATAGGCCACTGAAACTAAAATATGCACTTTAGTGTATAATTATGAGACAATACCTAATTACCAAGGATGTAAACTAGAACAGAGTACCTGGGCAAGGGATCTCAGACAACATGATAAAATATGCATGGGGAATAAATAACAGTGCTTAGAACCATGCTGGTGCGTGAGGACTTCCCTCTTCCCTGCACAGTAAGCAGGAAATCAGCCAATCCCCACAGGAAGTTTTGCTTGGGTTAGCTCTCCAATGAATAGATTTCACTCTTCAGAGGCAATTACGTATAAAATTGGGTTTGATCCCATTTACACAGCTAACTAAGAAGGCTGTAGAACTTCAATGTGTAGCAAAGTTGGAAAGTAAAACCTCAGAATAAAAACATGTGTCTATTTCAAATAAAAGTCACACTACTTTAATACAAACAGTTTCTTGATGCTTTTTAAAATACAAGCTGAGAAATGATGCCATGTATGTGGAGAAACAGAGTAGTTATATCATAAGTTTGGAGATATGATCGATAGGGAATGACCCTAATATAATCAATATATATAAAGTAAACGATGGGTTTGGTGTTATTTATAAGGTTTTTCTCAATAATAGCATGGAACTGCATTTCTTCACTGCATTTTTCCCCATTGTCTGTAACTTGGTTAAAAACAAACAAACAAAAAAATCAGCTTTATATGTCAGTAAATAGAACGTACCACGTGATTTCGTCTCATTTTCATTGAAAGCTTAAAATGTCTGTAAGAAGCTGTAAGAGTAAAGCACACAGAGAGAGCATTCACTGTGCCAAAATGCTGCCAGTCTGGTTTTTGATAGAGACCATTTCACACTGTAGAATGAGCAGATGCTTGGAATCCGCAGATTAGAGGTGTATCCTGGATCTGCCACTTGCCTAGGCATGACCTTGGGAATGGTCAAGGCCAAAACTGCTGGGCTATCATGACATCTTGTTTATTTATTTGTTTGTTTGTTTGTTTGTTTATTATTTATTTATTTATTTAAAAGTTTTATTTATTTATTTGGCAGAGAGAGATCACAAGTAGGCAGAGAGGCAGGCAGAGAGAGAGGAGGAAGCGGGTTCCCTACTGAGCAGAGAGGCCGACACAGGCCTTGATTCAGGACCCTGGGTTCATGACTAAGCCGAAGGCAGAGGCCTTACTGAGCAGAGAGGCCGACACAGGCCTTGATTCAGGACCCTGGGTTCATGACTAAGCCGAAGGCAGAGGCCTGGGCGCCCACTGAGCCACCCAGGCGCCCGATCTTTAAATGAGATTTAAAGCCTTTACACTATCTGCCCATGCCCAACACATGGTGACATATAAATGGTCAATAAATGCCTATTCTCTTCTGCTTCCCATTTGTGCACACATTCACTCTCCAGAGGTGAAACCTACTTGTGGTTTTAAGTTGGAGACTTTGTTTGATATCATTTAAAAACTCAAGGACTGACTCTTCATCCCTCGGATGCTGAATTAAATAATACATTACATAGTTTATTAAAAAAAAAAAACAAGTTTGGTGTATATTATCACAGAGAAGATACACAGTGATCCTGAGAGGAATTTAAGAGATTAATACCCAGATTTTACAGATGAGAAAACTGGGGCTCAAGGAGTAAGAGCCTTGCCACAATGAGACTTACCAGTGGGAAGCTGGGACCGGTACCCAGGTCTCCTGGCCACCACTCACATTTATTGGAGGATTAAGGTTCTTTGACATGAAGACAGACTGCTCAAGGATCAGATCCATGTTTTGCTACAATCTAGATGTGTGACCTTGGGTAAGTCACTTAAATTCTCTGTTCCTCTGTTCCTCAGTTTCCTTACAAGATGATTACAATAATATTATCTTCTTCATAAAGTTGCTATAAAACTTAAAAACATAAAACAGAAGTTGCCAAACAAAAGATGCCCAGAGCAAAGTAAGCACTTGGTATACGTCAGCTATTATTACTAACCCCATGTTTTCAGCTACATGTGCTACCTAGACAACAGCAAATGCTGTAACAGCTTTGAAACAAAATCTGAGCATTCTGGCCTAGGGTTAAAATTAATCTTAGCTGTTTCCTTTTTTGCTCTCAAATTTACCCCAAGATCCTAAATACTATTGCTCATATATTCCTGTATACCATGAAAATCTGGTAGATTTTTGGATGGGAAAAACCACCTGTCTGCTCTTTGTAAGAATAAATTTCCACTTTGTAAGGCATTTCGCAATTTGTAATCAGTCTCTCTGTTGCTGTCACTTTAGGAACTAACTTCACCCTTGCGGAACTGGGAATCTGTGAGCCCTCCCCGCACCGAAGTGGCTACTGTTCTGACATGGGGATCCTTCACCAGGGCTACTCTCTGAGCACAGGGTCTGACGCCGACTCCGACACAGAGGGAGGGATGTCTCCAGAACACGCCATCAGACTGTGGGGGAGAGGGATAAAATCCAGACGCAGTTCCGGCCTGTCCAGTCGTGAGAACTCAGCCCTTACTTTGACCGATTCTGACAACGAAAATAAGTCAGATGATGAGAACGGTAGGCCTGCTTCTTAAATACCTTTTCATGGTCTGGGTATGGCACAGTGTGGTTTTTGGGATGCCTGTTTTTTAATAAAGAGGAGTATGAAACCATTCATTTTCTTTTAAATCGACCTTGTCTACTCACTCCGAGCTCGGGAAAAATAAACCAGCAAAACTCAAGCACACAAGAAATGAGGAGAGAATTTTAAAACCACATTTTGACGATAACACAGTATTCAGGTATAATCAGTTGGTCTTATTAGCAAGTAAATTACATTGCAAAAGAGGCAACTTGATAAACTATGACCTATACCTAGAAAATGTCCTCTCGCCACAAGTTTCTAGGTCTTCGTATTGATTTCCCCTTCCCAGTAAATGGCAACCTGAGTTGTTTTTTTTTTTTTTTCATGAAGATCTCTTAAGAATCCTACCTTATCTTAGACTTTCATTTCCAGGCGGCAATGCCTCATATCCGTATTGAAGATCAAACCTGGAACAGATGCTCTGGAGTTTAATAATGACAAATAGGAAGAGACTTGTCTTCAAAAAAAAGTATTCTCTTCTCTGTTTACTTTTCTCCTTGGTACCTATGTAGGTTAATGGCTTCCCACATCTTCTATCACAAATCACTATTGCTTATCCATAAGCTTTGTAGATGGGTTTTAATGAAACTTTGAAAATTAAATGCTTCCGATCATTAAGCAGTAAATATAGGGAAGCCTAAGCAAGTCATTAAATAGATAAGGTGCTTATTTGTGGATTTCTTAGCGACTCAGAACTGTGTTTAGTCAAAAACATCTTTTAAAAAGATAAATTGCATTAGGTACAGCTGATTTATGAAGAAAACATCAAATGCTGTGTGGTTTGTTATGCATTTGCTGAAAGAATTGCCATTAAAATGTTTACAAACAAATCAGTTAAGAATGTTTATATAAAATATTATAAACTTCTACTAGAGCAGCTTTAAGTATTTTCTTGCATTTAAAAAAAGAAAAAGAAATTTGCAGGCGGACAGCTTGTTGTGAATGTGAAAGCATAGCTAAATATCATTTAATCTCAAAACTGTGTTGAAAATACATCATTTCCTGGGTAAGTCACATATATCCAAAAAGATGTCACTTTGTGGAATTTAAATTCCTGTTTAATTCTGAAATAATTTATTCTACTGTGGGGACAAGGAGATGTGTCTTACTTATGCCTCCGTTCATGTAGCTAATCAAGGTGTACTCTCAAAGAAAAATCTCTACTTGACTCCTTTTGAATTTTAACAGAATTCTGACACTTGGCACATTCAACACTCTAAGGTACTTATTTGATAGGAAATTACTTTTAGAAGTTTTCATAAAGGCATACATTGAATCCATTTACTGATGTACTTTTTCAACTCCGAGTGTGTCAGATACTATTTAAGTGGAGGCAGTATGATTGCCTAATAAATAAAATCACTTGCAATCCAAGAATTTATGGCACATTTTAAACAAGGTATTTTGGCAAATCTTCCCTGGTGGCATTCTCACTGGTCTCATGGGAACCATCTGCACAAAATTTATGCAAATTGATGGAGTCCCCACCCTCTCTTTTTAAACCTATATACATCTTAAAAACTTAACCATAAGGAGAGTTTTCCAGTGGAGGAAAAAAAAAAAAAAAAAAAAAAAGCTTGCCTTTATTTCACCTCGAGCTGTTACGGATAGGAGAATTTTGTAATGAATGATATATTTGGGAGAACAAAAGTAGTCTCTCTTTTTTCCAGTATTATTTAAAGTATCGTACCTGAACAGTTTTCACCTCTGAGGAGTCTATATAAAGCCCTATGTATGGAGAGGAAATAAACCCTTAAATCTAGCATCTCGAGTTTTTCCTGTAATGCTAGTTGTAAGGTAGGCAGAACTGCATCAGGAAATCTGACGGACTCTTTTGTGCCTGCATCTGGCAGAGTACGAAGGAGGTAAGGAAGCCAGAGTTCAAGCTTCGGTGCTAACTGGTTATTTTAAAATGTACAGATAAAATGTGTTTCCTTTTCTCTTTTTTTAAATGTTTCAGTATTCCACATATTCAGAAGATGTTCCTAATGCATGTTCTCTTCTCATTTGGGGCCAAGAATAAAAATAAGGAATTTGACACATCCCATCATAAACTCTTTAAGCAAATAAGAAGTGAGGCGCAAGCTGCTCTGCAGGCTAAGGTGTTAACTTCAGTAAACTTCTTGCTCTTTCTCTTTGACAAATTCGTATGGCTCATGAAGAAATCAATGCATTTTCACATCACTGACTTTATGAAGTTTGGGAATGTATTATCATATAGATTGACAGTTGCCCCACTGGTTCCACACCACAGCGTGGACACTTACAAAGCCGTCATTAATTTCTCACACTTGTACCCCGCGATGGCTTCCTCCGTAATAAACACTCTGTCCTTCAGAACTCAATCAATAACCTTTTAGGTATGCCTCTCTTGAAGAGGAAGTTAAAGAATCTGTACTTTGAGAAAGAAGCTCTCCGGTTCAATATGTGCTCGTATAATGCATCTCTTCTTTGTATCCAAGATATTTTCATTTCATGTTTACGGTGGGATCTCGGGGGTACCTCGATTTTCATAGGGCTTATTCAGAATTGCCCTTTTTTTTTTTTTTTTTTTTATTTTTGGTTTTTTTTTTTTTTTTAAGATTTTATTTATTTGACAGAGAGAAACACAGCGAGAGAGGGAACATAAGCAGGGGGAGTGAGAGAGGGAGAAGCAGGCTTCCCGCCAAGCAGGCAGCCCGATGTGGGGCCCGATCCCCGGTCTCCGGGATCATGACCTGAGCCGAAGGCAGTCGCTTAACCAACTGAGCCACCCAGGCGCCCCCAGAATTGCCCTTAAAACATTCCAGTTGTGGTTTTGTTAAGCAAGATTAGAATGTGAAGACAGATCTCAAAACCTAAATTCTCTTTCTTGGTGTGAAACATGTATTCAACCGTCAGACTCATGTAATGAAAACCCTGCATGCCCACAATTCTTCCTCCATGTACCTGTGACAAAGATGACCTACAAGGAACTTGAAAGTCTCATCACACTGAACACATGATAAGTATGTCTTTTTTTTTTTTCACAGCTCTGCCTCTCGCATGCACTGTATGTACAACCACCAAATTAACATCGTGCTGGCCTTGCTTGTTTTAAATAAGTACAGCTCTCAGATTCAAGTGGTTTCATCAGGTCATTTAACTCTAAGTTAAGGATGGCTTAGTTAGAAATGGCAGTGAGAGTTGAGAACACATAGGCCAAGTTTTCGCTGCTGTGTAATTTGACCACATCTATAGAGAGAGCTTCCTCAGTGACTTTAAATTAGAATCATCCCTTTTGGGGGGGTAATAAATGTCCCACTTAAAATACATCCTCTCGGAGGCCCTTTGTAATACCTGAGTTATGAAGAAAATGGGGCAGTCACTAATACACAAGAATAACTAATTGCCTCTTTTAAAAAGCAGAATAGCACACACTGTAAAAAAAACTGGTCTATGTACTCTTGACTCCCTCAGGCGTTTTTTTCACCTGAGGGACTTAAAATATCCTTGAGTTTTTTTTTAAATATAATTTTAGTCTTAGTTATTTTATTAGAAGTCCAAAAAGGAAAAAAAATACAAGGAAGAGGAACTTGTCTATGGAATAGAGAGCCAGAAATTATGGAAAACTAAATCTGGCCTTGGTTAAAGAAGAAAATTAGCCTTCCCTTACCCTCTCTGCTTTCACCCAAAGTAAATAAGGACAATGTTCATTTTCATCTCTTGTCAATTGGGAAATTTATAATTCTCATAATGTACTTTGAGGTTGAAAATATAAATGTTGGGTTAATTTCATTGCATTTCACAAAATACATTTATAAAACAAGCTGCCTCTTGGCACATAATGGATTTGCGTAAAGCGTATTTGTGGAACATAGATTCTATTAGATTGTGAGTCCTCTTGGCTGACGTCTGCAGTGTTCCTGTCTTTTAAGGAGGGCTTGAACACACCCAGGTGCTCAGTGCATGTTAGTTGAGGCATGAGAAATGAACGCTGAGAGGAGAAAGAATATTCCTTATTACCAGGGACAATATCTATAGGTTATTGTCACCAACAACATTGCATTGATTTATTTGTCATGTGAGGTGAGTTTCTCAAGTCTTCTTCCTTTCTCTCCAAAAAGCAACCTGTCAATACATTCATTAGAGTGCTCTGCAAATATGCACATCCAAGACCTGCTTGTGGGTTTCTATTTCTGACCCCTCTGTTACACTTACATATGCTTAAGTTTATTTTGTGTTATAATCCACTCTACTCCTTTCTTCTTCCCCATCATCTCACATGTAAAATTTACAGAGAATGGCTGGAACAGATATAAAGACTTACTATAAGCACCAGATTATTGTAGCCAAGGGCTCATAATTTGGCTCTTAAAGTCGGGAATAAGAATAGTAAGCAAGAAATCATGCAGTAATATTCGACTATACTTTTGATGTTGATACAGGGATGATTTCTTTGCCAGCCAAACTTTATGGAAAAAAATTCCATAGACAATACTGTCTCAACTACTTAAAAACAAAACAAACAAAACAAAAAACATGGGGAAAAAAAACAAACTTTAAATCCATTTTGATGACAATTATTTCAAATGATATTTTTAAGCTTTATTTGTTTATACTTGCAAATTTTGAAGAGCAATATTTGTAAGAAATGTGAAATAAGTCATCATGGATTGAAAAGTTAAAGACATGAGGGGAAAAAAAAATCACCCGTCACAAGGTGCTCTTGTCTATTCCTAAGTGAAAGGATGATATGATTTTAATAACTGCTCAATTCCCTGAAAGTTCAGATATTAGAGGCGATAGAGGCACCTTATTTTATGAAATGATTATTAACGAGAGTCTTAAATATGTGATCATTGCAACGCTAAATACAGGTGATAATGATGTAGAACCAGATGCAGAATTAGGAATATCACATTGACACTTGGCTTGGTGCATTACAAAGTGGAAGGACGGATGTTTTGCAAAGGGACCTGCATAAAACTTTAGGGATTTTGGTTTTTGGCAAATGAAAGCAATGCTTTCATTACTTGAAAGTAGAACAGATGACTTGAAAGAGTGTCAATACTGCATGTTCCAGATTATAAACTTTAGTGGCATGGTTTTTAGTTATTTATATATTTCCTTCTTTCCTTTGGTGGTTTCTTTCATGTTTGTTAATACTCCCGGGGGCTATCGAGGAATGGCTCCATTCAATAAATACAATAAATAAAATGAAGCACTAAGCCTTACTTTTGGCAAGGGCAGCCTGATTATTACACGTGTAATCTCTAGGCCTTCAGGGAGACATTGGGCTTGGTGGATAATCATTTGGTTTTAAGCTGCTGAGTTCCTGATATCTGTACTTTGACTTCAGTTAAGCAACAAAGGCAGTAACCGGGTGAGAGGCAAACTGTTTTTGTCACTTCACCATTGGAAGCCTCTTCACTCAGAAAACTCTTTACTTTTTTGCTTATTGTTCAGTCATTTTTTAGTTTAGTTGTTGTTTGTCAGGGATCAAATTACATTCAGACTTTGGGGAGAGACACAATCGAGTATTAAAGCCAAAAATAAAATGAATTAAAGCTAAGGAAGAAGATAGTATAAATTTTCTATGGACAACTGCATCCGGATGAACCTACACAAAATGAAACAGGAAGCTAAAAGGGGGTTGAAAAGGCACATGAGCAGTAATGAGACGTTCCATTTACCTATTCTGAGAGTGGGACACAGTGAGGGGAAGAAGAAAATTTCAAGTAATAGATTTGTAAGTAGGATAGAAATTATAGATATGTAAGTATCACGTGCATATATACTTATACTGAATAGTAAAAATGTTACTTGTGATTTAATGTTGAGTATTATTTAGTGCCAGCTGAAAGAACTGCCTCGAAAATTGTCCTTCCTAGTTTCCCTAAACTCAGTTTGAGGGATGTTAAAGGCATCTAAGGTCGAGGGAAAAGATTCACAGAGTGGTCATTAACATAGAGGCTATGAACTGTAGTTCATGAGTTGTTTTATTTGGTCATTCCAGTGTTTAAAAAATTTGACATTATGAACAAATATTTCTAAGTAGAATTTTTTATTGTTGGCTTCTCGTGAAATATACAAGATCTAGGTTGCACTTGTTCAGCTTTTTTTCTGGACAAATTTGGTTAGAACTAGTCACCATGGTATTTCTAAATCGGCGCTTGTCACCTGATTCACCTGAGGTCCCTTCAGTCTACTCCACTCATTTACAGTCTGCTCAGCCTTTGTAGCACTTGAGTCACCAAACTTGACCTATGTGCACACTTCAGGGAAACCGCAGACAATAAAAATGGTAAAAAGAAAGCTAGAAACCAGCAATTTTAGCTTAATTTCATGTGTGTTTAAGATAGTGATGTTGCTTGTTTTTTAAGCTTGACTCATCTGGAAGATGGGCTTAACTTCGCTAGACCAAATTTCTAAAGTAATTTTAAGGTGTTCTGATAAAATTAAATCAAATGAAAATCATTTTAATTTGGAGATTAAGGAATTAATTGTATGTATGTGTGAGGGGATGATGAGTCCATGATTTGCCAACCCCATCTTCTGCCATACTAAGAAGTTACATTCAGAATTTTTGATTCCAACACATATGAGATTAAGTTATTCTAAAGTAGAAGTATCTAGGTGGACTTTTAGGAAAGAGATGGAGGGAAAACCTACTTTAAAATTTTATCTATTTCAGCTGATTGAGGAAAACCCCAGGGCTTTTTAGGAGGAAGCCATTTTAAGAGGAAGAAAATGACTTTGTACTAATTATGTTCACTTTTGATCAGGCAAAGGGTTTATGGAGTCTGTTACAATGAAGTGGAAGGCAATAAAGCAAAGGCTAGAAGAGAAAAATGCAGTGATATACAAAGGCCTCCAGTGTCCCGAGAGAGACAGACTTGGAGCGATGTTGGATAATGCTGAGCTGGGAGCAAGAACTGGAAACAGAGCCCCACAAACTGAGAAATGCTCCTCTGGATAAGCAGGATCCCTGAGTGTCATTCAGCGATGGCTCTTGCTCAGAGTGTCGTATACTCCCAGTTCTCTTAGCATCCCTAGTATATTTGCAAAGGAGAAAAAGTAATTGAAATACAAGCATGTTTACTAATGGAAGGGGCTAAAATATCTGAGTCATCATTTTTTGGGAATTCCATTCATGAAGTCTTACTCTGGCCTGAGGGGACTAGGAAAGTTTGACACTACAGAAATATCTCTGCTTGTGTTAAACATAAAAAAAGAAGAGCATGGACTTACAGAGAGAGTCTGGGCACAAGAGGAGGATTGGGAAATATTTCTTCCTTTTATGCAAGAAATACATTGTCACACATACACTGACACAAAAGGATCTTTGAAATCAGTTTAAAATAGATAAAAATTGATATTTAGAAAGTAATGCATATGAGTTAAATATGCATATTTTTAAAAACACACATATGATGCTGACAAAACTATGTTCCTTTTTATTTAGAGTTGATGAAAAGCAGCTAAATAATCTCAGATGAGGTGACAATTTAATTTGGGGGATCCCTCTTTTATTTCTGAAAAGATTTAAGGAAGGGCTGCTAGAATGCTCAGCATTACACAAAACCACTGTGTGTGTTTCTTTGTGTGTGTGTCTGCCTGTTTTGGGTTCATGGGGGGAGAAGGGGATTCAGTTGGGAGGAGGGCTGTTATTGAGAAGGGTAGACATCAAGATATGCAAACTGATCAAAATCCAGGGAGATGATCACATAAGGCCATACACTAAAATGCCAAAGTGAATACTGTCAACATTTGGAAGTATACAGTTTTAGAAGAAGAAGAGAAGGGAGACCTGTGTTGACCTTTGACATGTACCCGATTGTCCTCTTAGACCAAGGAGGCCTCCCTTTAAAGCATCAAGCCACTGTTCATTTATGCTCCCATCCACTCAAGTCAGAATGCACATAATTCTGTTCCCACCCAAGAACTCTTCCCTTTTGGGAGCTCTCAACCAGTATGAGTCTGTTGGAGGTATAATGTTTGATTTGGTGGGGAGGCTGATTTCTTTGCAACCTAAAATATATTCTTCTGTGTCCTTCCTCTCTTCCCAACCCTGATCTCTGCCCTTAGGACATTAGGCTCAGTCACTGCATCGGTGAGCTACTTTCTTTATTATTTCATTCCACCCTCTTGTTAAGATTAGTGGGATTAGGTTTTTCAAACCCTCATTTGAGCATCAAGTTCACTGGGGTCAAGAAACTATTAAAAGTTCTATTTATACTTACTTTTCTGTGTATTTATCCTTTAAAATTTCTCTTTTTGAGTATGTTTTATCTGCATATATTAGCATATGTGCACACACACATATATGATAGATTATATAAATGCAAAAGTGTATACCTTGGATGTGTCTCCAAAGTTTTATATTGATATAGGCGTGTGACAAAATGTTAAGTGAGTATTGTTTTAGACATTTTATTTCCCAGGAGATGAAGTCTAAGCAGCCAGAGTCTCCTTGGAATATTTGGAGAATCCATTATCTTGTGGCAACCTGTTAGATTGTCTTTCTTATTGTTCATAGCTATCTGTACTGATTGTGCCTTACTATTTTTTTGATGCCGTTTCTATTTTCTTCTCTCAATTCCCTGTGTCATCTTTCACTTCTTATATGGATAGATAAAAATATGTACTTTGATGTTTATTGAAGAAAGCAAGAACCCCTATACATTTGTACAGAAAATTTCTGTCTACTCTCAGTAGAGAAATAAGAAAATAAACATTACCTGTGTCGGCAGACTGGTATAAATAGGGGCAGCTTTGAGGAGGTGGAGTTTTAATTAGGTTGTAAATTAGGGTTAGAGTTTAAATGAGTGGAAATGAGATGATGTATATGATGGCTGGAGGATATGGAGGTGTTGTAAAAATGATGATTTTTCAGGAATATTACTTTCCATCAAATTTCAGCTCATCAGACTAATGGGAACATAGTGATTTTTATTAGACTGTAGTAGAAATATATCAATAGATGTGTAGGTACTAGAAGACCAAGAACTTTGACTTTCATCCTAAGGAAATAAGGTCTGACCACGAAGAAATGAGACAATTACTGGAAGTTTATCCGAGCAGAGACCATTATATTTTAGGAAGCATACGATTAAAATGCACATGTACACACACAGGTGTTTGGACAGGAAGGTAACAAAATTAGAAGCAGTGATATCAGAGAAGGGAACAGTAATCCTGGTAGGAGGCCATAAGAAATTCTTGGATTACAGAGAGTCGTGTTCTTGCTTTTTGGTGTTTGAAGAAGACAAATTAACCCCTGACTAGCATATGAATGGCAACTATAATTAAACTACTAAAATTTGAAAAGCATCTAATTTGAAGTTCATGGAGTACAGGAAATATTCCTGACTGTTGTCTATGATGCTTACACACACAACACAGTGTTACAACAGCTAGATGCAGCATTTATTTTATTTTATTTTTTTTAAAGATTTTCTTTATCTGACAGAGATATAGCAAGAGAGGGAACACAAGCAGGATTCCCATGGAGCAGGGAGCCCCACGATGGGCTGGATCCCAGGACCCTGGGATCATGACCTGAGTGGAAGACAGACGTTAAGGACTGAGCCACCCAGGCGCCCCAGCATTTATACTACTTAATCAAATGATTAAAAATTTTTTTTTTAATTTTATTTAGAACATCTAGGGGCACCTAAGTGGCTCAGTCAGTTAAGTGTCTGACTTAAGCTCCAGTCATAATCTCTGGATCCTGGGGTGGAGCCTCCTATTGGGCTCTGCACTCAACAGGGAGTGGGCTTGTCTCTTTCCCTCTTCCTCTGCCCCTCGTCCCCACTTGTGCTCATGCTCACTCTCTCTCAAATAAATAAAATCTTGAAAAAATTTAAAGCATCTGTTACTGTTATGTACAAGGAAAACAGATCATGATGTTATTTTTATAGCAACAGTGTGTTGTAGTTCATTAACCATTTTGAAGATTCTGTTTCTATGTCCTTATTGCTTCTTCTGCAGTCATATATTCATATACTTTATCATAAGTTCTTTTGTAACTTATAATAGTGAAGTGATGTCTACCTTCTCATCCCCAAATTTGTGTTTTTATCTCTCAGATCTTTTAAGTCAGACTTGACAGGAATATATTTACCTTTCTTTCAAGCTCTCTACATATCTTTATTTCATTCTCACTTTTTCTTTTTCATTAAGTTCATTCTTTTTTTTTAATTCTCTCGCTTTTAACTTTTAAGTGTATTTTAATTGTATTGTTTTTGTCTAGCTTTTTAATATGACTACTAAGTTTTGGTACTTTCAGTCTTCCTTATTTGATAAGAATAAATATATTAGCCAGGTCCTATAGGATGTAACAAGAAGTGGTGTCCTCTTCCATGCTTTCTGAAGAGTCTTAGCCATCTGGACCCCTGAAATAAATCCCAACATTACCAATTTTTCACTTTAGCACTAATAATTGAAGGCCAAATTTTTTATCATTAATATTTATGATGTCCTGAGTAAGATATATGTAAATATGGTTACATATTAACACGTTAATATATAATACATATGTACTGTATACAAATATACATATTTATAAAATATGTAACGTAAACATATAAAAGTATGAAAATATGTTGTGTATAATACTACTATTTTTATAGAGCTGGTATCATGATTTGCATGCCCTACGTAGCCTTAAATTTTTCAGTAAATATAAACATTTTCCTATGGCATTAAATATTTTCTGCAAAAATTAACAGATACATAGCTCTCCTTTAGCATAATACCTTTTTTCCAAATTTCTTTTATATGATATTTAACTTATTTTATTTTAGAAGCAGTAAAGAACAGTATGATGAATAAAATCCTTACAGCTAAATTCCTGTGCACATTCCTAATTTTCATCTTATAATAAATTTATGAAAAATTTAAACATACACGGCTATGCAAAATTGTAATTCTTTTCAACTAGTTTCCTGTTAGGAAGGTTAACACTTGCACCAGCACTGTCTGAGAATCATGTGGGACCCACACTAGTGTTCAGGAGTAACTGGAAACTATCTCAATATTTTTTTCTATTTCTTGATGAAAATATATTTATTCTGGTTTTCATTTATTTGAGTATGGGTGGGGCTGAGCAATTCTCCATGTGCATATTAACTGTTTGTATGTCTTATTTTATTATTTATATCTCTTCTCCAGAAGAGAATATGTTGGATTACTCTTCTCATGTTTTTAGTTTGTCTTAAATTTTTATAATGCCCACAGAGTAAATCCTGCTGTACTTTGTTATCTATACGTATGGTTTAAAATCTTCACTTACAGGTGTAAAAATCACTTGGCTACATTCTCAAATTATGCATCTTGTTTCCTGTAAGATGGAATACCCTATATATACATATGCACACATATGATGCGCTCACACACATACATATAGACGTACATAGTCTTGATCTGGAGAGCTCAGAAATCCATTTACTCCATCAGGCTAAAGCTAGAAAACAATTTAAATGGTTGCATTTACCAAAGAAAAATAACCAGCTCTTCATAGGATAAAACATTTGTTTCCATATTAAATATTTCAGCTATTGTTCAGAATGCAGGACTTTATTTCAGATTGTTAATTTATAATAAACCAAGGACAGAATTGCATTCCACATGATGAAAGGAAATTCACATCTGCTAAGACAATCTGCAAGGCACCTTGAGGAGATAGAATCGAGTAAATGATGTATTAAATATTCTTAAGACTTTCTCCATCTATATGGTGCCTTTGATTCAATGAGGATAGTAATCATAAACACAGTGGTATCCCAGCTATTGGTATTTTAACAAAATAGGTAGTTTTGCATGCAAGATAAATATCTCAGTACATAAAGAAAAATCTCTGAAAATAATCATGTGGAAGCAATTACTATTATAATAAGCATATGGCTCTGCTAATGTAGAGTGTTGCTTAATAATTGATGTTATAGAAATAAAAGAGTAGGAAAAGTTCTATATTCTGGGGCATCCCTTTGTACATTCAGAATGGAAAAGACCTAGTGAAATGCAGAACAATTAAGAGAATACAGGCTGTCTTCCACTTCCGCTGATACACATTTATGGCTATGAACAAAAAGGCACATTGGGAAGGCAGAAAGTATACAAATCAACTTAATCTGTCCCTTTGTGGTATTTCATGCCCTCCACAATATAGTCCAATTTTATGTTTTTAGCCCTTGCTCCCACTTCTCCTCTAAATATATTTTCAGTTCTACCCCAGGCGGGCTACGTATTTTTTCTAAAGCATACTCTTTCCTCCTCTGTGTCTTTGTACTATTGCCTTTGCTTTGACTACTGTCCCAAACCCACCCATCTATAATATTCCCATTCACTGTCAAAGAATTATCTAGTCTGTCAAGTCCTCTTGGGCATGAACTCAAGACCATTCTGATCTCTTTAAGTGTGTTTGAACTCCTATACCTTTGGATTCTTTAGCATTTCATTTATTCACTTCTTTTGGAAGTTGGGGGAAGTGGTGTAACCTTTACCAAGGTAGAGAAGAAAATGATTTCAGAATCATTGAGAGATAAAATATACAGAACTTGATGGTGGTTTGAATGTAGGAGATGATAAATAAGAGCTATCAAGGATTTCTGACTTTAGCAATTAAATGGATACCTAAGTATTCAGATGGCAAATCCTTGGAAAGGATAGAATTGAGGGGCTGACCAAGAGTTCCATTTTGGACACTGCTAAGTAACATAAGATATTCAAGTAGAAAGGTAATGTGGATAACTGTGTAATTGTTAGGAATGAAACCTAGAGGAAAGGTCTGAACTGGAGACATCAATTTGAGAATGAACAGCTGAACAGTGGTTTATAGATATCTCTGGAAGTAGATGCTAAATCACATAAGGAGAAAGGCAGAGAGAGAAGAGTAGAGGGCCAGGAGCAAACTGAATAGCTCTTAATACTTGGGTAAAAGAGAGAGAACATACAAAGAGACTGAAAGCATACTGACTTGCACATAGTTCTGTATTCATTCTTGCTTACATAATTTTAATTAGAGCTTATGATGGGTTCCAGTTTGAGTGTGACTGCATAATCTCTCAATCCAAAGTGTTTTGTTTCTTTTTTTCACCATGACTGCTATTTTAATTAAAGGGGGGTAAAACTGGATGAGCTTACACATTTCAGGGGAAAGAGAGAAAGAAATTAATTTAAAAAGGATAGTGGATCAGGAACATAATTAAGTGAGATAGACTTCCCTTTATGAGTGTTAAGTTGTCTCTAGGGTAATTTAAATGTATTGCATAATGAGTAGCAACAACATTTAAGTATAAATTGTACTGCATTCAAAATATTTATTGAGCACCTACTATGTATTATGCTTAGGATATATCAGTAGCAAACTTGAAAAAAGATTCCAACCCTCTTGGAACTTTAATTTTACTTGGAGAGTAAAATTATGGAGAGAGAGACAATAAAAAATGAATGAATGAATGAATGAATGAGAGGGAGGGAAAGAAAAGAGGAAAAGAAAAGGAGGAAAGAAAAAAAGGGAGGGGAAGAGAAAGAGAAAAGGAAGGAAGGGGATAGAAGGAAGGAAATAGAAACTAAACAAAACTCTGATTAAACACTATGAAAATGTATAAGGTAGTTGGGAGTCTTTGCACTTTTGCAGTATTAAACAGACTGGGGGGTGTCAGAGAAGGCTTCCTTGAAAAGACGACATTTGAACAAACCAAAACTTAAAGGATTCAAAGAATTGAGCTGTGAAAGAATATCGACTATGCAGATTTCTGGGGATATGGCATCTCAAGCAGATAGAAGAGGTAGTTCGAAGACCGTAATGCAGGAATAGTCCTGGTACATTCAAGGAAATCAAGGTGACTATAGCAGAAAACAAACTGGGAAGAACAGGAGGACAGGAGGACAGAGGCAAAGGTGGAGCTAGGTCACATAGAGCATCATAGATGATTTTAAGCTGCGGCCTTTATTCTGAGGAAAATGGATATCCGTGCAGAGTTTTGAGCATAAAAGTGGCATGATCTGACTTGCCATTTAAAAATATCACTCTAGCTATTGTGTTTAGAATGGAGTGAAAGAGACAATAGTGAGGAGACCGGTTAGGAGGCTATTATAGTAATCCAGACAAAAGATGACAGTATCTTGGACCAGTGGATGTGGTAATAAATGGTCTGATTCTCAATACATTTTGAATGTAGAGGTAGTAGTATTTACAGATGTATTGACTGAGAAAGGTATGAAAAGAGAAGTCAAAGATGACTCCCAAGTACTTTGCCTATTTTGTTATTGAATTATCTGGTTTTGGTTTGTTTGGTTGGTTTTTCATTGTTATTTTTTTTCTACCGAGTTGCAGGAGTTCTTTATATTTTTTATATTATCCCTTATCAGATACATGACTTGCAGATATTTCCTCCCACCTTGATTGCCTTTTCATGCTGTTGATAGCTCCTTTGCTGTACAGAAGTTTCTTGTTAGTTTCACGTAATCCCATTTGTTTGTTTTGTTTTTGCTGCCTGTGCTTTTGGTGTCTTATTCAAGAGATAATTGCCAAGACTAATGTCATGACATTTTTTCTGTGTATTTTCTTCTAGGAATTTTACAGCTTTAGAACGCATCTTTAAATCTTTAATCTAGATGAATTGATTTTTGTATATGGTATAACATAAGGGTTCAGTTTCATTCTTTTGTATGTGGATATCCAGTTTGTATGTGAATATCCAGATATCCAACACCATTTATTGAAGAGAGTGGCCTTTCCCCATTGTATATTTTCATGGCACCCTTATCAAAGATCACTCGACCATATTTCTGTGGGCTGAGCTCTCTGTTCTGCCCCATTGTCTATATATCCACCTTTATACCAATACTGTAGTGTTTTAAATACTGTAGTTTATATTTTGAAATCAGGAAGTATAATGACCCCAGCCTTGTTTTTTTCTCAAGGTTCTTTGGCTAGGTGGTGTCCTTTGTGGTTTCAAATGAATTTTAGGATTTTTTTTTCTATTTTTCTATGTGTCTTCTTTAATTTCTTTCATCAAAATTTTGTAGTTTTCAGTGTACACATCTTTCACCTACTTAAGTTCATTCCTAAGTATTTTATTATTTATAATACTAATATAAATGGCATTATTTTTCTTAATTTCCCTTTCAGATAGTTTATTGTTAGTATATGGAAATACAACTGACTTTTCATGTTGATTTTGTGCCTTTCAGCTTTACTGAATTCATTTATTTCTAATAGGTTTTTTTGTGGAGTTCTTAGACTTTTCTGCATATAAGATTATGTCATCTGCCAACAGATAATTTTATTTATTCCTCACCAATTGGATGCCTTTTATTTATTTTTCTTGCCTAATTGCTCTGGCTAAGATTTCTGGTACTATGCTAAGTAGAAGTGGTAAGCATAGTCATGGTTACCTTGTTTCTGATCTTAGAGGAAAAGCTTTCAGTTTCACCAAAGAAGATAGGCAAGCCAGCAAGTATATGAAAATATAGTCAACATCACTAATAATCAAGGAGATACAGATAAAAATCACCATGGAATATCATCTCACATTTGTTAGAATAGCTGTTAGCAAAAAAAATAAAAGATAAAAAGTATTGGCAAGGATGTGGAGAAATTTGAACGCTTATTTTTTTTTTAAAGATTGATTTAATTATCAAATAAAGATATTTATTTGACAGAGAGAGAGATCACAAGTAGGCAGAGAGGCAAGCAGAGAGAGAGGAGGAAGCATGTTCCCTATGGAAGAGAGAGCCCAATGCGGGCCTCGATCCCTAGACCCTGCGATCATGACCTGAGCCGAAGGCAGAGTCTTAACCCACTGAGCCACCCAGGCGCCCTTGAACTCTTATACACTATTGGTGGGAATGGAAAATGGTGTAACCTCCATTAAAAACAGTGTGAACATTCCTCAAATAATTAAAAATAGTATTGACATATGATCTGGCAATCATGCTTTTGGTTATTTGCCCAAAAGAATGAAAATCAGGATCTTGAACAGAAATGTGTGCCCTGTATTTGTTGCAGTATTATTCACTGTAGTCAACATGTAGAAACAATCTAAATGTCCACTGATGGATGAAGGAATAAAGAAAAAGTGCCATGTAGATACAATGAATAATGAAATCCTGCCATATATGACAACATGGATGAACTTCAAAAACATTGTGCTATGTGAAATAAGCCAATTACAGGACAAACAGTGCATGATTTCATGTACATGAGGTATATAAAAATAGTAAAACTCATAGAATCAGAAAATAAAATAATGGTTCCTAGGGGCTGAGGTCAGGAAGAGTGGGGATTTTCTGTTCAACAAGTATAAAGTTTCAGTTATGCAAGACTAATAAATTCTAGAGATCTGTTGTACATTGTTTTTATAGTTAGTTATACTGTTCTGTACACTTAAGAGTTTGTTAAAAAGGTGATTTCATAAAAAAAACAACAAAACAAACAAACAAACAAACAAAAAAAGGTGATTTCATGCTATCTATTCTTACTACACTAAAAAAATAAAAATAAAAGAAGAAGATGATGCTTAATTCTTTGGCCCAAGCAACCGAAGGTATAGACTTTCTGCCAAGAGAAATGGTAAGTTTCTTGAGTGGAAAGTAGTGAAAGACGGAATGTGGTGGTGGTATTAATAGAGAACAGGATGACAAGAACTAAAGACACAAATAAAAACAATTTCCATGAGTTTTGCTGCAACTGCAGGAAGATCAAGAGTGTTATTTTTTTCTTCCTAAATAAGAGACAACTATATATTTGTATAATGGTGAGAATGATCCACTAGAGAATGAAAGATCTGCTGATAAAAGGTGAAAGGATAAGATCTCTTTCATAAGTGCAAGTGGATGGAAAATTCATCTGTTGTAATGGGAGAGAACAGATTATAGTAGATGGGGAGATACATAATGGGATTCTGTGGAATTTTTCCAGTGATTGCTTCTGACTTTTCAGTGTTGTGTGACCTATGGTCATCAGCTGTGACAAGGATGGAGAGGGAGGTGTTAAAGAGAGAAGTGTGAAAAAGTTACTAACAGAATGAGGACCCTATTATTCACTGCTCTTCATGGTCAGTGTGTGTGTGTGTGTGTGTGTGTGTGTGTGTGTGTGTGTTTGTTTTGATCCATATTTTATTAACAAGTGCAGGCACAAAGTAGGTAGAGTTTGATTAGTTGATATTGGGTTTTACCAAGCCAATATCAAATACCAAAAAGCAGTAGAGGGGCAAGTGAGTACAAGAAGTAATTATAATGATTAAAGTTCACCATGAAAGTTAAGCTAAGTATGAGAAGGAAAACTTGATGGGGTGAAAGTCATAAAATAAGTTGATCAGAGATGCCAGTGTGTATCAAAAAATGAATGAAGTCAGGGTATGCCTCTCATATCCCTGAACTAGGAAGGTAGACAGTGAGGATTCAGAGTGGGTTGAATGAAGTTGAGATTGAGGAAGGGTTGTGGTCATCAAAAATGAAAAATTAGGGGCACCTGGATGGCTCAGTCATCAGGCATCTGCCTTCGGCTCAGGTCATGATCCTGGGATCTGGGGATCGGGCTCCCTACTCAGTGGGAAGCCTGCTTTCCCCTCTCTCACTCCCCCTGCTTGTGTTCCCTCTAGCTGTGTTTCTCTCTGTAAAATAAATTTAAAAAATTTTTAAAAAATGAAAAATTAAGACCATTAATATGAGTAGCTGAGTCTGCCTAGAAGATAAGAACAGTGACAAAAACATTTCAAGGAAATGAAAATGAAGGTATTAGAAGATGACCTACATGTGTGCTAAAATAGCCACTATAATGGTAAGTGACAGAGAGCCAGGAGTTGAATTTATCCAGACAGAGGCAGGAAGAGGAGTATCCTGTTGGGGATACAAGTTCAGTTTTGGCAAATGCTGAGGATAGATAGGGCTGAGATCTGGTTTCTGTGAATGAAGGATAATGTGTGTTACAATCAGATGTCAAGAGACTCAAAGTTGACGATACTTGCAGTGCATTGAATGAGTATGGTCTACCAGTGACAAGCACAAGTCCCTTTTTTTCCATTTGCAGTCTTGGTAGTCTGAGAGCACAAGAAGAAACAACCACCACCACCTGAGCACACGTCAGGGGGAGCAGTGTCCTTAGGGAGAGTAGGTTTTCTATTGGAGCAAGAACGTGAAAGAACTTGAGGAAGTGCTTGAGATTTTTTTCAGTGATAAAGTACATAACAAGGATTTAAGGTGAATAATGACAGGAAGGTTTTGGATGTTAGGGTAGGGAGAGTAAATCTCTTGAGCTTCTCTTAACCCCTGATGATGGGGTTAGAAGGATCAGGAGAGGTTTAATCCCAGTGTATAGGTTTACTGTTGATCCTAAAGAAATATTCTCAATCTATTTCTCTCATTTAAGGCAGTAGTCAACTTGTGATGCTGAAGAAGACATCCCTTATTCAAAATATATGGTTGTCCTTGAGAAGTACACACCCTTTATAATACTTCCTACGATAAACTCTGTGAGTCTACCTACATGTTGTGGGGAGGGTAGCATAGCTATGAAGTACAGAGTTCTTGGAGTCAGATAGACAAGGGTCTGAGACCTAGCTCTGTATCAACTCTTGCTACATTACCACTAAGTTCTTGAAACCCTTGTATTTTCTTCTGTAAAATGGGGACAATAGTTGTACCTCTCCCTTATTCTTATAATTATTAAATGAGATTAATTTTGTCACATGGTTAGCAAAGTTCCTGGCACACGGTAGACACTCCATGCCTAGTACTGATTATTCTTATATTAGTGTTTTTAAAAAAGTTTTCTTTGTTGCCACATTTAATCAATTTAGACTTCTTTTAAAGTTTATAGATTTATCACATCCAAGTGATTCGACATGATTTCTGATGTCTCCTTCATAACCCTTGGTTATCAGGTCATTGGAAGAAAATGTAAATCTCTGTTCTTACATTGATCTTGCAGTAAAAGTGATGGGGATTAGATCATTTTCACTTAGAGTGGCCATCCTCTTTTTCTGGGAACCTGTCACGAGTGGGAGGTCTGCCTTGTATATCAAAAAGGGATTATAAAAGATGATTTCATTTGTGCTTTCATTTTGTTCTTCAAGGAAAAGGAGTTAAATATTAATTAAGAAGTCTAATCCAGTAAATATGGAGATGCAACGATCCTAGATGCACAGAATTTATGATAAAAGGAGCTGTGAAAGGGATCAAAACCAATAGTAAGCCATGGTGAGCAGAGTGAGGGGCAGAGCAAGATGTGGGATGAGATCAAACCATAGAAGACACCCAATCGGAGTCTGCAGTGCTGAGTCCCTTTAACTACAGGAGAGCACTGCAGCTCTGCTCCTCCCGAATACAAGTCATCAAACATTTATTGAATATCTACTACATGCTGGGAACTGGAAATACAAAGATAAATTTCACGCAATCCCTACCCCCAAGTAATTTACATCCTAGCAGGAAGAAAGAGACCTAAATGGTAACAGGAGGTAGAATAGCACAGTAATTAAGCACATTTCTTTGAAATGAGACTGTCTGGGTTTAAAGCGCCATTCTGCCACTTCTTTGCCTTTGGGACATGGAAAATTACTTCATCTCTCTGAGCCCTAGTTTCTTTATTGGTAAAATGGGAGTACCTACCCATGGATTTGTTGTGAAGAGCAAATGAGTGAGATGTTGAAATGGGCTTAATGTAGTACTTACTATCCAATATGGGCAATAATACATATTAATATAAGCAGTAATGCATAGTTCTAAGTGAGTAAAGATTTCACAAAGAAGTTAATATTTGGGCTGGGCTTTGAAACTAGGGAAGATTGTTCCAGTCAGGGAAGAGAGTGGGTGACTTCTTGAGCTGGGGATACACTAGAACTGTAAACTCAGAGGTGCGACTGCACTGATATGGTTAGGGAATGAATAATGGCCTCGGAATGGAGAGGAGAATATTGGGCTTGGAGAGAAATTGTTAAGTGAACAAAGAAACTGGTAAGATCACCATGAGCCAGCTTTTGGAAAACAGAATTGCATGGCAAAGCATTTTTAACTTCACCATATAAGAAAGTAGGGGGCCATTGGAGATTATTAACAAAAGAGTGACTTGATTAGATTTGTTTTTAAAAACACCACTCTAAATGTAAAATCTGTATTGGGAGAAGTAGAGCTTGGGCCAGAAAGTGGAATGAGAGAATGACAAGGCTGAGTCAATAACAGACCTGCCTACAATGGCGAGAGGGATGGGAATAACAGTCCCACCTAGGGCAATGAGAATAATGGGAAGAAAGTGTGAAAGCAGAGTTCCCTGACCTTGACAATGGCCAACAACTGACTGGAGAACAGCAATGCTGGGCCAAGAGTAGGCTGATTCATAATTCAAAGGACAGCAACTAGGATAGGTAGGTTAGGGGAGAGTCATAAATGACACAGAGGCAGGAAGAGGAGTATCCTGTTGGGGATACAAGTTCAGTTTTGGCAAATGCTGAGGATAGATTTTCTTGGACTTGTGTATGAGGATATGAAATAGACACTTGGAAGAGTTTTATAGAAATAAGGCAGAGTGTGAACCTGGGAACAGAGATAAGGAAACTATCACCTTCTCGCCACTTTCAGCTCTAAGTGGGGCTGTGTCAGGGGCTCAAGCTGTCTGGGACAGAAGATGGAGACTGACCAGGGCCAAGGACAGGAATTTAGAAATGCTGCCCTTTTGAGGATAGTCCAAGGAAGATGAACGAGCAAAATTGATGGAGAAAGGATGCTCAGGAAGAAGAGGAATAGATCTGTTCCTTTTCTGGAAGAAGATACTACCAGGAAGAGCAAGGTCAACTCTACCATAAGCTGTGAAGGGTTTAATTAGGATGAAGACTGAGGAGAGGCCTTTGGATTTGACATTGATAACATTTGATGGGAGCATTCTGGATTGAGGCAGTCACAGGTCCTTGATTGGAATGGCTAATGGAGAGAAGAATATAATGTTGCCATTTGGAGCGAGAGTACTGTGCTAAGTGAAGTAAGTTAGAGAAAGACAAATGCCATATGATTTCACTCATACAGGGAAACAAAACAAACAAGCTAAGGGAAAAGAGAGAGAAGCAAACCGAGAAACAGACTCTTAACTCTAGTGAACAAACTGGCAGTTACCAGAGGGGAGGCGGGTGGGGCTGGGGGAAGCAGATGAGGGCGTGAAGGAGTGGGCTTGCTGTGATGAGCACCGGGTGATGTATGGAAGCCCTGGACACTATATTGTGCACCTGAAACTAATATTACACTGTATGTTAACTATACTAGAATTTAAGGAAAGAAAAAAAATAAAAATAAAGAACTCACTAACAAATTATTTTTTGTTGTAGGTAGTTTTGACTTTTTTCAGTTCTAACTGAAGCTTATCTTTGTCATTTCCTTAGTGGTAGAATAGAAACTAAGGTGGGCATAAGTGAACTCTATATAGAGTATGTTCTCCTTTCCATTCCAGCAAATGCATAATTAGTGGCCCTTCCCTCCTTTATATTTTCTTTAATAGAACATGCCCTCTGTTTTTACAGCTTTTTAGTAAACTCTCTAAAATAAGGTAAGATTGGCAGTCCCATTTTTTAAAATAAGTCAGAAAATAACACAAAATATAAATACCAAGGTTGTTGTGGGGATTATATAAGCTAGTGCATTATATTGTCATTGCATCTTCTTGGTCCTGTATTCAGCCAAGAGGTAACATCATAATCATATATAGAAATAGTCATCCTGAAAACCCCTTAAACTGGTTCTAAAGTAAAGAAGGTATAAGTCTTTGCATACATCCTTCTATGGTGAGAAGTATGCATAATAGTTTAATGCTTACAATAATACACAGAGCATAAGGATGTAAACATGTATCGAGCATGGATATATTTAGTGTATTAAGACACACATATGGTGAACATCACGGAGAAATGCCGCATCTGACGTATGAGCTGATTCATGTCTCCCATCCCACATTCTCTCTGAAGCTCAGATAACACTCTTTCTCCTTCTCCATTCTCCACTGAGAGGGAATTCAGTGCACATAATGGGATACCACTATGACCCAAAAGCATACTACAGTTCCTAGCACATATTAAACACTCAGTAAATAGCCGTTTCTATTTTTAATGCCTTTTGTTCTCCTACCAGAAGAGTTTTTTCAACAAAAACTGCTCTCTAGCTTACGAAGGGTCTAAAGAGCTTCCTTCTGAGCCAGCAGTATCAGAACTCTGAGACAAGCAGTCTTGTTGCTTAATCCACCCTTGGGTGACCATGCTTAGACAATGCAATGCTGCAATGTGATTGGGCTGCAAAATGATTGTTTGACTTAATTTTGATCTCTCTCTGAAGTCTATTGGGAGCCTCATAAAAGGAACATTTCCTTAAAGCTAATACAAAGGAAAGACTAAAAGCTCCAAATTGTGCAGCTTTCGGTGGATTTGAGGTAAACCTTTTACAAGGAACAAGGGAGAATGGATTTGGTCATGGTTCTAGTTCGTTTCCTCAAAGAAGATTTCCCAGCCTAGATGTTGTGTGTATGTATGTGCCCACGCATGTATGTATGTGTGATGGTTTTTAGCTTTGGTTAATAAAATTGCCTTAGAATGCTATACCTTTGATATTGAAAAAATAATGCTATGACATCTGGGTGGTTTGGGGCTGCTTTCACAAAGATGCTTTTGGGATGCCAAACCAACCTGGGATATCTGCCACCCTTGATTTGGGGGAGTAACGGACATTTTTTGAAGTGCCCTAAAGCCAGAAGCATAAATCAGTGTTCTTCATTGCTTACTTAGGCCGTATTAATATATTCGCCTGGGCCAAGAACTACTTCTAAATATTAAACCAGCTTTGAGCCATTAGTTTAAGAGTCTGGACATTCCTTCTAATGATTCCACCAACCTAAGTTTTGTCTTAGGGTTGCACAGGTCTTCATGTTTTGCACCCAAAGTATGTGTCATGACGAATATACACAAAAAACTTTGATTTTTTTTTTAAATGGGAGTCGAAGATCTTAAAACCTTGCTTCGTACTCTGCTGTTGATTTCTCTGAGGAATAAAATATGCGTGGCAACTTCTTCAGAAAGAACATATTAAAGTTGAAGTATAAGGATTTTTATATCAAAAGGATAATGATTTTTTAAAATCTTTACTATGTGATAAATTATTCTGAAGGCATTATAAAGATGTACAAACTTGAACTAGGGAATAGCAGAGAAAGTTGGTAGTGACTTTGAAATTAGTATAGACATTATACTAACCTCCTCTCTCCTTGGCTGAATTTGTTTATCACATGATACTGCTACTGTTTAAAGCAAAAAGTCATTTTCTCATAAAAAATTTTTCCTTTTCATTTTTAAGCAAAATGCATGAGAACAGCTGCATGTTTTAAAACATGTGAAACAGAATGCCCTCGCCAACGGTTTCCTTCTGTTTAAAAATAATGGCTTCATAGAGCATTGTACATTATTTCCATCCCTTACTTACCTTTCATGAAGAAAATGACACCTAAATTTGAAACCAATTTAACTCTAAAATGTACCATCTGTGCCTTTCCTCTTGTCTCTAGGCCAAGAGAAAGTCATTAAACTTGAAGATGGGTAGAAGAGAGGAATAGCAGGGAGAGAAACTATAGTGTTTGAGAGGCATGAGGGGAGATGAAAGACCTCTGAAATTGGAGAGTTTCCTGGTGCATTTCCGAGAAAGAACTAATGATGGTGATTTGGGGTTATGAAAAGTGACTGACTATCCATCAGCATAGGGTAAGATCAGAAGATACTGTCATTACGGGGAATGCAGGATTCCTGCAGGCAAATATTATGCTTGACTATCACTTGGGCCTCAAGCGGGGTGAGTTCAAGCTAGTGAAAATGATCAAGCTCTGGTGTAGCCCCTTCAGGAGAGAGAAACCTTTGATGAAGTACTTTTAACCACTTTGGTCAGCAAGGCCACAGAGCCTCCCTCCGAAGTTGATCACAATTGCTCTTGCATGAAACTATGTATTTCACCACATTCTCCAGTGAAGAGAAACCCAGTGCTGCTGAGTGTTGAATTGGGTAGTGACCCTCTGTATGGGTGTTGGGTATTACCCATTCACTTGCTGGCGCCCTTTAGCAATTGCTTATGCTTCTTTAAGTTGCTTCTTTACCTTTTTTTTTTTTTTTGGTAACAGCATTATTGAAATATAACTCACATGGCATAGAATTTACCCATTGGAAGTACGTAATTCAATAGCTTCTAGTATATGCAGAGTTGTGCAATGATTGGCACAGCCAGTTTTAGAACATTTTTATCACCTCCCCAAAAGAAACCCAGTACCCTTTAGCAGTCACTTCCACTACCTCCCCCACACCTTCCAGAACCCTGAGCCATTTGCAACCATCACTCCACTTTGTCTATATGGATTTGCCTGTTCTGGGCATTGTGTATAAATGGAATAATGCAATTTGAGGTGTTTGTGACTAGCCTTCTTTCACTTAGCATAATATTTTCCGTTTATTCATGGTACAGACTGTATCAGTATTTCATTTTTTATTGTTGACAAATAATATTGTGTTGGATGGACATGGCACATTTATTTATCTAAATGTCAGTTAACCAACATTTGGTTTGTTTCCACTCTGGCTGCTCCTATAATTTTTGATTGTTGGCATCATGCATGCGTTCTGCGTGATTTAGTGTCAAGAGCACAAGGTTACCTGCACTTGGGCTCGAAGCCCCATTCTGTTGCTGATTAGCTCTGAGTTCTTGGTCAGCTTGTATCACCTATGTGATCCTTCAGTTCCTCATTTTGTACAAATAGGCATCCTTGCCACACTCCTCACCAGTTTGGCTTGATGTGAGGATTAAATGAGATAACTGTTGAGCAGTTATCCATTTCTTGAATAGGTAGTCACATAGTATGAGCTTCCCATGGAACTCTTGTATGTATGTTTTATATAAAAATAATCTGAGTCATGGCAGGCTATTACACTCTGTCTTAAATCAAGCAAGTGAAGACTTCAGACACATCTAATGGTATTGACGGTGTGCTCTGCAAAAGACTCAGGAAAGTTCCACAAGAACTGCTTCTGCTCATTTTTTCCTAACTCATCTTCTCCCTATAATTCCAGGAATTAAACCCCACAAGCCCCTTAGATAGAGTGCAATTCACAAAAACTAAATCGGGGCCAACAACCAGCCTAAAAGAGAAACTGACTTGGATCTTCCCATTTCATAGCATTATCTGTTGAGGCCAAGATAAAGTAGTTCATTCATTAAGTAATCCAGGATTTCAAATACCCAAGGGCTAAGTCTTTTTGCATCTTTAGACCTAAAATGTTGTTTAACATGTGCTGTTAAAACTGTCTCATTTTAATTTTCGGCCACAGAAGAATACATGGAATATAAACAGGCCCCTTAAAGGAGTATGAAAGTGTGCCTAGAGTTTCTTTAGTGATTGAGTCAAGGTTAGTGGCTCACCAATTCTTTAAGTAGAAATGCCGGGCCTAAATAAATGCTTCTTCTTCTTTTTTTTTTTTTTTAAGATTTTATTTATTTGACAGAGAGAAACACAGCCAGAGAGGGAACACAAGCAGGGGGAGTGAGAGAGGGAGAAGCAGGCCTCCCGCCGAGCAGGGAGCCCGATGTGGGACTCGATCCCGGGTCTCCGGGATCATGACCTGAGCCGAAGGCAGTTGCTTAACCAACTGAGCCACCCAGGCGCCCCCTAAATAAATGCTTCTAAACAAGGTTGCAGAAAACGAACAAACTTTTGTTTAATTAAACTTACTTGTAAAGTTTGCTTAGAGTGTGTAGTAATTCACCTTGTCAGTTCTCATCCAGGATGTTTAATGATGGGTTTGCTTTAGTTTCCAAATCAAAATCAGCTTCTCCTTCTTTACAGCCTGACATTAGGCAGTCTGTGGAAATTTCATTATTCTCCACATGAATATTCATAGAATTAAGTATTATCGATGGACTTAAAGAGCTCAATTATTTTTTGCAATTGCATGCTTAGTTGCATATGCTGAAGTACAATAGACTGAATATTTCGGGGCCTGGTCAAATCCTTGAAATATAAAAAGAAAATGAATATCAGCAGGAAACCACCATCCTTGCTTTATCAGTTGGATTTTTAAGACTTACCATCAATATTATTTCTTGATTTATAGCTCACAAAATGTCTTAGATTATAATGAGCACAGTCTTTTCCTCATAAAACTGTGAACAAAAAGTATTTTACAAATGAAGGCACTGACTACCATCCAAGAAGGATGCCTTATCTACGATCACACACTTAGTGATTACATAAGCAAGGTTAGAATTTGGACACTTCTGACTTGTTGTTCTTCATTACCTCTTCTGCTCCCTACTACCTGCCTGGGTGATGCCTTTGTAGAATTGAAGGTACTTACCTATTTGAGGTTTTTATCTTAGTTTGTGTGTGTATATGTCCTGGTATTGTCAACTTAATCGCCAGGCCACTGAGCCACATGGACATTTGGTAGTGGACAGAATACAGCATTCCCTGATGTCAGGTAAATGTAATTCTTGATTAATAATTTAATTAAAAAAACAAGGTGTTTGTTTACAGTATTAATTAAACATTCAAGAAAAATACACACCAGCAATTCATTTGAGAAAACACTGAATGCAAATAGGCAAACAAAAGAAATGAGGATAGGTTAATTCTGTACGCATTTGAAATATATCACCTGCATTGCCCTTGCTTCTGGGACATTCAAGTTCATCTTCTTTTGCAGGGTTATTGTCACTATGTTGGAATATTACTATTGCAGTGATGACTGGTGGTGACTTGTTTGTAGAGATATAGGGTACTTGAAAACAGTACTCTCAAATTCAAATGTTTATAGGAAGTGAGTAGATAATATTGAATGACTGGGTATATGGTGGTTATAGACACACGTGCTGCATGTGCTCTACAGGTGATGGGAACTGTAGAGAACTGAAACAAATGTACTAGTTAAAGGAGACACAACTTGCTCTGGTCGGTCATTGACAATTTGACATGAATGTCTGACCTTTCAAGATCTTGTAGTTTTCAAATAAGGACAGAAGTTAATATGGTTTTAAAGTTATAAAGCCGCTTAATATTTGAATTAATTAAATTTAATGAAAAGAAATTCTTTGTAGGACAAACAAAAAGCACAGACTGGCAGACATTGGCCCAACGGACATTTATTTTCAACTTTCACCTAACTGAATCTTCCCTCTAGAGAGAAAATACATCCCCCATTTAATACTGAGGTACTGTAAGTGAAAAGATTGTTAGTGCTTATATTCTGATCATTATGGTGTTTATAAATTCATACAAAGAATCAAACTTTATCAAACCCCCATTCTTTTTCTGGGAAAACACCTAACCCCCATTGAATCTCCTTAATTCCACTGTGGCCCACTGTGATTTCCTGTAATACTCAAAGACACCGAATGTAACAAATTTATCATGAAAACCAAACATGCGGGGGGGGGGGAGTAGAGAAACACAATAGAAAAAATAAGTTACTCTCCACTAAAATATAATCTTTAAAATTTTTCCCACTCTCAAAATCATGGGGCATCTTGAAACTGGCATTGTTAAGGAATGTACTTGGCAAAAGAAATGCAATAAAGATTGCTCTTTCTCAAGAATATATCTATATGTATATATGTGAGACTTACTTCACTGTTTGAGTCTGAGTATTGAATGAACTTGGGATCTTTTGGCAAGAAGCTTTAGTAGATGAGTAATCCTTACTTTCTTTTCTCAAGGAATGCCCTACTTCTTGATAACATTTCTAAGGTTCCAGAGATTCAGGTGACAAATGACATTTTTATTCCTGACATACTACTTTTTATTATATCATTGAGAATAAAGTTCAATAAGTGACTTCTGATAATACTTTACTGCAGTCTTTATGAAAGATCGATTCCATTAAGTAGGTACATTTCAGTTGCTATTACTTCAAGTGATGCCATAATGTACTTGAAATGCAGTCTTTAGTTAATAATAGCAAGCTTATTGAGTGCGTTAGAGATGTGCTAAAGTACTTACTTTTGGGCCAGGTATCAGCCAAGAAATAGTATTTTAGACCTCTGTGCTTTCCATGTATTTTCCCAAAAATCTAATGCATATATAATTAAACAAACAAATATATATGTAATTATTTTATAGAGCATGTGATCACTTAATGTAAGGAGGTATTTTCATTGAATAGAACTTGAAACATAACTTTACTCACAAGTCATTTAGGAAATATCTTCACAGTCTGCTACTCAAAAAAAAAAAAAAAAAAATGAACTCACATCTACCTACCCAGGTCGGACCTCAGAGATGTCATTTGAAAAGCATTAGATAGTAAGAATAGGTAACTGAACCAATTCCATTTTTAAAAATTTATTCTTATTACAAGGAGTAACTATTGATTCTATATGGTGAAAAGGTGTAAATTTAGTTTTCAGTGCTCAATAAAAAATAAAAACAACGATGGGGCACCTGGGTGGCTCAGTCAGTTAAGCATTTGCCTTTGACTCAGGTCATGATCTCAGGGTCCTGGGACCCAGCCCCACATTGGGCTCCCTGCTCAGCCGGGAGCCTGCTTCTCCCTCACCCTCTACCCCTCCCACCTGCTTGTGCACACACACTCTCTCTCAAATAAATAAGTAAAATCTTAAAAAAAAATAAGACAGAACCGTTTAGGCAGAACAAAGTAGACAAACTTACAGAAAAGTTACAAACACAATACAAGATACTTCCATATCCTGAAGGGGCAATTTTAAAAGTAATTGTGAAATTTTAATAACATAGGGAAGTGCTCACCCATCTATTGTTAAGTTAATACGCAGTCTAAAAATTGGCATGCACATTATAGAACCAATTAAGCTCCAAAAAAAAAAAAAAAGAAAGAAACTCATGTGTAAAGCAGACTAGAAACATGAGTTCAAAACTATCAACGGTGGTATGCATACACAACAGGATTATGGATGATTTTCCATATGTTTTTCTGTTTCTCTAATATGTTAAATAATAAGAATACAATTCCTTTATATAGAGGAAACATTTTTAAGTAAAATTATAAGTATATTGGTGGTGTTAATTATGCTTATGCCATTTTTAGTCAAGTAGGCATCTTTTGCTGTTTGTTCGTTTTAGCACATTGATGATAAGGGAAATGTTAGTTGTGTGAATGATCTTTGATGAAATCTCTAACACTGTTGATGACAGTGTTAATTTCCTAATGGAATTTTCTTATAGTTCTGAAATCCCTTGTTTTGGTTGGTATTTTTAACTTAAAAGATTAGGTCACAAGGAAAATACCAAAGAATAATTTGGGTTAAAAACTTATAATTAATATTAATTTTATACCCTGATTAAGGAAAGTGTAAATACTATGGTTTTGTTATAAGATAACTGCATTGCTTTAGCATTGTTTCTCTCTTCCATCAGGAAATAAAAATTCCTACATTTTCCTTTTTTTAAATTATGTATCTATGTCTATAAGTATGTATTTTTATTTTAATTCTACTATAGTTAACATACACAGTGTTGTATTAGTTTCAGGTGTAGAATACAATGATTTAAGAATTTAATACATTAGTCAGTGATTATCATAAGTATATTCTTAAGCCCCTTCACCTACTTCCTCCATCTCCTCCATCTACCTCCCCACTGGTAACCATCAGTTTGTTCTCTGGAGTTAAGAGTCTGTTGTTTGGTTTGTCTCTTTTTTTCTTTATTCATTTGTTTTGTTCCTTTTTTTTTTCATTTTTTTTGTTTCTTGAATTCCACATATGAATGAAACCATATGGTATTTGTCTTTTTCTGACTTATTTAACTTAGCATTACACCCTCTATCTAGATCCATCCATGTTGTAAGTAGCAAGATTTCATTCTTTTTAATATCTATAAAATTCCTACATTTTCCAGCATGAAGTGTATAGAAATATTTATGGATAGCAGGAAAGTTTTTCAGTGATGATAGCAGCAAACATCTCCAAGATAAAATGTCAGATCTGGTTAATCAGTATGGTAAAATATATTAGAATTGGTCTTGATTAGGAAAATAGCAATCAAAGCATTCAACTCTTTTCACTTGTTGGGACAGATGGCCCATCTTTATGAAGGCAAATATCCAAAAACAACAGCCCACTACCTTATCTTTCAAAATATGGTACTCAGAATCATCTTGGAAAAGAGCTATTTAAGCCTAATAAGCCATATGCTCAATGAATTGATTTATTCCATTATGGGGTATAGACATACAACTCTTCTTTGCAATGCCTTTATCATATCTGTATTCCCTGCAACTCAATTATAAAAATTAGCAAAATTTCCAAATAAGAAGTAAATTATTCTAGAGAATTCAGCTTTTGTATGGGGGGATATGGTAAGAGTTAAATGGATTTTAAGCAAACAGTCTCTGATTTGCCAAAGATTCTCCCCAGAGAGTTCACAGTCTGCTTGAAGATCAGATAAACTGACAGCTTCCTTGATATACTCAAAGCAGGCCTAAAATTATTCTAGAAAGAATCCCTAAGAGGAATGCAACTTCCCTAAAACATTCTTATTTAAGTTAGAGGTTGACCACAGACTCAAAAGGAATTTATGATGTTTCTAGGTTCTTATACAAGAGAGTTCATTTAATTTTTAATATTATGTATTTTAAAGTACATTCTTACTGCATTGTGTTTAGTACTGTAAAGCATGGCCCATCAAAATAAGCAACTATGTGTGTATATGATTGAATGAAGACTGCACCTGTGAATCTCCAGCCACATCAAAGTGATACAATATTTGAAACCCATGGTTGGCTAGGTGCTCCTTTGTTTTAAATATTGTGTTCCCAGAAAAAAAAAATTTTTAAGTATAAATTCCATGAAAAGATGAAGTTGTTTGGTCAATTTAGGAAAGTAGTGCTGTGAAATGAGAGAGAGCAGACTTTATAGGCAAGATGGATTCCAAACCTTTGTCCACCATTTGCTTAACTGTGTGATGTTGGGCAAGTTACCTGAACTCTATGAGGCGGAGAGAGTAGAGGAGAGTGTGGTAACATAAATCGTCAAAACTAAAGTAAAATTTTAACATAAAGTATATTTCACTTTTACACATATAAATGTATACTTACATGAATGTGGCTATTTCTGATAAGATAACCTAGAAATTAGATGTGAACTTAGTAGATCAATTATTAATTCCTTGGCCCCTAGAAACACATAATATTTGAGAAAATATTTTTTTGACTTTTAATTGTATAACACAAACAGAAGTTTAACCTTTCTGGAGAATGTTCAGTCTTTAACTGAAAGAGTTGAAGTATTAGTCTCAGGCAAGACTAAGAACCTGATCTAAATTATTAGTTTTGGAAAGCTACCATATTTGTTATCCCATTTATGTCTGTGTATGAGACAGTTGCGGGGGAATAGCATACCAGGAAAAATAGAAAGGTCAGGCAATTTATACTTCCCAGTGGTTTGAAAAAACATTGTGGCTGTTATGTTTCTGCTAAATGCTGCTAAATCAAATTTGATCAAACTTTTGGCCCAGCCTAGCATCATTCCTTCTGAAATGTTTTGTCACGTCTGTCAGTTTAGTCATAGTTTAAGATGTTACATGTTTAACTTAGGAGGATGAGTACAGAGTCTGAAAATATGTCATCAAATGAAAAAAAAGTAACTTCAATTTGTGACAAAAGTTTAGTAAAAGGACTAAATAAGCATCTTCAGGGAGTGTAAGTATTTGATATCTTGCCAAATGTTCACTGGACTGATATCTGTCATGTAGCTGAGGAATACTGTTTATATAAAAAAATTATTATTGTATTGAATTTTGTACCATCTTGGCATATTAAAAAAAATAAAAAGCTTTCACCCTGGGATTTTTTTTTAATTTTACTGGATTTGATGCTCATTACTGATTCAATTCTATAAGTTTTCTACATAAATAAGAAGTTGCTCTATTAGAACATCAATTTATTCCAATGTTACAACCCATTTTATGGTTTCAAGGAGGTGATGTTAGTATCTATTCTTATTTTTTTAAGCCCTGAAATAAGATAAGGGTGTCAGATTAACAATATTATACAACTCTCTCTGCCTCTCCTTTTTAATTTTATTTTCAGTGTTCCAAGATTCATTGTTTATGCCCCACACCTAGTGCTCCATGTAATTCTCTCTGTCTCTCCTAATGAGGTCCTTCCCTTACAGTTACCCATGTGGAGCCAGACTCAGCTCACTCACCGCAGTGTGCAGACTGTGAACTTGTAAGAGGTCAAGGCCCATGCTAGTGATGGCACTAATGTAAAGGATTGCCAATTTGTGACACCTTGCTATTGCATTGTTATCCATGCCTCTGAGGCTGGTTGCAATGAGTTGTCTAATTCAAATTTTCTGAACCATGCCTTTAAAGCTCACAGACCTCAGGTATTTATCTAAACACACTGTAGGTTTACCTCCCTCAAATATCCATCCATCCATCCATTTCCTTCTGAGCAGAGCAATAAAAATCAAGCCAGACCCTATGCTTCACGTATGGAACCGGTATGATTTACAGCCAGGCTGAGTATAAAATCATAAAACTTTCAGTACGCGGTTAATATATAACCATCAAAATAACAGAGTGCAATTCTAAATTTATGAGGCTGAACTTAACACTGAATATCAAATAAGAATCACATTGATCTCTGTAGCGGATGACTTAAAAACACATTAGGTGGCATAACTGCAAGACAGTACATTGATTTAAGCATAAAATGCATAGCACTCAATACTTGACCACCTAACGTTTCTCAATAATGAACAAAGCTGTTGTATATTGATGAAAGGAAAATTATTTGTTTTGTTATATCACAACGCTCATGGAGATGCCTCGCATTTAGGCTGGGCAAACATGATCTGAATCACATTTAGCAGAGGGTGACATTGGGTGGACATTTTACTGAATTTACACTTGTTTCTCAAAAAAGCAATACAGATGCATTATCATGATGATAGTTTGTCTTTTTTTTTAACAAGGAGGAAAGATTCATACAAGGTAGGTGCTGACTTTCTGTAGAAATACATTTTGCTGTAAATTTTCTGATACTGATAAAAGCAATCCCATATGGATTTTTAAGGTCAATATCTCTAAATGCTTGAGTCTGTCTTATAAAATTATCATCATAGTCAGAAAATCTAAAAGGATCTTTTAAAAGAGAAGTAACAATCGTATGATACATACATGTTTTATAAACATCCTTACATTAGAAGGATCTCTAAGTTTTAAAAAGTGTGATTGGCTTGAGGATAATTTGGAAATTCTAGTTGCTGCAGGTCTGAAGGTAATGTAGGCAACATAAATGGATAAACTTGTTTCTATATGAGATGAAAAATGGCAGTTAACACTCAGCTATTGATTTATGGAGGCGTTTGGGAGTGTTAGGGATCCCGGTTAACTGGAGACTGCCCCATTTTGTGGCTCTGCCATAAAAGGCAGACATACAGATTTTTATTGGAAGTCTCTTGATTTTAAATTACTAAAAGCAAGTGTAAATGCAAAATAATGGGTACAGACAAAATTTAACCCATCCTAAGTCCATTCTCAGAATACATGTTCTTGGTTTACGTTGTCTCATCTCAGGAGCTTTGAGAACATTGCTCCATACTGAGGAGCAAGAGTCATCCTTTCTGTTGGTGGAAAAATCAGAAGAAGGATCAGCTCTATTCCAATATTCATAACTTACAAGGGCGATATGGCCTTGATAGTTACTAGTTGGTCAGTTATTATCTTACTAAAAGCACAACGTATTATAAATTTCTATCAAGAGGCTGGTAACTTCTTCCCTCTCTGGTAAGAAAAGCATCTTTGCCAGCTGATTCTCCTTCCTTACAAGTCTGTACAGGTAACGAATGTCAGCAAGAGAAGTGAGTAGCATTTAATTAATCCACATGCTAATTTCAAAGCAAATCTAGATGCAGAGTTGGCTGACAGACCTACCACACTTGAACTTTTATGTCAATCACTATTCTAACTATAGGATACCTAGGCAACTTCTTTTTCATAGAAAGGTGTTAAAGGGAAATCATATTATTCCTTTAAGTAAGTGTTCTACAAAAATACTGCAGCTTTTACTGTACACTTCAATTAAGTTATATGTAGATACTTGTGACATTTATTTTACCTATTGTATATTTTCTAGCATTTTCAGGCTATTTTTCTTCATAATAAATTAAGTTATTACTCTTCATGACATGCAAGATGGACTGTGATGTTAAAGAATAATGTTTTCTAATTATCATTGACATTTTCATAGAAGATTAAAATTTAATAAAATTAATTGTCCATCCTTGAATGGTTCACTTTGCAGTTAATCATAGAACTTGATTTCTCCTACTCATATGAAAACTTCTGAGTTTCATATCTTATTAGTTCCCAAAATAAACCCTGCACTTAGGAAGAGTTCATTTTTTTTTTCCCTGTTGACTTGGTTAATACATTTTAGGCAAAAAAAAAAAAGTATCAATTTTGAAGGAAAATTATGTGGTTGTGATTTCCCAACTAAACTAGTCCCAGGTAACCTCACCTACCCTGTTAGGCCAACCTAACTTCTGGAGGTTATGTTGAATGGCAAGGAATGTATCCTCCTCACCAAGGTACATCTCTAGTAATATAATTTGAAGTGCTAGGGCCCCTTGCATCCATTTCTGAATCTATTATTAGTTGATTAAATTAACTGGCTGGATCAGTACAGTGAGAAGAGACGCAGTAATGATATTATAGAATTAGTATGCTATGATGAATTATCAGGAGAAGTAACTGTGACAGCCCTGTGGCCATATGCACTTAGCCATGCAATTTATAGTCATTTGAAGAGCCAAGGACTTTTCAGTTTGGGTTAGGAAATTTGTTCCTGCTTTTGACATAGCTTGAGGGACATGTGTGTAAGACTGAGGGGGCGCTTAGTGGCAATTCAAGATGAAATCAAAAGTCTGTTGTTAGACAGTAGCGTTTGGGTGGTTTTCAGAGAATAAGCCACAGTGTATGGATGTCTTTATTGTAATGGTGCCAATTCCTTTAAATAGATTTATATGATAGTGCAGTTTCTTTATGGTTGCAGAAGATAATGTTACTTTGGGTAAGATAAAAGTAAATGCAATCTGGTATCACAATTTCCCTGGTTATGGAACACTGTAAATTCTCATCTATGTATTGCATTTACAGCAATTCTGAAAACATTGCTGGGGTTGTTTTGATTTAGATACATTTAGGACTCCTAATTACAAGTAGTTTTTAAGCAACTTAAAATATAACATTACTTTTTTTTTTTTTTTTTGCTTTGCAATGATTTGCAAGATAAACGGACTGTCAGATGCCTCTGAAAAGCTTATGGTGACAGTGGTTGGCAATGCCAGTACTGGCACAACACCACATTAGGCCAAATTTATTGCAGGATTACCAAAACATGTACAACTGTGAAGTCGCCTCGATACCACTCTTGCATGAGAATTAGTCCCTCGCTGTTTTTGTTTTAATGATTACTGAGATCATATTCAGTAGTACAATAAAATTGAGTATTCACATTCCTACTCCTAACCAGATTCATGTAGAAAACGACTGTCTTTTTCTTTAAGCGAGTTACAGAAATTTACCATGTGTAATTAATCCCTTTTATTTGTGAAGCAGGAGTGTCATTTGATCACCAAGCAGAGTGCTCCTTTTTTGCTTCTCTTATAGTCATTGTTTTCACCAGCTGCTCAATCGATCTCAAAATTTCAAAGCAAATCTATAAGAAAATGTAGTGTCTTAGTCGTAGTGTCTTAATTTATGCCTTAGCCCCTCGCCTTGTCCCTAATTTTAGTTAACTATAATTACGAATTTAGAAGAGTTTCTCAATCACAATATCAATTGGGTATTTCAAGTTGAAGGGAAGGAGGACACCTATCAGTCCCTCCCTGTCACTGTTGGCAGTGTTCTTCTAAGCTCCTAAAGCTCTTATCTGGGAGTTATTGTCTATTCTCCTCCTTCACTTTCCACGTCCATTTTATCACGAACACCTGCTGCTTCCCAGCAGTCTCTTAGATCACCCCTTCTTTTCCATCTCCGTAGCTACCATCCCTGTCCCCTTCCATCATTCTTCTGTACCTGCAATACTCTGCTAGTGACTCTCCCCGTCCATCTTCCTGCACCTCTCTCCCCATGCCAGTAGAGCCTAGGCATGTCACACTGCCAGATGGATCTCTGAAATATTGATTCTATCCATTCACATTGCGTCTCCACTGCACTAGGCCTTTTGCTATTCTTTTTGCAGCCTAGAGAACTGGTGCATTCATTTTTTTCCCTGCTCTTCCCCTTTCCATAGCACACATAATTGCCTCATTCAGTTTGTCATTTATAATTTTGGGGGCCATACACTGTGCTAGTGCTTTCCATATATTATCTACTTTTGTCTCCCAGCATTCCTACAAGATAACTGAAATGATTCCCTTTTTGTGGTCAAGGAAAGAGGCTCAACGATTTCAAACAACTCACAGCTAGAAGAGGGAGTGCCAGGGCCCAAAGTAGGGGTGTCTGACTTTGCAAGGATGTAGCCAGCAGCCATGCAACACTGATACCCCTTGCTGGGCGTGACTGTACCGCCATCACCATTTTTTTTTTTTGGAATTTGCATTCAGTTCTCATTTTTCTGATAATTCATGTGCCTTTCCCTTTGTGCACAAAGACTGACCCCACTTTTCATTTGGCATTTCCATATTTTTACTGCCTTAATTTGCATTGGATAATGTATCACTTAATATGTGGGCTCATCCGTGTGCATCCCAACCTCTCACCCTATCAAATCGAACTGTTCTGTAGAAACATATAGAATAAAAATAGTGTCCATCCTCTAATACAGCACTCTGTACCCATCGTCCCTAATAAAGGTGAACATCAAACTCACTGTGCCACTTTTTAAAAATGGCTTTGATGCTATATTAATGTTTCCATTTGGTAAGCCACAGACTAATTGCATTATGTTCCATTATGGAACATGAGAAAGGCAAAGTTTTGCAAACAAATCCCTGATCATCCAACAATGTCCAGAACAGTACGCAGGGCATAAATAGAATCTATGACTATTTGGAAGACATGGAGATTTGGATACTTTCAAAATTCTATATGATTAGTGTTGGACTCAATTTGTGCTTTTCTATAACTTGTACTGAAGGCACCTATTGCATGGAGCACTGGGTGTGGGGCATGGGCAATGAATCTTGGAACACTGAAAAAATAAAATAAATTTAAAGTAAAAAAAAAACATTAAGAATGTGTTTTTGGGAGGAGGAAAAAGTTAATTATTCTTAAGGTTTGGTTTATTTGAAAAGGTCAAAAATGAGGAAATCAAACTTGGTAAAATCAATTGGTGATAAGGATGAGGAGTAAATTATATACTGACATTTGGTAGCAAAAAAAAAGAATGAATACAAATCATTATATATATATTATAAACACACTGGTGTCACTTTTTTAAAAGTCGTGATTGCCTCAGAGTAGTTATTATTAAATAAAATGAAGCATTTTACAGAAATTAAATAATTTGAGTCATGTAGATAACCATGTAACAATGCAGACAAAATTTTATATATAAATAATTTATATATATTTTATATATATATATCATTATATATACAAATAAGAAAGATATATACATAAATGTAAAGATAATTATTTAAATATGTTGATAGCTAGGTATCTACAAAGATAAAATTTTATGAACATCATTTTCCATTTTGCTTAGCGTTCTGAACAGCTCTGCTTGGTCAGAATGACTGAAACAAAGCGATGGCTTTTGTGAGGTTGCATTATATATTTTCAACATATCATCTCCTCTGCCTAACATTATAGGAATTGCATTCATTCAAAAGCCAGACAACCTAAGTTACCATTCAGAATTTTGACATCACTTGCTCTGTTTCTCTGGATGAATTATACAACTTCTCTTCAGTAAACTGTGGATAAAAATATCTAAAAATATCTATGCTATAAGGCTGGGAATATTCAAGGAGAAAAGACCCCGCTTTCATTGGCAGTGAAATCAGGTTAAAGGACAAGTTGCAAGTAGCCAGAGAGACTCACTCCGGCCTCCATCAGGAGTACACAGGGCCGGACTTTGCAGCAACACAGAACGGGGGTGGGGCATTTCAATGGCACTTTTTTTTTCATGGAGTGAATTGGAACTAAATCGATCTTTGAAGGGAAAATAGTAGTTAAAATAGTAGATGAAAAGAGGGTAGAAGTTAAGGATGTAAGCGAGTACAGAATTTTGCATCGCACAAAGTATGGCCAGTCACTTAAAAAGTAAGGACACTGGAAGAAGGAGTATTTTACCACCTGGAAAGCGCATCCAGTGAAAAGTTTTCAACTCAAGTGTTGCCCTATGAGAAAGAAATTGTGGTTATGAGATTCTCTGATTCTTCTGAAGATTCCTCATCTTCAATTTTTGAAAAAATCCTGATTTTGAATAATGTTCAATTGTTAAAGCACTCTGGGACCACATAAAATAATTGTGTAGCCCACCCTGTGACTACCTCTCTTTATATTGTGAGGACCATGTCTACCTGTAAGAAGCATGATGTACTTTTTTTTTTCCAAAGATTTTATTCATTTGACAGAGAGAGATCACAAGTAGGCAGAGAGAGAGGAGGAAGCAGCCCAATGCGGGCCTCAATCCCAGGACCCTGAGATCATGACCTGAGCCAAAAGCAGAGGATTTAACCCACTTAGCCACCCAGGCACCCTGTCTTTGCAATCTTTTCTGCAGTGGGAGCCTAGAAGTTCTGTGACCTTACCTTGACCTGTCCTCCCTGCTCCTCTCCTTTTCAGTCATATTATCTTTTAATCAGCAAGACCCACTCCAACTTAGGGAATTTTCTCTAAATGTTCTCCCTGCCTGGAATGTTCTTCATCCAGATATCTTCTTGTCTAACACCATCTCCTTCAAGTTCAGATGTCACCTTCTGAATAAGGTTGTTATATACAAATATAACTCCCTTACTACCTCTTGCTTTACCATCATATCCCGTGTCTTTCTTACATAGGACTTTTACCTTTGAACATACTATACAATTTGTTTACTTAATAATACTCCTGCTTCTTATCCTTCTATTCCCATTGGAATATTCAGGGGCAGGACTCTTTGCTTTATTTACCAATATACCTGGAACATAGGTTGAACAAAATATTAGTTGCAGAAGGAAATGAGTTGAATGAGTTTATTTATGGTTTAAAGACCATCAGAGAAAAAGATAGATGTATGCTTTTGAAATTCAAGACCAAATTCAAATTAACCAGAGTAGAAAAGACCTTGAGATTTAGGACAAGAGGGGCCAGAATTGTAAGAACTGGAAAAGGTTTATGAAATTATGAAAGTACTTTGAGGTCACAGTTAAACAGGAATAATGTCTATGATAAAATTTAAAGTTGTCTCTAATTAACTAAACTCATATTAAAACAAAAAAAAGGAAAGCACTGTTGACACCTCAAAAGAAACAGTCTGTTTTAGGCCTCTGATTCACACTATGCAGTGTTGTTTTCCTGACAATAGCAATAAAGATAATTAAATCTGAGTATTAATGGTTGTTTTGCAAAACATTGTTCTGACAGAGTAGTCACTTGAGCCAAAATTAACCTTTTCACTGTATAAAAATTAACCTTGTGGGGAGCCTGGGTGGCTCAATTGGTTAAGACTGCCTTCAGCTCAGGTCATGATCCCGGGATCAAGCCCCACATCGGGCTCCCTGTCAACACGAAGCCTGCTTCTTCCTCTCTCACTCCCCCGCTTGTGTTCCCTCTCTAGCTATGTTTCTCTCTGTCAAATAAATAAATAAAATAAAATCTTTAAAAAAAATTTAACTTTTCCCTCAACCAGCAAAAATGAAGTACCAGCAAAAATGAAGTAAACATAGCTCTGTTTAACTAGAGTTCAGACTAGTCTGGTGAGGACATCCCATCAGGTGTCATCCTTGAGGTGTTTAAACAGAGTGAAGTCCATTCAACAGGTGGCCTCTCTTAGAAACTTCAGAGAAAGCATCAACGAACACATAGAGAAGTACTCAGTGTGCTAACCTAGAGCACAGATTTTGGAGACCAATAGTCTGGGTTCAAAATGGTTCTTTCACTTCCACTAGCTCTGTGAACTCTGAACAGTTCCTTGTGAGATTCAGTTTCCTTATCTATAGTAAAGATAATGGGAAAATCTACTGCAGAGGATTATTGTGACTGTTATGAGCTGATGCATATAAAATTCCTTAGCACGCTGTTCTCAAGTACTGCACTATGCTTTTGATAGTATTCTTACAAATGTTATAATTACCTGCTCCATTGATAGAGTATACTCATGTCTTTAATAAGTAATCATCTTATTTGCTTGGCATTTGTGATAGTGGTGATGATAGTTTGATGATTAGAAGAGTTATTCTGTCCCAGTTGGATGTAACCGAATAGGCCAGTTAAATACACACACACACACACACACACACACACACACACACACAGCTAGCAGTTTCACAATATTCAAAATACTATAGAAGTCCACAATATGCAGTTCAACATCGTAATTTTTCACCTCTCCAATTAACATCCCAAGAGATCTATTTATTCAAGCAAATCAATATATCCATGACTTAAGCTGTGAGCCTTTAGGAACTTCAAAAGCCCACAGCTAACAGGTGGAAAGATATGTACGTACCCTTTTAAGGGATTTTCAACTCTCAATATCATATATTGCAAAAGGGCTTTGCAGGTTTCAGTTACCAGGCAGCTTCTCTGTCCACACTAGAGTGTTCTCTAGAATGGTTCTGTTCATTTCACATTTCCCTTTGCTGTGAAAAGACAACTCTGATGGAGAGAATAGGGAGTTACTAGGATGCAGGGTGTAGATAGTGGTAGTCTATTTGATGTGCTTTTCCAGAAGAAAAATGTAAAGTGGAATGGCTAAAGGCCTTAATGTGAGATGCCTCCATGAATCCTAATGCGTCCACGTGAATCCTGGCGTCAAAGCTGCAAGGAGCGCACTGTCTGGGTACAGAAAAAGACCTCTCAGCTTTAAAGTTTAAATGCCCTGCACAGCAGGGAGTCCAAAAAGATTTGTTCAACTAAAATGAGTTTATAATCAGGCTTTCATCCAAAGATAAGGAAGGACAACATCCAGTAGTTTTATGATGCACTTTTACCAGGAAAACACAAATAGATTTCTCTGTGTTGATTCCTGTACAGTGTATTTCAAACTTCAATCATGAAAATTTTCCATTTTGGACCTCTAAGAAGAGAAAGCCCCAATATGAAACTAGGTTCCTTCCTTCCTTCCTTCCATCCTTCCTTCCTTCCTTCCTTCCTTCCTTCCTTCCTTCCTTCCTCTCTCTCACAACAAACAAGAAATATATATTGTTAGTGTCTACCATTTCCTTTTATCTTTCAGTTTCTTCATATGATTTGGAGGGTACTCTTTGTGCCCCGTCCCCCAGAGAGTATGCTTAACACTTGCAATCATTCAAATAAAAATTATGTTAGCATTTTTAGCGGTCATGGATACATTTCCTCAGCCAAGGTAGCTAGCTTGAAAGATATAAATTAACTACTAATCAGTGTTTAATGAGAGCTTTATGACATGATGTGTGAGTACTTGCCTGTGTGAATGTATCGATTAGCCAAGCCACCTTTTGGACTTAATGTTGGTAAACTGGGTTGATTTCTGAGGTGGATAAAATGCGTAGCTACATATTGTGTCCACTGTGCTGTTGGCAGGCTGTTGTTTATCACAAGGTTTTAGTATTCTTAATGAACTATTAACAAGCTGTCAATTATAGTGTTTATGCAAATCAGGGAAAGAGACAGTGAAGGATTGATGTGCCTAAAGTTAAAAATGCCTCCTTGAAATATTACAAATTTAATAATTCCTCTTTTAATAACTGTCCTTAAACATTTGATCTTTTTTACTACTGAACCATCGCCATGATGTGCACAGTGGAAAAGAACAGCCCACTTGCTCGTCTTGAGTGATGCACAGAGAGAACAAGACACATCTATCTCCAGGAAGTGTTTTTGCTTTATGAGAGCAATTCGGGAATCATTTTCATTGAGCCTCAGCCATAAGCGAAGTTCAATTTTAAGTGTTCTGAAATCCACAGGTAACTGCTTCATGATTCTTATATAGATCATACATTTCTCCCTCTCTTCCCACTGGAGTCTGTCTACTGTGGTGAAATCATCGCTCCCTGATTCCCAATTCTTAAATGTCCTACACTAAATCCCTAGTCTCTTTGTAGTACCCAGAGACTTTATCTCTTTAGTACAAATCCTTTTTGTTAGTTATGAATTGCCTGATTGGAAATATTTCTCTGAAGAATCTGTTTCTCTGCATAAAGCCCAGAAGAAATACCCTGTTGGTGGCCAGTGGCCAGTATACCCACTAATTCTTTTAAATTTCTTCATCTTGGGTGTTCTTGAGTTTGTCGACTTAATACCCTCACATGCATCCTTCTGGGCCCTATGCAACTGCTAATGCTTTCTCTATAGTTCTTCCTGCCCCCTGCCCCAGGCAGAATAAATCAGTCTCATTTACAGTCTCTCCAGAGTGTTTTAACCGACTTGAATGTCCTCTACCGTCACCTTCTGTCCCCCTTCCCACACACAAACTGTGAACCCCCTCAGAACCTCGCCTGCCTCATGGCCATTTTAATGAATCACATTTCTCCATGTTAGAAAAGAACCACCTCATGACACTTCTGAAGATGCTCTGTTCAGATGGAGGTTTTATAATGAAACTAAGGTTATTAAATGGTTTCCAGTATTTATAATTTGCTGCATTCTCATCTCTTTTATTTTTAATTGTTATGATCAGAATACTATCCAGACAGTTATTTTGAGAGAGCGGTCCTTGAAGAATGCTTCACCTCACAGTACAATTAAAGTAGACATCTTTTAAAGGCTCTTAATATTCCCCCAGAAATGTGAAATTACATCTTGTTTTGTTTTGTGAAAGTCATGTTTTGATTATATGAAATTGGTATTTTATGTAAAAAAAAAATCTCTTCAGCTTTGAGCATGGAGACTTGTGCAGTTGTAAGCATATTACTCATTCCAAAATTATTGAAAATATTTTTCTTGCAGTTTTTTTTTTTTAACCTCATACTCTCAGCTCTGGGAGTTAGAGTGTTTCATAAAGGAAGTATCTTTATCTACAGAAAAAATCATGCATTCATATCTAGTTGAAGTGATGGATTAAGCTGTTTTATTATAAGTATATCAAAAAATGCAATAAATATTTACCAATGAAATGTAGTTATCATAAGGTTTTGCACAGTGCAATTTCATGTTAATGTCCAAGAAGAATATAGATGGTTTTATATGTCTGGTTATAATACCTGCTCTGTAGTTTGAAAAATCCATTTGTAAGTGTTGAAAATGTAAATAGAAGAGTTCCAAGTATCTGTGAGCTATTTCTAAACACCACTTAACTCCTCCCAAGACAGATGAGGGCAGTATAAAACTATAATTCCGGTGACTGATAAAACAAGCTGGGCAATGAAAGCAAATAATCCAATCAACTAAAAGAAAAAAGTGAATTGGTCTTTTGAGAAGCAGGAGGGTGTGAGGGAACTCGCTGGGCTTCGAGGTCAGCAAGTGTCTTGACCTCTCAGGTCTTTGTGCCTTCAACTCTAAGTGGTGGGGACAGTACCCAGCTCTGAGGATAACCCTGTGGATTCGATGGCTTAATCATGATAATAAATGCTTACTCTATGGCAGGCACTAGTCTCATCCATACTTTCATGTTGTGTTTTAACATTGACCTGACATACAGCTGTTGATATTAGATATGTGTTCTTGGGTTTTTCCTTCTCCTTCTTACCCGCTTTTAGATTACCTTCCTGAGCATTTGTGCATTTTATGTAGAACTAGAGTACAGGTACTATATGTTTCATTAGTCCTAATTCTACAATAACTGTATAAACTTGGGCACCTCCTTTCATCACTGAGGAAATTACCGTGGGCAGCCATGTACATGCTGGTGGCACCCCTTTCCCAGGGCTGTGCAGTGGGGTCAGCTGTGGAATCCCTGTCAAGTACTCAGCACAGTGCCTGACACACAGCAAGCCCTCAGATGCCTGTTGTTGCTGTTAGCTGCAAGATCCTTAGCATTGTTATTACTATTATTAAGGAAAGTAGGATCTGCAGAATCCTGCTGTAAGTAAGAGGTCAAGGACCTGGGGATATTTTGTGGCTAATCATTTTGTGCACTGATCACATTCCTCTCATATTTCTTTTATTGATCTTCCAATCTTAGCATTCCAGCCTTCATAATATGGAAGACAGGGAGAACCTGGAGTTACAGAGAGGTGAGCCTGCCTTGTCCTCTCTTATCCCACAACCTAAAAACCCTTAAAAGTCCTAGGTAATAGTGGCTTTGTCTTTGCTTGCTCTGCCTTCACCATTGCTGCTAGGAATGGAAGGGGCTTCAAAATAAATTGAAGAACCAGGACTCCCTTAGGGCTGCCCCTGGACACCACCTCCCAGAGGAGTGCCTGGATATCAATCTCTAACGTTCTAATGAATCTACATTCTTAAAAGTGTTGTTCAATCCACATCACTCACGCTTTCATGAGCTTCTATACTGTTACTTGATGCCATATTTCCAACCACGTGTTTTAGTGCCTCTTAACTATTGGCGACACTTCTCGATCCTCCAGAAGTCTCAGAGGCTCTAAATGCATCATCTCCTGCTTATGATGGCACCATTTCCCTTCACTTTCGTTTCTCTTGATCTCTTTCCACAAGTTAGATGAAGAAATTGTTTTTGTTTTCCTCAGTGACACTTATAAACACCACTTCTAAAAGACAGTCTAATGGTTGGTTGTTGTAGCAGCGAGATTTTATATTTTTCACTCTGATGGAGAGAGGGAGCCCAAATCCAGCCTTATTTTAGGATTTTCTTTAAACATTAGCAGAGATTTCACAAGTTGACAGAATGACCATGTAACGAAGGACATAGTCATCACGTGGGAGGAATAATGGATATGCCCACCATGGGAAAATGTTTACAAAACAGAATCATTTGTTTTTCTATATATCCTGAGGGCCCCAGTCAGTCATCCATTTCCTTCATTTACTTTGTCCAACACATGTGTCTGATGACTTAGTCAACCATGACTTAAGTTCTTCATTGGGAGCAGTGCAATACTAAAGTAAGCCAGTAACATTCTTCTCTGTCACTCCTACATCTCTCATGTTGATCTTTTGTATCTTCATGAACGGCGATGAACCTTAGCCCTGCTACATAAAAGAGGCATATTACTGATAACTTCTTTGTGTTCTGTATATTCCTCGTCTATCTGCCCGGTATAGCTTTTTGCAATGCAACATTTTTGTCTGAATTAGATAATATTCCATAAAAACAAAATATGGTCCACAGGGCTGTGACTTATAAAGAGATTATAGGGACTGTTCTATTAATGAACCCATTTTAGTCAAACAGTGCCAGTCACTAGAATCAGGCCGATTTGGTTACAAATCCACTTTGACCACTAACTGGTCATAACTATATGATATTGGGGAAGTTCTTTAAACTTCATCTAAATTTGTCATGCTTCATAAGTACTGTAGTATTGTACTTTTTTCCCATATTATCTGCCTTACAATAAATTTTAATAAATGCTCTTATTAGTATCGCTATCCCCAATTGCTGTAAATGTGATTTTTCCAAGAATTATGCAAATGTTTTAGTACCTTTGTAACATAAATACCTAGTTATTGTGAATATTAAATGCTACAAGTCTTCCAGTAAAATCAATTTTCCTAGTAACCCTAGTATTTGTCACACCATTTAAAATGACACTACACACTTCAGATATGTGCACTGCTATTCAAAATAATATTTTTAAAAATAATCTTGCAAATGTTTTATTTAAAAATATCTTAAGGATTTTGATAATGTTTCAAATCACAGCTATTGTTCTCACTACTTTGGCATGACTAGGTTCCATTTTACATTTTATTGACTTAGTGTTTAACTGAGCTGACTTGTCAACTCTATCAACACATGAGCAGTTGTCAATACAGTTGGAACTATTTGTCCCTCATACCTTGAAGCATTTCCTTTTAGAGTTTGTCAGCAAATGTCTGTTGAGAATTTGGGGACCCGGCAGCAGGTTGAATTCTAGAAAAAGGGAAGTATGCTGTAGATTTATTTTGATACATAAAGGATTATCTCAAAGTTCATTTTCACTACAGAAATCTCCACCAGTCACATAAATAGCTTGTTCTTTCAAGATCGTAGAGTTAAAAAAAAAAAAAAAAAAAAAAAACTACAGGGGCAGATAAATTCTCCTTGTCATTTTCAAGCTGGGGCTCTGTGAGAAACAGGAGTGGAGAAAAGGCAGCCTTCAGGTGGGATGTGATCCAGGTCCAAGTTTTATTTTAAAAAAAGAGAGAAAAAATAAGGAGGGAAGGAGGGAGGAGGGAAGGAGAGGTGAAGAAGGGAGGAAGGAAAGAAGGAAAGAGGGACAGAGAGAAAAGTCAACTCTAACATCTCTGCTTTCAACATCTGGTGCTCTACTGCACTTTTCCACTCATGCACGCTCATCGAAAATTTTCTTTGTGCCATTTTTTTCCTATTGCTATTAATTTTTGCAAGCCCTCTAATATCTCAATTTCGAGTAAATGCTTTTTTCTTGAAGAAGACAGAATAGTATAGAAATAGAAATTATGCTGTCTCCCAGATAGATGATGCACTTTTTGAAAAAACTTTTTTGAAAAAGTTACTCTTACTCTTGTGGCTACATGGAAATGATTAGGAAATGGATCCCAACTGCTTCTAAAGTAATAAGGCCCAAGGGCCTTAGTAACTCTGTGCGTTGGATGGGCACAAACAAATTTTAGTTCAGTATTATTATTTTTTTGCACACTTTGAAAGGTTATTGCAATTCTTAATGAATGTCATTACCTCTATTTTTAAAAATAGTGTTTTCGTTGTTCAGTATGTTTGTGATCTCTAGCACTGATTCAGGTTGAATGCCTGACATGTGCTAGCAGACCTGGGAGCCAGGGTAGCAGTTCAACATCTTTTTATATATTATATATGTTTATCCACAGTTGACTTCTTCAAGAAGTCATGCAATTGAGAAAAAATAATTTGAAATTTCACATGTGCCTTTGCAAAAAAAGAAAAAAAATGATTAATTTACCTGGGATGCTTTTCCAGGGCTGTCATATTGAAGAAGTCTTGAATGATGTATCTGATTCTGTCTTGCAATTGAGTAACCTTGTTTTAGTATACAACCCTGAACAGTGAAAAAAAAAAACAAAGATGCATTTTCTTTATCCCTGGTCATCCTTATAAATGATATCTGCCTTGAATAATTGTTCAGTCGGAGCTGAGCTCAGCGCATAGAGAAGAAAATATTTCCTCTTTTTCTTAACAGCGGTAGGTCCTCCAATAATGTGGTTTCATGTTTTGTTCTTTTGGACTCCTTAATGCTCTTAGTAGTTAGCTGATAACATGTTCCAGCACTAATAAAAATCCTTCTTCATTAGTAATGTTCTCTAGGTACCAAACCTATCACTTTCCACATTCACACAAAGTATTTATGCACATGTGTATTTTTTTTTTCTCTCTCTCTCCTGGCAAATCTGTAAATGGGATTTTTCAATGGAAATCCTATGATATAGATATCTTTGAAAGCTTTCTCATAACTTTTACCTGCTCTGCAATCAGCCATTTTCTCCTTCAGAATGCCTTTCGTTAAGACTACTTCTGGCAGCAATGAGGGTCTAGCATCAGTTTATAGAAAAGTGGTCATGATTTTGCCTCTGGGTTTATTTTAATTGTTCTTTTCCATGAAGCAATCTTTGTGGTTTGAATAGTAGAAAATTCATTTGTAAGCTTGCTTCCTATGTTTCTAAGAATATTGTTGTGAGGACTAAATCAACCCATCCCCAGACTACTGACTGCACATGTACTCCATGCCAGGCCCCCTCAAGGTGCTGTAGACTAGATGTCAACAAGACAGCCCCTGTGTTCCTGGTATTTCATCGGAGTGGGGGAAGACTGACAATGAACAAGACAAAAATTACAAGTGAGGGCTGCAGAATAGAAAATACATTCTGGTAATATGTGAGGAGAGCAGTGCAGGTCTTCTTCAGGAGGGTCAGGAAAAGCCTCTCTAAAGACAAATCATTTGAGCAGAGGCAGATTATGAGAAGGAGATAGCCATGGGCAAATCTGGGGAAAACAAAACATGCCCCAAATCTCCTAAGAAGAATGGTTGTGGAATGTTGGGGAGGGGGGAATTCAATAATCCTGACTGAGCTGGATGACATAAGAGATGAGACAATTGAGAGGACAGGGACAAAACCCCATAGGGCCATATGTATCAGGAATTGTAATTTTATTTTAATAAATAAGATAAAGTGGTTACTGGAGGGGTGTGGGATGGGAGTACCATGTTGTAATTTACATTTAAGAATAGTGATAATGACTGCGAAAATCTACCAAGATTGAATCCTGACTCTGCCATTTACCTCCCCAAGGCACAGTTTTGTTATCTGTAAAATGGGCATCTTTATGAGCATCATAACTTATACCGTAACTATGAAATAAGACAGTCATCATAAACCGCTCTGTCAGGAGTAAGTATTCCGCAGATGGAGATAGTGGAGAAAAAACTCAGGCCTCCCTGAAGGGCTTCCCTTGGTTCTCTAGCCTGGACCATTCATTAATTTATTTTGTGCTCTCCTCCTCTCCCTTAATATCTGAAATTTTTGACAATTTTCTCTGAGATTCCTGGCATTTGGGCCTCTGGTGATGGCAGGGGGTCTAGTTTACTGTCTGTTAATTTTAGCTCTTCTCTGCTGGAAGCACCATCACTACCGGAGTAACCAGAGAGAATGGGAGGTGGTGCAGTCTATTAAGTGGCCCCATGGGGCTGCCCTGGCAGCAAAAATCAAAACAAACAAACAGCATCCCAAAACAGGTTTGGGCTTTAGGGGCTTTAAAATGGACATTTTCCTATTAATAACATAGCAGTTAAACTCTAACGTGACAGCTCTCAAAAAGTTTCTTCTAACAAAACCATTTCAAATCCAGGCAAATCACTCATCTTACCTACAAATGTCAGAGCCAAGCAATACTTAGTAGATAATTTGGTCCACAGTTTTCAAGGGTACAGGTAATTGCGAGTAGAAATAAGTGACCTGCTTTATTTCGTGCCTCCAGTCTTCCTGTACAAGCTAACCACTTCGCTGGAACTGAAAACTTTGGGAGTTTTTAATGATCCAAAATACCTGGTTGAGTGGTTTATATAGAAACAGACCCATATGAGTGAGAAATGTATTTTTGCCTGCTGTGTTATTTGAGGAGTCCCAAACCTAAGAAAGAAAGAAATTAAACATTTAAATATGAAATGAATATTTATTGTTAGCCTGACCGTAACTGCTATGAAATTTCTATAGTGAGGGCATAACATTTAGATTGAGGTTATTAAGACAAGTACTAACGTCTTTTTATCTGAATCATTGCATACACAGGCAAATGGTATACTTCATTTCAATGCTTAGTTAATATCAGACTACAAAAAGGATGAAAATTTTCAGAAGAGAATTGTAAAGTCAATGAGATTGGTTCCCCCATGTTTAACTTGATGGCCAAGGGGGCAGGAAAATTTTAGTGGAATGTTAGATATGAGACAAAATTATATCCTATTGGTTAAGAAAAACAATGAGAAAAAAACATTAAAAATTTGACATGAAGTGAAGAAAATTACTTGAAAAAAATGGGATTATATCTTTGCAAACACAAGATTGGGCAAAAAGTTTAAAGGGAAACATAAGACCAATGTTTTGTATTGCTCTTTCCTCCTTGCCTAGACTGGGGTTTTCTACAAAAGAGATTGCATCTGATCTTGAAATGCGCGTGTATATTTCCCTATACACTTCTATCGCTATGCACAACTATACATTTATCCATTTATATATCCATGTGCATATTTATCAAAACTTAGGAAGTATCAGATAAACTCCTTTTGCCTACCACCTACTATTTTTAAAAGGACCTTCTCATACAGACTGCCTGCAAATAATCTTTTCAGTACTGTATCACAAGAATAAAATAAGGGTTGTAATCTTTTATGTTATTTACAGTGAGAATCATTACCACTTTACACCTAAGTTATGATATTCGGATATTTTTCATTATATGTTTCTGCAAACTGAAAGTTTAAGTGTATCTCTACACTCAAGGAAAATAATGGCCAAAACAAGAGAAGATATGTAGAAGTTACATCCTAATGCAATAAAATCTCCCCTGGAAATAAACTTTTACCCCTGTTCAGTTACTCACTTGCCACCATAGATTTTTTTATGAGACATTCCCAGTATCGAAAAGCACAGAGAGTGGTTTATACCCACAAAACAGCTCATCCTAAGCATGGACTCACTGTATTTAAGCCTGAATTACAAACATTTGAGTTTTGCAGCATGAAGCAACAAAAGATTGAGAAGCAATGGTTTGTAATATAGCTCTAAATTATCATTTCCATAGGTACAGCCTTTATCATTTCTTCTCTGCACTTAAGAAATAAAAAGTGGTGACGGTAACCCCACTGCATATTTTTCTTCTGCTTGTACACTTCACAGTCTCTGAGTGAATCAGCTTTGCTAAACGTACTCATTAGTGTCCAATTTGTTTCTCTTCGTCTCTTTGAAGAAACCTTGCAAGCAGTTGGAACACTTATTTTATTTTGATTCCACAGTGGAAAATTGTATTCACATAAGTAAGCATATACCAAACAGCAATAAATCATTATTTCTCAGATGACCAATATCAGCGGGAATCTCATATACTTCTCTGCTGGAGTTGATTTCCAAATTCATTGAATAATTATTGGTGCTGCTTTTCATAAGTGAGAAGCATTTTTTTCCTTTCTATTCCGGTTAACTTTTAAATGCTACCTTTCCCCCTCATTTCCTCAACACTTCTGAGAATTATTTGTAAAGGAGGGGAAAAAAATGAAACTTTATACTCAGCAAATGTCAAGGTGGGTAGACAGACTGTAATCCTTCACAACTATTGCCTGGCCCCTGAAGTTTAAACTTTCATATTATGAGCCTTTGGACAAAGACTGAATCTCATGTTAGCCTGCCCATAAATAAAATAAATACTAATACCTTAATGTTTTAAGGGAAAACTGAGACTTTATTAGGCTATTCTAAAATGTAAAACTTAGGTTAGTAAATTTCTGTTTTCTTTTACTGTGCCAAGAGAAAAAAAAATACACTGTCGTTTTACTTCCTAAAGGATTAATTGAATATTGCTAATAAACACTTAGTAAATTTTAAATAATAGGTATACTCATTCCTGCATCTTCCCCCTTCACAAGATTTATTAACCACAAATAACTTGTATCTTTGCCCCAAAGTGTATTGATAAGATACTGATTGCTTTTACATCACTTTTGCAGCAGATTAGATACACATTGTAGCCACGTTCCAGAAACTGTGAGAGTTCTCTACTCATTTTAGAATTGGAACTAACATTTTTAAAATGGCTAATGTGCACAGAGTATTATGTTAGGCACTATTACAGGGAAAACAACCAAATAAGACTTTAAAATCAAATTCGGAACTTAGACTTTGGGAGGCTAACAGTCGCAGGTTAGGATTCCGACTTAATATTTAGACGCTTTCTGTTTATAGTACTCTTTTGAGGACTTTTTCTCCTTTTATGCTTTTGGTAATGTTCTTAAATTTTTTGAGCTTCTAATTGGAAGGTAAGTTGAAGTAATTTAAGGAATGCTTTTTACCAAGTTTATTTTTTCCATGAATTAAAGCTTGAATATGATTAACACCTGAACATAGAGCAATGTAACATTTATACTGCTAGTATCTTTCCAGCAAATAATCTTTATGTTTAGTTTTACTTTCCTTCTGGCTCCTAAAAGTAAGAAGATAATATGCATATTAACATAATTCAAAAAATAATAAGATAAAGTCTAAGAAATATTTTGGTATAAAATATCATAATACATATTATAAGCTTGCCTTTTTATTGAAAAAAACTCCTAATCTTTAAATCAATGTGTTTGCAAAAAGTGCAATATAGTCCAGGACTTTGAACCATCCAGGAATAACTCAAATATGCTTGTTTAAAATTAAAAAGATATCTATGTAACTACAGAACTATCAATGTGATAACATACCTTTGAATTATTTTGCCTTAGAATCCCTTTATCTCTTTGTCAAAAAAAATTTTAATATGAATATGAGTTTTAATTAACATGATGGACAGGGCACCTTTTAGGTATTCTGAAATATCTTAATATAAACAGTTATTAAATAAAAACCTATTTGAAATTATAGTAATGCATTAAGATAATCAAAAATTTAATAATACATGAAAACATTTTTAAACTACAAGATATATTTTTTCATTAATATTCTATTCTCAAAATATTCAAGACAAATTGTTTCTAAATAAGTCATTATTTAGTGTTTCAGATGCAATCTCAAAAAATGAATTTTTGTCCAATTACTGAACTTTTGAACCTCATAAAACAATTATTTAAAAAAAACAATAAAAATGATAAAATGTCTTACCCCTGAATTTATCCAGGTTTAGTATAATGAAGACTCCAGATGTATTGACAGGACATCTAATTTATGATTCCATATTAACAAAGTCACTGACATAATATATTATTATTTGCTGGCAATATCTACTCAACACAAAAGGGATGTTAAAGAGATGAAGTTCTGGGAGCTTTTCTGACTTGGGAAGGGGTGGGGGGGCAGGGTGGAGAAAAATATAGGTATGATTTAAATGAATCTAAAGGTTGAATTGAATATACCACTTGATTCAAATACCCTCTTATCTAAAGGTTAGCAAAAGAGCAGGTAGAAACACTGATGGCCATACATATAGGTACACCATGTGTGACTTCCATGTGTGTCTCACTTATTGCATAACCTCTTATGTTGAACAATTTTCCATTAGAGCAGTTTCTCAATATGTGTCTATGAATTGTATCATGGGGAGAAAAAGGAGGGGGTATGATCAGAGAGATTTGGGAAATACTGTGTATTTAATACCTTCAGCACTTTGAAGTTCTCAGGGTTCTGAAAGAGAAGCCATCACTTTAACACAGTGTCTTTCAAAATATCATTTGTCAATCTTTACTTATTAATATTTCTAAAGATTAATATAGTGCATAAAATTCCTCCACATAAAACAGTCTACTAACTACTTGATAATCTAAGCTAATTATAATTTTTTCTTGAATCTCTCTTCTCAATCATAGATTCATCAGTAAGTTTGTACTCCAAATAGAATGAACTGTGTGCTTATTTCTTCATGAATCCCCAAGATGTTCTTCTTGTGTGCCTTTGCTCAGGTCACTCCCTCCTTATAGAACATCTATTACTTCTCCCTTCTGACCTCCACATGTTCAAAACCAAGTAAACAGTAGATGCTTCCTCATATATATGCATATATAATTTGCCAGTAAGAGGTTCTAGGTGTGTGGTGATGCAATCAACATATAAAATGAAATTTGAAAAAAAAAAAAAAACAACATTTTCAATGGCTTCTGAGGAAAGTGTATTATGTTGGACAATATTATGAGAAAGCAACCAAGTAAGGTTTTATATATGACCACATGAGAGGGTCGACCCTGAGTTTTTCACGAGAGGTGGAATGAGTGAGTTGGGTTTTATGGAAAGAATAGGATGTAAGTTGTATCTCAGTGAAATAATGCAGGCTGACAACTTCCTGCATATGTGATCTGGAGCTCTAAAATTATAGGACATCTGTGAGTTGGATGACTTGGGAAGAAGATAGCGTGCATTTTAAAGATGGTCTACCTACTTCTGCAGTAAGGAACATCAATCTCCATGGGTTGCTCTCTGAGCTATGATCTGATGATACAACAACCCGTAAGGGCACTAAATCCAGGGGTGAAAACACTTTGAGTTGAATCCTGTCTCTGCTTATTGTGATACTAGGACACTTACTTAACCTTCCTAGGCTGGGTTCCCCCTGAAGACTGGAACCATGATACCAATTTCCTAGAGTCCATGCGTAAATGAATAATATACTGTGTATAAATACATGAAAGACTGGCATATGGTAAGTTATCTATAAATGGAAATATTATCATTAATAATATTACCCTTCTTCCTTTTGCTAGTCCTACTTTAAGACTAAGTCACAAAGAATTCAATGGTGTTTCATGAATATTCACCACTTTGTCTGAGAGTCATGAAGCATTCTTAACTACCTATATTTTTCTTGAAAAGAATAAAATATTAAATCATTACCAAGGCCACATTTAAAAAGATAGGACATTTTATCTATAATGCATTACTGCCAATTCAAATTCAGTTACAGTATAACGGCATTATCTAATTTAATTTATACGTTGGACCATCTCTTGTGGCTCGGAAAAAAGTCCTGTTTTACATGGTAGCTCTAACCTTCCCCAATTACCACTGTCTGGTTTTCAGACATAATTTATTTGCAGTAAATAGATTTTATTTTAAGAAATGTCTACCCAGCTCTTTATATGTTATAACCAGATCCTGTTTTAATGAGATAACTATAGATAACACAGTCATATTTTCATGTCTCTTAAATAATGTATTGGGATCATCCTACTTATAACAATTTAATGAAAATGAATGTTTTTTTGTTATTGAATAGAATTTCCATTATACAGTGAGGTTCCTGAGATAAAAGCTTCACTGCTAAGTGAAATTTAGAAGTGGGACAGTGATCCTAATGGAGAGAGGGCAGCTAAGCGTCCATGTAGTACGCCAACTATAGCCCACTGGACATGGCCTCCTGGGTCCTTGCAGTGGGAAGGATTATGAAACTTAATTCAGGCTTACATACCAAGAGTGCCACAGTGGTTATAAGTCTAGAAGTAGGATATTGTGGATCTTGAGCATGTGTTCATTTTTACTGTCCAAATTAGGCATATGTGTAATATTTGTAGTTATTAGGGAAATGTAAAATAATGAAATATCTATAGTAGTTTTTCTTCAGTGTCATAGTGACTCTTCAACCCCCTGTTAAGAAAAAAGGCACAATGCAGTATTAATCGTGGGCAGACCATTTTCCCTTTTTAATTTTTCCCCCTTACGTCTTGTATCTCCATCCTCGCTCCTATTTCTTCTCTTTTCCCCTTCACCTACTCTACTTTTAGATGCCCTTATCTCTGTTTTCTCCTCCTTCATTTCCCTTCCATCTTCAAACATTTTAAGCATCTACAATGTGCTTACCTGTTAAGACAGGTGCCCAAGTAAATCAACAGTCTGTGCAAAATTAGAGTAGTAGCATTGCTTGGTTGTATCTAATTGGTCATTTGTAATTAGTCTTGATCACACAGAGGACTCCAGCTAGCTTTTCCTGACCAGCATACGGATGGATGTTCCAAACTGCTATTAGCTAACCCCCTCCTCAACTTCCCAGCAAACTAATGCCCCAGGAGGCATCCATTTCCCACCCCATTCCTAAAGGTAATCGAGAGCTAGCTCCTTTGAAAATGCTGCCTGCTCACCCACGCAAATAATCTTTCCAGGACTGCTCTCTTTCATGGAAAGTTAATTGCCCTTTGGGCTTCCTAGGTATTAATCTAACATTTACCTGACTATTAACTCTTTTGCAAGCCTAGCCTAAAGACAGTTTTTGCCATAATGCTGACCATATGCTAAAAAGTCATGTTAATAGGAGAAAAACTTTGTTTTGTTTGTTTGTTTGCTGGGGTTGGGGCCTGGGGAGGAGCAAGTGATACTCTAAGGCAGTTTAGCATTAGCCACTGGGTGTTACCTGTCTGCATTAGCTAGTACTAATGGTAATTTTCTATTCTGTAAACTCTCTCAACTCTTCTTTTCTGAAGTAAAGCTGCTATATAACTCTATGTATGGATAATTTTAGAACTCACTCATCAAAATAAGTATAAAACGTATTATTGTGCCTCTTGCACACTTTATCAGCATGTGCTTCCTTAAATGTAATTTGGGTTTATTCAGCTATGTTTCCATTTTACTATCAACTGAACCCCATAAATTCCCTTTTATTATATTCTAATGAGAAAAATCAGTTGCAAAGTATGTTTGTTCCTTTTTCCGTCGGCAGATAAGTTGCAGTTATGTGGTATGGTTTTAACCTTTCCTCTTAGGCAGCAGTGGGAGGGAGGAACATGATCTCCACCTCTTATAGGTTGCACTGGGGAAAGGTAGGGAAAGTCTTTCTCTAATGAACAGTGTCCTTTACTCTACTTGACAATAATTTTATTTTCCCCTTCTGAAAATGCGATTCTGTGAGCCTCTTGTAAAGATGGGTAAGGCAGTCTCGGAGAATGGTCAGTCTCCTTTGTCTTGGAAGGTTGTTACAGCCAGAGAGAAGGATCACACTTGCAGCATCACCTGTTGAGTTGCCTTGGGTCCAGAGCCTTCTCCACCACTTACTGACACGTGTCCCCATCTCTTAAGCTCTCTGGTCTTAACATTTTTGTTTTAAGAATTTCGTTATAACAAAGGGAGGAAGAAAGAGGAAAACCATGCATTCTTCTTTAAAAAAAAAATTATAGAATAATCTCTTCTACTCAGAGAGCCCCACATAGGCAAACTCAAGGCCTTTCCTCACTTCACAGTAGCTAAACATTTTTACAAATCCCTATCATTCTTTGACTTGTTTTTTCATCTAATAATGTTTTCTGAGAGGGGTCATGTCAAAACTAGAGGGAGAGAATACATCATAAGGTTTTATATTCCTTTTAATTATTTATAGCTTTACATTAGATGAATGAAAAATGTTTTATGTAACCATTACTAATGGCAAATGTTCATGTTCTTTGCAATTTTTTATTATACAAAATGTTGTGATGAATAGCCTTGTACACATAATGTGGGTGGTTCTCTAAGGCTGATAACTAGAAACAGTTTATATAAGAATAGTTTATAAGAAATAGATTATAGATTATTCTAAATAAATAAATAGATTATAAGAATGTCGGTTTTAAATTTTAATAGATATTGTCTAGTTGCCCACAAAATAGCTAGGGCCCTGTTCTACCAACAGCGTAAGAGATGTCCATTTCCCTAAAGTCTTACCAACACTTGATATTATTTATTGATCTTATGAACACTTGACTTTTTTGTCAGAAAAAAAATATAATTTGGGGCGCCTGGGTGGCTCAGTTGGTTAAGCGACTGCCTTCAGCTCAGGGCATGATCCAGGAGACCCAGGATCGAGGCCCACATCGGGCTCCCTGCTCAGCGGGAAGCCTGCTTCTCCCTCTCCCACTCCTCCTGCTTGTGTTCCCTCTCTTGCTGTGTTTCTCTCTGTCAAATAAATAAAATCTTTATAAAAAAAAGAAAAAATATAATTTGACAGGATTTTAACTTTTCTACTAAAAATAATAAAACTTAGGGACACCTAGGTGGCTCGGTCAGTTAAGCATCTGCCTTCAGCTCAGTTTATGATCCCAAGGTCCTGGGATCAAGCTCCACATCGGGCTCCCTGCTCAGTTGGGAGTCTGCTTCTCCTTCTCCCTTTACCCCTCCCCACTGCTTACACACTCCTTCTTTCTAGCTCTCTCTGTCAAATGAATAAATAAAATATCTTAAAGTAATAATAAAAGTTATTTTTAAAGGAACTTAAATATATTAGAGACTTTGGGAATCTTAGAGACATTTTTCAAAAACAGTATTATTTGTGTATGTCTTTGAATTATTAGATAGGTAAAGAGAAAAATTGCATAAGGCAGTCATATTTTCAATGAGGGCTCTCATGTCTAACCCCCTTAGTGTAAAGGTCCTATTAGTTATGCAAGCATCCCTGTTGTTATAAGTCAGTTATAAAGATGTAGGAATTCTACCTCATATATACGGATTTCTTGACTTGGAGTTGTTCGAGTTGCTGATAGAGGAATGGGTTATTAAACATTATCCTTTCTCGGCTAAAAATGAAGTTGCTGTGTATACAGAAATTTGCAGATGCACAAGAGGTCATGCTGATTGATGACCTTTGAATATTGGCCATTCAGGTCAAGGAGATGAGAATTAGGTTTCTTATACTGGGAATGTCTTCCCAGTGATCAGGACATTTCAATTAACATGTGTTCTCCATCAATTTTGCACTTTGAAACAATGAGGCATGAAACCCAAGAAAGTGATCACTGATAGCTGATAACAGCAGTCTTCCACATAGATTTGGTGATGCTGATCTACTGGTGGTCAGAAAATTACTTCCTGGGTACCACATCCAGTCCAGTGCTTGTTTTTATAAATAAAGTGTTAGCAGAACACCTAAGAAAAGCCTACTTGTTCATGTATAGTCTATGGCTGCACAGCTGTGAGAGCATCTGATGCAAAGCCTGAAATATTTGCTGCCTGACCCTTTACAGAAAAGGTTTTCTGATCCCTGATCTACTATATACATGACCTGAAAGAGACGACATTCTGAAAGTTTGATAACTAGTTTGTGAATAGATACATGGATCCCTTATTTTTATTACTTTGAAAACTTTAAAGAACTTTTAATGATTCTCTTGGCAGATGGATTAAAATTGTGGGAAACTTTCAGTGAAATTGGTTTAGAAAATATTTTTGTTTGTCCTAAAAGAGGTGAAGATTAGAGTATAAGTACTAATGAAAAACACCTTAACTAATTTTAAAAATGTCTTTTTTTTGCTACTATTTTCTAATATATTAGGGAAATAACACTTCCTTTAATTTGAGAAAAGGAAGCTTATACAAAGTCAGTTTTTAACTTTTAAAAGCAAAAAAAGACAGTTAAATTATGGTTTATTCATTTTTGTAGTATTTTATTTAACAGTAAAAAAAAATCTGTCTTACAGTTACTCACAATATCTGTCTTTTTATCTTAGTATGTTAATTCATTAAATTCAAAAAGGCTTACTCAAAATAGCATTAAAGTACTAGTATATTTATTGGCAAATGTTTAAGAATTATATTTTATATTTTTTAAATTCATGGTGACTGGTATTGTGGTGGTAGATAAAGTAATCTCAATAGATTTTGCTAATTTAATAAAATACTGTGAGCCCCATATTTTTAAAAGCATGCCTTAGTCATAAAGAGGAACCATAAAGTGTCAAGAAACATAGTATGAATTTTGTCTCCTACTTCCACACATCTAGTGTGCAGCACCTCTGTCTCAAAGTCATACACATATGTACACACACACACACACACACACACACACACACACACACCATTGTCCTTAACTCTGTCACGGAAAAAAAAAATACATTGTTGACTTTCATATATAACAAATGCATAAGTTCTCAACCAAAAAAGCTAGATATTTGAGGACAATCAAATTTCAATATAAAACTAATGAAATATCTGGAGACAAATCAGAAACTACTGCTAACAAATAACTAAAATCAAAGCAAAAGTAATCACATCTAAAACAAATGCAAGTTAAAAGAAACATCTCAGCTTATTCCTTGTGTAGACTGATAACTTATTCACAAGTAGGTTACAGCCCTGAAATGAATAAAAATGTATTTCTCTTCCAGAAGTTGTTACAGTTCTCCAACTTCCACTGGTCCCTATCATGTTGTTGGCAGTAATTGTATTCAGAGAACATACTAGTAAGAGTTCATGATGACCAAGAAATAGGAGGGGAACTCTGTATCCTTTCTAATCTATAGCTGAAATACTGCCATTAAGTAAAAGCTCAGTAAACTTTTAGAGTAAATGAACATCTGAGCAAATATTAAACTACTGAAAATGCATTCGTGGAAGAACAGCTACAAAATCAGAATGATCACACTCCATGGGAACAAGGAATTGTCCACATATTTCTTCATTGATGTTCGTGATCATAGACTTAAACCTTTTCGCCCGGGTGGCTCAATTGGTTAAGCGACTGACTGCTTTTGGCTCAGGTCATGATCCTGGAAATGCAGGATCAAGCCCTACATCAGGCTTCCCGCTCAGCAGGAGGCCTGCTTCTCCCTCTCTCAGTCCCTCTGCTTGTGTTCCCTCTCTAGCTGTGTTTCTCTCTGTCAAATAAATAAAATCTTTAAAAAAAAAAAACCTTTTGTGCCTAGGATTCCCCACTTGGAAAAAGTGGTATAATCATGGCTACTATCTTATAGGGTTGGGATGAAAATGAAGAGTTATTTATTTAAAGCACCTAGAAAGCTGTGCTCTATGGTGCTCCATCAGTCCACCTGCTCACAGCAGTAGCAGCAGCTACACTACCACTAGTAGTAGCGGCGGTGGTAGCACTGATGATAGTAAAACAAGTCATTGTGGCCACAGCACCTTTAGATGTCCCCAGATTCCCTAGAGCATGAATAGCAGTACCAATATTAACAATTACATTGTCTAGTATCTTCATAAACCTAGACAAATGTAAGCCATTCTTTTGCTTCTTCATTCTAGAAACACTAAGTAGGTTTTGTCCTACTTCTTAGAGGTAAGCATAGCAGCAAAGTTGTTTCCACCCTCCGTGAGTCTACAATCCAGAAGGGGAAACAAATCATAAGTAAACAATTTCGAAACAATTCTATCCAAGACAGAGGTAAAAACTATGAATAATAACTCAGTAGTGAATAACTCAAAACTATTGTTAAGGGGACCTTGTACATACATTTCCTCTCAGCAACTCTACAGGGTAGGTCCTACTGTCCCCATTTTAAGGGTGGCAAACTCTGAGAGGTCAAGTTTCTAACCTATAATCATGCAGAGTTCAAAGAGTCTAAAGAGTCCAAAGCCCATGGTTTTCTAACTCCCTGGCCACAGCTCACCTGGTTCAGAAGACTGAGTATGTTGGCTGGGAAGTGTCCTTCTCCCTCGTCTGGACACCACAAATGGAGCATAAAGAAAAATGGAGAGAAGCCATTTCATTTTAGGACTCTTGACTGCAGTCTGTTCAGTCTGGCCTGGTTTCTTCTCGGTGCTTATGTCCATGCTAATTGCCATGGCTAAATGGTGCCATTGTAAATAATAATACTGTGCTGAAATGTTTACTCTTCCCTGGGGTTCGGGGGACATCTTCGGCTGCTGGTCTGGTGATAAGCTGAACAAGGGGAGTGTAGATTCTTCCTGTTTTCATGTAACCAGTTGCCAATATTAACGACTGATATTTAAATAAAAATGATTGGAGTTGGGATGAAATAATATGCATAAACGATTGTGAGTTCTGCTTTATGCTGAGGTTTTTTGTTTTGTTGTGTTTTGCCCTATTGGACTCTAGAAACTGAGGGGACGTTGAAAGGCCATTCACCTCATTTTTTTGTTTATTGACTGGATCCATTCAGACAAGCCTAAAAAAAAAAAATGTCTAGTCCACTTCAGCCTTCCCTCCTGGTGCCCTACCTCTACAGCCCAGAAGAGATCTACAAATATAGACAGTGGCACTTTGCCCCATCTCTTCTGTTTGTTTGGCATCAGTTAAATCACTCCGCCTTCCAATTTGGAAAGTTTGTAATTTAAAGCTCTCTCCACACATATCCTGAGCCAGTGAAAGTGTTTTAATTTCTTATACCGTTCTAAATATATGACTTGGAACTGGTACACTGCTCTCCACCAGCAGTGTTTCCTGCAGTCCAGAAACCTGCCCTCACCTGCCTTCAATCGCATTCTGCGGGAGCTGTTACCTTCAAACATACAATGATACTATAAAAAATTATGCAGTGAACATCTAAACTTGTTGATATGTTGATAACTGTTTGATGTCTAGCTTTTATGACAGCTATCAGCCTACTTTCTTGCACTCACCCCATCTTGATATTTAAACATACGTGTGCATGCACACAGGTGCACAGCGATACTCACAGGAATTAAGATCAACAAATCGACAAGAATATGGGTTTTAGAATATGTGAAACCTGGTTTTATAGCTCCAGGTAAGCCTGAAAACCTCTCTGATTTCCTGCTCCATGAAATGGGCATAGCAAACCCCACTCCAGAGATTACTGTGTGGGTTAAAGAAGGCCACATGTATTAAGAATTTGCCACTCTCCCTGGCCCATAATAGGTGCTTAAGATATGGTAACTATTTTAAATTATTACTGTATGACATGTAGTTAGTTATTTAAGTAAGAAAGAATTACATAAAATTACATAAAAGTAGTCTACATTAACATATATTTAAATAGTTTGGACCTGAGTGTTTTGGGGGCTTTTTTTTCCTCTAGTTAACAAGGACTTTGATCCCCACGAAGCTAGGGGGGGGGGTGTTACAACCCATAGCTGAGTGAGCATCTCTGACCTGAGGCTCAGCCGGTAAAATTTTACTTCCACTAAAGGAGACCATGGAATGCTTTGCAAACCAGCCCCTGACCTGATGGGAATCACATGGAACTGCTTCCCTATGAAAATTCTGGGCTTTCTCCCAAATGCTTCATTTGAAGGTGAACGCCTTGTGCAAAATGACACATAGGTGACTCTCTGTACCAAACAGTTAATGTAGAAGTCAGGGGGGAAAAAAATCCCCTGCCCTTGCTGTCTTTCTTAATGTATTGTGACAATGCACTAATTTAAGCACAATTGGCCCAGCGTCTCTCATTGTGACAGAGGCGTTTCCACCGAGAAAAGCAGCAAGGGTACCCTGAGATTGTGGCCTGTCCAGGGCTGAGTTTGATTTATGAAATGAGACCTAGGAGCCTGGATTGAACAGATTGGCTTGCAAGAGACAGCTGTACTGGAAGAGCTGCTGCCAGGTATGGGTAGTGGAAATAGAGAAAAATGAACAGTGGGATAAAAATTCCTTTCCCAGTCCCTACTTATCAACATGAAACATCTGTTTCAGCTACAGTGGTTCCCAGTGGCAGTCAGAATTATTGATATGGCAAAATCGCTGCTTATATGCAGCACAATGGCTTGCCCCCTCCCCCGGCTGCATTGTAATAATTCATTACTGTACTAGTGCTACCAAAGACATGGTGCACGTGAGAGGGGAGCAGTGCCAGGGCAATTGTGCAAAGAGGGAGGGTGCGGAAGCAAATTTTCCCCAGGAGCAATAAATTTCTGCCTGCTGTTCTATTTTATTGTGGATGAACACAGTGATTATACTGGTTGGAAAATAAGCAATAAGCTTCTGTCTGTCTCCAGTTGTTTTTAATATTCTTGTTTAATGGGAGAACATAGCTTTTATTTAAACTAAACATAATGGATGTACTTTAAGATTTGGATCTTTTTTTAAAAAAAAATCTTGCTTTCTCATATGTTATGTAAGCACATGCAGCTATAAATAGGAAAACAAATATGCTTAGTTCAGCTTTTTGTTAGACAAAATTTGATTAGGGATGTGCAAAAGCTGATGCTGTCAGCCAACACATAGCACCAGGGAGCAATACATACCATGTTAGAATGAAAATTAAATGCATTTATTACCAAGGAAACTGGTTTTGCAGAAACATACCAAGAAAGTTTACATGCTCAAATAAATACCAACTAGAATTCCTTAATTTCAGTAATATCACTTCATAATACAAGGTGGTAAACTTACATGGGAGTTCCCACGGCAGCTGAAGGATGATCAAAGAGGATTTACTGACCAAGTTCTTATGCTTCTTAGGCTATTCCGAGTAGTAGAACAATGCAAAAAGAAAAAAACAAGAGCTCACCATTTGTAAAGATGCTTTTTCTCCCATTCGTATCCTAATTGCCCTTAATGCGCAAAGAAATTTTATCTGCACCTTCTTACCTGATAAGGCATTTATATGTGTTTTATGGTTATGGGAAAATACAAATTTTTACAGTAATTCCCAACTAAAACTGTTACGTGACCAATTTAGATGTAAAAGCTCATGAAGCTAGGCAGTGCTGTTTCGTGTGTTCACTGCTTATAGTGGGGTATTTAGTACAGGTCTTTGGGATGAAAAGAAAAGAGGTTTTGGTGTTTCAGACAGCAATGAAATGAAGTGCTGGCAAATTAATAAGCAGCTCCCACCTGTCAGTGTGGGGACTGAAGAGGTTAAGAGACTCCAGTGCTGACAACATGATAATGAGGATTTATGGTGAGCAGGAGGTGAAGGTGGGTGGGATGCTCCCAGGCTCCCATGTGTGGTGGCTCTAGGCCCTTTGCAGCATAATACCTCAACAGGATTGAAGGTTACCTTCTTGATTGTAACAACAGCTGAGCTTGGTTACATTTGTGTCTGAGTGCATGCATAGGAAAGATGTATGAGTGTGTGTGTATACATATGTATATACACACAGATATAAATAATTATATTGATATTTTGATATTTTATCATTTCAGATGGGTACTGAGTTAAACTGTATTTTCATTAAGAAAAAAATAACTGTCTAGAAGAACATATATGGATGAATGGATGGATGGATGGATGGATGGATGGATGGATGGATAGAAAAGGCAGTTCATAAAGCTTCCAAATCCCTTCATATTCTGGCCTTTGCCTACTTCTCTCACTTCAAATATGTCAGTTTTTTCTTTTGTTCACTATTTAAAAACTTTTTTTTACATATAAAAAACTCCTTGTATTTTCCCCAAAAATGCAAACTCGTTTTTAGCCCAGGGGCCTTCGTACTTGCTTTTCCCTATGACTGAACCTCTCTTCCTAGTTTTTCCTGAGGCTTATTTTGATCAAACAATCCACATGTCTCTTTCACACCTTCCTCATCCCTTAACACATGCAATCACATTTTCCTGCTTTATTTTCCTTAAAGCTCATTATTTTCAGAATGTGTCATGTTTGTTTACCTGTTAATGACCTCTCTCCTGCTAGAATATAAATCCCACGAGAGTGAGGACCTTGTCTAATTTCCTGTTACTTCATTTGCACTGAGAACTGTGTCTTTGATTTGATATGCAGTAGATATTTCTTGAATTTATGAGGGGCAGATGCAGAAAGTGAGGCTCTTAGAACCATAAGCTGTTCTCTGACTTTTCCATCTGTGTGTACTTCTGAAGTCTCTGGGTTCTTGTAAGCTGGTAATTTTGAAGAACTAGCTGATGGTGGGAGCATTAGGGAAGAAAGGAAGTAGCAGTGGGGCAGCAAATGATCTCTGCTCACAAGGGGAGCTCAGGTTTGAAGCAGAATGTGTGTTCTCAACTTTCCCCTCATTCTCAGCCAGCATTTACTCGCTTTAGTTTTCATGACTTTTACTCTGCACTAAATTAGATACCTTAATGGGTGGTATGACTTATTAGTCAAAAGCTAAGGATGTTTCTCTGTGGGATATTACTATTAATATCAAATCGTATTTCACTGTTCTGACTCTTTAATGTGGTGATATCTGTTGTTAATGTAATATTTTGCGAGAATTTAGGGTTTCCTACTTTTTATTTTAAAAAATCATTATTTAAAACATTATTACAATGGCTGCCTTTTATATTGTAAAAGGAATCACTGAATTGTTTCATAAAATGCGTTTCAACTTCTATAGAAGGTGTCAGTAAAATCATAAACATGTATTTGGGGACAGGAGTATTTATCCACACATGCTAAATTCAAACCAGTTTTGTTTTCCCTGAGGAAGCAAGTTCGTGTGTCGTTTCACATATTTAAGTGACAATATCTTGACCCCAAGATTGTCAGAGACTCCCCACAGGACTCTGCTATGAGATTACTCTGGAGAAGCCCGTAATGAGTCCTGTGCACATACCACATGGTTTCAATTACAGCTTTATATGACTAGACAGTGTGGTGCCAGCAAGTAACAATTGGAAACTATGCAAAGGGTGGTTGTCTTCATGGTGCAGGTACCTGGGCCTCTGCTTTTAGGATCTTCTTCTACTTGTTATTATTAACGTTTGTTTTATCTGTGTGAAGGCCAGGCTCTGAAGTCAGGTATTCTGTATTGAAATAAGAGAAACTGAAGAGAATATAGCCCAGGGGCCTTCGTACTGTCCCAATCCGGCCTTGCTTTTTTCCTTTCCTTTTGCATTTGTCTGGGACCTCTAGGATGACATCTCCTTCTCAAGGGTGCTTTTGGAAGCAGGCGTCAGAGAGCAAATATTTTCCCTAAGGCTGTGGTTGGTGAGTGTTTGCTCAAAATCTGGGGAGGGGAGGTGCTAGCTCTATGACTTAAAAAGAATTAAAGCAGAGCATTAAACATCACCTGCACAGTTCATTGAAGAAATATATTAGGGACTTCTGAAAAAACAAAGTTTGGGTTTAATAAACCATCTAATGGAACTGAATATATTAGCTTGACTCTGTTATGTGCTTGCTTCTGGCTTCTGGGTAAGATGGTTTGTTGTTGTTGTTATTGTTGTTGTGGTGGTGTTGGGGGGGGGTGTTTAATTTCAAAATTTCCTGAGGAGTTGACTCCTTGTAAACATACATGCATTGAAAATTAGAGTTTGATATAAACCTAAACTGGAAGGGTCCATGAGGGAAAGTTGCATTATGGCTCTCTTGTGTTCTCTCACTATTGAATTACGCACGCCCAGGATGGAGTAGGAATTCACTGAGTATTTGTCAGATTTATGAGTAAATAAAAATGCCCAGGTTAGCCTCTTTTCTTATGGTTGGGAACAGAAATCCAGAGGAAAGATATGGGTACTCAGGGTGATAGAGCCCATTTGAGGCTAAAATGAGGCCAGAACTAGATATGCAGTAGATTCCTCCTACATCAGTAACCACCAACGTGTGCTGACAATGTAATGTGAGAACTGAGTGTTTAGCCATCGTTCATTCAAAATGGCCTCCATGGTAGAACCCTGATGCATAGATCTATTTAGCTTCAAACTCTGTGCTGATATTAAATCAGATTCACTGATAATAAGTTCAGATTCTTATTGTCACAGACCAATATGGCAGCTGTGGAAATGCAAATGAATTTCTGTAGGTGAGAGGGAACTGAATGAGGTGAGCTTTCTGACAGCATGTCAGATTTCCATGGATGGAGGAAGGGAGAGAGCATAAGAAAAGTGGGGTAAAAAAAAAAAAAGAAAACACCCCAGAGAGGAAATTTGACAATATATTGTAACTGCCTTTGGAAGCTTTAGTTTCTTCTATAACTGAATAAGATAGAAGCTGGGAACAACAGGTTAAATGATTTCTTTAAAATAGAGTTTTAAAAGCTTTCTAGTTCATGTAGAAATTCAGAAATCCTCTTCTAATGCATTTGTTTTCTTGAAATGCATCATTCTTTTTGTCTCAGAAAACCCATCTTCCACCTGTCTGTCATCTTCTCTAATTGAAGAAAGAAATGGCTAAGCATACCCAGTCACTGTTGTTTGAATAAAAATAACTACCCTTTTCCCTTGATAAGGAAACATAGCATTCTGAACATCTCTGAATCCCATTATCAAAACCAAAGACAGGAAACTTGAATGACTCTTCCATTAACTTGTTGTGTGACTTTGGATAAGTCATATTGGACCTCCTCTGTACCTCAATTTCTTCATTTCTAGGAGATGTCATTAAATTAGAGTCTCACTGAGGTCTTTTGATCTCTTTTAAAATCCTTAGGTAGCTCACAGGCCGGGGAGAGAATATGCCCTAGAGTCTAAATTTGCCCTTAATTAAGGATCAAAAGAATGGGTAATTTAGGAACTAGAGTCATGAACTATAAATCGAGCCAATGCAGAAACATCAAACTCAGTTTAGCTGTCCACTCATCTAAACGTTCAGTTTTCTTCTATATAGATTTCAAAAGGGAAGTGGATCTTTTTGGTATGTAGGAACTCTGATTCATTTTGGAATATTTCCTAGGTGAATCATGCTTCAACCAATTACAACATGTTTTAAAGTCTTCCTACATCCCTGTCAGTAATGGTTTTAAGCTATATAATTTGCCATCTCCCCACTGCTTAGGGACATAGGTAATCAATGAAAATGTGTATTTTAAGAATACACATGTCCCCCAGATTGTAGTTTATCAAAGTCACTTTGAATCATTCCAATTGAATTTTCACTTCTTGTAAATCATCAATGTCTATAATCACATTACAGGGTCACAGGGGATCACCAAGAAAGGTATATTAAAGGAATGGCAGGGGAGTAAGTACAATGCCCTTGAGTGATTCCTCAGTAATACAAGAACAGAATTTGTTCTTGGAAAGTTGATGGGGGTGGCAACATTCCCTTTCCTTTTCAACAGTCATATTACTCCCTCTCAAACCTGAATAGCTATACTGGTCAGGATGTTTACTGTTTCAAATGAGGGGAACTGCAGTTCAAACTAGCTTAAACATGAAAGAGAATTTGTTGGCTCATGTAATTAGGAAGATCAAGGAGTGAATATGGATGGCTTCAGGCACGGTTTAAATACCAGGGTTCAAAGAACAATGATAACAAGGATTTCTCTCTCTCTTCTTCTTCTTCTTTTCCTCTCTCTCTGTCTCCTTCATCCTCGGTCTCTCTCTGTCCCTCCCTCCCTCCTTCTCTTCTTCTCTCTCTCCCTACCTACCCAGCTATTGATTTGGTTTTCCTCTGTGTTACCTTTGTTCTGAGGCTGGCTCATCTCCGGAATTCTGACTAATAGTAACATCAGAGCTCTGTCCTACCATAGTTCCAGCAAGAGTCCTGGCTACCTAATTGGCATGGCTTGCGGCACTTTTCATCCTAGAATCACAATGATTATGATCATCTAGGCTGGGGTTAAATGTCTATGACAGCAACTGCGATAGAATCATCCCCTCCCAAACACTGTTGACTAAAGTTAGAGAAGAGATGCTTCTTCAAAGAGAACTGGAATGCTGTTAGCAGAAATAAGAAAGGAGGTAGAGGAAGAATGAACGCATCAGCTATAGAAAATAGAATCTGTGTTTATGGCCCATGTTAGTGTGAAACAAACCAATGTATGATTATAAATTAATCTATAGGTCCCTTTCTAATCTTTCTAATTCTCAAAATTATCTTTTTCTCTTATATTCATGCTATCTTTCCAAGTGTTACATCGACTCATTAATGTTGAATTCTTTCTTTTGAGAAGGGAAAGAAACTCCTATTTATATAGAGTTTCTTATTCACTGATTAAACACCAGAACAGAGGAATTTCTAAGTAGTCAAACTCAAAATATCCGTATATCATTTGGGTTCTGTTTGGAGCTAAAAAATTGCAAATACTGTGCAGTAGTCTCTGCTCATCTGTGCTGTCATTTCTCGCGATCAGAATTACCCACGGTCAACAGTGGTTTGGAAACGCACTATCCTCCTCCTGCCACATTGTCAGAAGGTCATTAGTTGCCTAACACCACATCACAGTGCCTACATCATTCACCTCACGTTATCTCATCATGCAGGCATTTTACTAGCTCACAGTATCACAAGAAGAAGGCTGAGAACAGTACAGTAAGATATAAAAAGAGAGAGAGAGGGACCACATTCATGTAACTTAATTACAGTATATGGTTTTAATGGTTCTATTTTATTATTAGTTATTTTTTATCTCTTGCTGAACCTCATTTCAAAGTTAAACTTGAACATAACTATGTATGTATAGGAAAAAACACAGTGTATGTAGCATTCAGTACTATCTACTGTTTCAGGCATCCATTTGGGATCTTGGAACGTATCCTCCACGGATAAAGGGGGACTACTATATAGCTCTTCTTGGAAACAGGTATCTTGTGTCAATCTAATCAAAATATCAAATTTCCTGAAAAAGCCTGTGCAGACGGTCTCAGACTTACGATGGTTTGACTTCTGATTTTTCGACTTTATGATGGTGTGAAAGCCATATGCATTCAGTAGAAACTGTACTTTGAATTTTGCATTTTGATCTTTTCGTGGGCTAATGATATGCAGTGATACTCTCTCATGATTCTGGCAGTGGCAGTAAGCTGCAACTCCCAGTTGGCCAGGCTTTCAGGAGAGTAAACAACCAATCCACTTACAACCATTCTGTACCTATACAGTCATTCTGCTTTCCATTCTCAGTACAGTATTTAATAAGTTACATGAGATACTTAACACTTTCTTATAAATTAGGCTTTGTGTTAGATGATCATGCCCAGCTGTAAGGTGACGTAAGTGTTCCGAGTATGTTTAGGGTATCCTGAACTCTGATGTTCGGTAGATGAGGTGCATTTAATGAATTCTCAACTCACAGTGTTTTCTTTCACCTTGCAAGGGTTTCTCAAGATGTAACTCCATCCTACATCAAGGAAGATCTGTACGTTGAAATGCTACATTTCTAAATGTCGGAGCCGTAGCTTATCTCTGTGTTGCTGATATATGTGTATATTTTTCAGATGTATCTCCTGGGAACATTAAAATAAAACATTTCATTATACATCTCCTTTTTATTTTTTTTCCAAGTGATGTCTCTGCCAGATATGGAATGCATGTAATTCACTGTTGCTTTTAATTTGTCAGTACATTAATTTTAGTTGATAAAGAAGTTAACTGAATCTGCTGTCCCAGTTATCTTTGATAATTCAAGTACCTTTGGCTCTTGCTTTTAAAAGCTGTTCTGTGCCTCCCCAATCTCCTTGGGTTTATATAGCTTTTAAGTTGTCATTGACCCAAGAGATCATTCAAGGGTGATTATGGTTTTCAAGCATGTTTGTATACAACAGCCATGACTTTTTTTCCAAGAGTCACCCCTGCTGCTCTTACCTGCACCTTGACCTCCAGCAGACACTTATTACAAATCAATCTCATAGATTCTCCATAAAATAATGTAGAGTGTCTCTGGCAGCAAGATGGTGAGAGAGCACCAATTTATTGTCCTTAGGAGATTACAAAGAACAACTGGATCATGAATTCTGAATGAAGTTTGAGTGGTCTTAATTTTTCTCACTGGCCATTGTGCCCTAGACTGGGGGACATCTCTAATAGTTGTAACATTGATCTCTGGGTAGAATGGAACAGAGGCATCTACCAAAGAATGATAGACAGCTCTGCAATCTCGAAGTTGGCAGTACAAAGTAGGGCATGTCCTTTGAAGAGATGATCCAGTGTATCTGGTTGCTTATTTACACTGTAGTTAAATGGGGACTCCAGACCACTTTGAGTGTCCCAGGGAAAGAGAGGACAGATTTTCGTGATTTATTCTATAGCAGGAATTTATATATAGCAGGTGCCTTAATATGTACTGATAAACTGAACGAAATCCAACCTGTTATTTTTTTCCAATGCTATTATTTTAGTAAGTATATTTCTACTTACTAGAAATGCGCATGCGCGCACACACACACACACAGAGGTTTGTGTTTTCTGCGTACTATATTTCTGTTCCAGAGGTTTTCCTGTGCAGTTGAGGGAAAACATCATTTTCAAACGCCGTGTCAACTAGATAGAGGTAACTGGGCTTCAATGTGTTTATGCACTAGGATATTAATTCCCATTTCAGAGTATTCCTTCTTACACAAGATGGATGTTCTGCTTTCAATTTATTAGCTACATAAATGAGTTTATCTATTTCCAATTTTGACTTAATATAAAAAGCATCAAATTTTAGGTTTCATCCATCTAATTTTCATTTTGTATAATTATTTGTGGTAAGCTGATTTTAGTTTATGGCATCTGTTCATCAGGTTCAGGCAGATAATATAAAGGTACATATTCTCTAATATCCGAATATTCACGTTCAGAAGTCATACTGCATCCGAGAGAAATTGTCGTTGATTCTTGGGCTGCTCCCTAAGAGAATACTATTACCAGAGCAAAGTACAAGAGAGAATTCTTCTGTCCCCTCTGCTGTTTCCAGGAGTGTTTTGAAGCATATGGGTTCTTCTCACAGGCCTTTCTTACCTTAGGCAAAAATGTAAAAATTATTTTGATAGCTTCTTCTCTCCTTAGCCTCAGAGCCATCTTGGAAAGCTCTCTTCTCTCTCCTTTGATATCTCTATCAGTTCACTCTGAAGTGGTGGAGGGTAAAAAGCCTCAGCTACATTAGCCAGTGATTCAGTTAGCAGATACCACTTTAAACAGTACAGATCATACTGCATAGGTGAAAGCTTACATGATTTAGATAATTCAAGTGTATCTGCCTCTTGTTATTAAAGGCTCTTCTCTGCCTCCGCAAACTTCATGTAAAATCCTTAAGTCCTCTTTGAAAGAAGCCACTTCTCATTTACTTTGAAAATAGCCTATTTTATAGCATGTACACCCCTTCCTTAAAAAAAGGCACCTTTTTTTTTTTTTTTTTTTTTTTGTCAAGCAAATAAGCATTTGCTTTCGAGACCTGGCACAGAGTTAATGTAATGCCCCTTCTTAAGTCATGGCATTTTTTCCTATTTTCCAAGAAGTTTTCAGGAAAAAAATATTTAATAAACACACAGACCCCCATTATAGTAAGAGTTTCAAGTGTAGTCATTGAAAAAAAGAAACACAGTCAAGGCAAGTTGAATTTTTTTTTATATATGATGTATCATTTTACTGATTGTCAAAGACTTGACAATATTGCTAGTTCTTCAGGTCACAGAAGTCAAGGTAGTGGTCTTCTGCACTGACTCTTTACATTCCCAAACTTCTAAATTATTTTAAAATACATATTGTTTACTATAATTAAAAAATAGGAAAATATCCCAACTTTGTTATTTAAGAGCAATTTCCCTTTTTTCTTATAATTTTGAGCAAGTTCAATGGCAAACAAGTTAAAAGGATAGCGTTGCTGTGTCTAAGAAGATAAAAAATAAGATATCTTAGCAGAATTTTATTTGTAAAAACACTAATAATAGCTAACAGCAACACAACATCACAATATTTTCCAACTATCTTTCTAACGCTTTACTCTAGCCACACCTTAGCTTCACAAACATTCTATGAAGAGAGCACAATTACTGTCGTCATTTCACAGATTAGAAAAAGGAGTTACAGAAAACTTACAGAAGCCAACCAAAGCAGCACACTGTGGGGGAAAGTTGGAGCCACAAGGCAAAGGCGGGCAATCTCGTTCCAGAATCTTACCATTGTGAAATGCATTTTCTCTAAGCCTTAAAAACAACTAATAAATTCAAGTTCAAGTCAGATTTTCTTTTTTAAATATGAATTTATTGGTAAAATATACAGACCATAAAATTTTACCATCTTAACTATTATTAAGCGTGCAGTTGAGTAGCAAGGAAGCATTCACGCTGGTATACAACCACCATCACCACCAGCAAGCTTTAGATTTCTTTTCATTTGTATCTGTTAAACAGTAACTTCTCATTTGTATCCATTAAATAGTGACTTCCAGTGAATTCACAACCCCACCAGCTACCATTCTGTCTCTGTGTCTATGAAATTGACTATTATAGGTATCTCATATAATTGAAATCATACAGTATCTGTCTTTTTGTTTCTGGCTTATTTCCTCTAACCTAATGTCCTCAAGGTTCATCATGTTGTAGGAGTTGTCCAAATTTACTTCCAATCTGACTAATATGCTATTCTATATATTATATATAGAATATATATACAGTATATAATATATATACTACATCTTGTCTGTCCACTCATTGTTTGATAGATACCTGGGTTGCTTCTACCTTTTGGCGATTGGGAATAATACCGCTAGGAGCATGAATATGTAAATACAACTTTAAGATCCAGCTTTCAATTCTACTGGGCATATACCCAGAAATGCACTTGCTGGATCGTATGAAATTTCTATTCTGTATTTTGTGAGGAACCACCATACTGTTTTCCACATTATGCCATTTTATATTCTACCGAGAGTTCATAGAGGTCCCAATTTATCCATATTCTTTGAAACATTTACTATTTTCTGTTGTTGTCACTGTTACTGTTCTTTTTAATAGTGGTTATCTTGATGCATGTAACGTGGCTAATTTTCTTTTTTAATCAGTCACGTAAACCGATGTACATACATTGACAATGTAGCCACTCCAAAGTAAATTTCCTAAATATTTTTCGTCTTGTCTGTCCTTGGCAAACTAGATAGGCCCCCAAATCATTCTGCGTATCCCTGTATATGAAGATAAATATATCTGTATACGAACATTATATATATATGTAACATATAAATAACATATATTTCACTTTTTATGGTATATATATTAGGTTTCATATCGTATCTACATTAGACTTTGCATCTCGTGGAAAATAAGACTAATGTATTTAAGTGTGTAGCTTCACTCCCATTTCTGAAGTGTGGAATTTTCAATTTGGAAGGAGTTCTAATAGATACACTCTTATATCACAGTTGAGAAAATGAAAGCCCAGGCAAGTTGAGTGATTGGCCCCATGTTGCAAATCTAGTAGAGTGTGATCCAGCCTGCAATTCCCATCTCACAGCTCACTCAATCCAGCACCCCACCCAAGCTCTGTGAGGTGTCATAATATCTGTAATATCTTATTATAGTATCAACCATCTATAATGTCATGTAATATCTTATAGTATCTATAATATATAATGTCATGTATTATATTATAGTGATTAATAGGATACTGTCAGTTTAAAGGCCCTTCCATCCCCCAGTTTGGAGCCACTAGTCCCGCTATCTCATTTGCTACAGGTCTGCTTGTTTTTAGATTTTGAATTGAGATGCATACTCAGCTTAAAAACTGTGAAAGATTCTTTTAAAATTTCATTTGCCCTGAAGATGCTGAGTGTGAAAGACATAAGTTCATCTCTCTCTTAACTCTCCATAGTTCTTAACATAGAGATGATGACCCTGACATGTCACTGATATTTTTAGAACGAATGGCAAAGTGTCTTCCCTCCCCACCCGCCCCGCTAAATACACCACAGACAGCCATAGCTCATTGGGCTGGAGAGTTTCAGCTGTATAACTAAAAATAAATGTCTCTGTAAAACACTAGCAAAGACGTCAGCTTCCCTAAACCAATACCACCAACAAAAAAATGTGCTTTTAAAAAAAACTACTGAATTTCAGTTGGATAAAATCTCCGTTTTGTTTGCCTCTTGGCTGGGCTTTTATGGGGCTCCTTTTATTTTAATACCTTTTGTTTTTCAAATCAATCACTTCAGGAATGTGTCATTTGTACGACTCATGCTATTAAAATAAACTACAATTGCTCATCCACTCGCAAATAAGTGAAATTGTAAACTCGACTTCCATTGCAACCCACAAATAAGCAACAGATACGTTAGCACAACGCGCCTTTTGGAAGCAGGAAAGCCTAGATTGAGTGCCATGTTTTCTTACCGTAGCATGAAAATTCTTTAGGTTCCGTGTACTATATTAAGCACTGTGTCACTAGTGGTATTTTGTTGTATTATTTTAGTGGGGAGGATATATTTTTTTTAGTCCAAATATATTGTTGTTTTTTAAAAAAACTATTAAGATTCATAGAAATCCAGAAAATCTTTCTTCTTTTACTTTCCTTTTCATGATACTTGGAGTTCCTTCAGAGATGCCATTGTGCTTTTCACACATTTGGGAGTGAACAAAAGAGAGACATGGCCTCTTTCCTTTACAGAAGCCACATTATATTTCCTTTCTTGAGTTCTGTGGGCTAGATGGCCTCAAGAGACATCCTGGTTCTGGGAGATACTTTAACACGTAACTGTGCACCCAACACACTTTGAAGATTCTCAGAAATGCCTACTGAAGCGCACTGCCCTGGAGAACTACCGTTCTGTGACATGATGCCACTGTGTCTGTGACACTCCAGCAAACTCATCCTTTCCTGGGTATTTTATTGAATGCCTCTAGGAGGTTTGATATTTTCCCTGACCCCTGGTTATTCAGCACCGTATCATCATAGATGGACACGCAATAAAACTTTTACTATAAATAAATTTGGCACTTGTACCATCAGGTGCCTTACTTATATCTCAAATACAGTATACCGCAATCAGTACCCAAGGCTTTATGCCAGCGAAATAAACATACGACAGGTATGGTACAGAGCATAAGCAAATGTATCACTGCTATAAAAATATAAATTATCTATTTCTGGTAATATAGTTCTAATTCATGAGTTTTTTGTTTCTTTATTTTACCTAAAAGTTAATATCCCTTGGTATTTCAGATACTCATTGCCTACTGATTATGTAGTGTTTTACATTATACTTTTTAAAATATTTTATTTATTTTTTTGTCAGAGAGAGAGGAAGAGGTGGTTCCTGCACAAGCAGGGGGAGCAGGGGGAGCAGCCAGCAAAGGGAAAAGCAGGCTCCCATTGAGCAAGGAGCTGGACATGGGACTCAATCCCAGGACCCCAGGATCATGACCTGAGCCAAAGGCAGACACATAATGGACTGAGCCACCCAGGCATCCCTTTACATTATACTTGACACAAATTCAAGCTCAACTGATTTGAGTGATCAATAGCCTATAAAAAGCAGAATAATTGTAAGTTAGTGATAGAAATAATCTGCATAGGCTCAAAAGCAGTGGATCCTCAAAAGACAGATATGACAATCAAGTTTCAGAGCTAATTGGTTGACCACTTTCACAGATAGACCCACATCCACACACCTGCACATATACACATCTTCCTGGGACTTTCTTTACACGAAGGTGGTCCATCGGGTACTGAAAAAAATGAATGAAATTAATTCCTTTGGATCCAAATGGCCAAACGTTGCTCCTCTTTTCATGGACAAGAGAAAACCATCTTTTCTAGTTCAACATCTACAGGACATGGATCCTGAATCTCAAAATAACCAATGGTAGTTTTCCTTTTCTCAGTTTTACTGTCACTTGCTGCAAAATAACCATGCCTCCTAATAATAACAGCAGCTAACATTCATTGATCACATGCTATGTATCAGGTACCTTGATAAGTCCTTCACATGGATAATCTCTCTCTTTTAGAGAAAGAGAGCACACCCTTGCATGCACGCATGCACATATGTGAGCAGGAGGCGAGGGAGCTGGGCTGGGGGCAGTTAGGGGGGAGGAACAGAGGGAGAGAGATTCTTAAGCAGGTTCCACACCCAGCACAGTGCTTGATGCAGGACTCGATTTCGCAACTCTGTGATCATAACCTGAGCAGAAATCAAGTCAGACACTTAATTGACTGAGCAATCCTGGAGCCCTCGATGGATAATCTTATTTAAACTTTGTTCCAGTCATGTGAGATACTTCTGTTGTTTTTATCTCCACTTTTTTTTTAAGATTTTATTTATTTGACAGCGAGAAACACAGCAAGAGAGAGAACACAAGCAGGGGGAGCGAGAGAGGGAGAAGCAGGCCTCCCGCCAAGCAGGGAGCCCAATGTGGGACTCGATCCCGGGTCTCCGGGATCATGACCTGAGCCGAAGGCAGTCGCTTAACCAACTGAGCCACCCAGGCACCCCAATCCCCATTTTATACATAAGGAAAACACAGCCCAGATATTTAGAGAGACGAGACCAGCCCACTTTCATAAAGATGGTAAATGACCAAACCAGAATTCTCACCCAAAATTATTATTTCACTCTGAGTCATCTTTGCCCATTGTTGACCATCTAGTACTTGCTCAGAGGATAAGTGTTTACTCTAGGGTAGCTGTTTTGAATTCAAAAGTAAGTGAACGTCTTTTTAGTAACATGTGTATATGAGTATTTTGGGATTTTAAAAGACATTTAATTTTATACATGGTACATTGTTTTCATTTCAATTTCTCAAGAGTGTTAGTTATTTGGCTTCTCTCTCAATTATTAGAAGGTTAAAGAACTTGTATTTCATAAAAGAGAAACATTTAAAGTGTGAATCTAGAATGTTTACTTTGTGGGTAAAGAATAGGCAGATGCCTAGAAGCTCTGGGTTAGATTTTCCTGAAATTTTAAATGCAGATGTACATAAAATCCCAAGGAGATGCTCCAAATCACTGATAAGTAGGGGTCAGAACTGCTCCAGAGGTTTTAATGGCGATTTTTCATCTTCATCGTATGTGGTTTCATTGCTGACACAGAATATTTTTTCTTGGGAGCTTTGCTGCTTATCAGGAATGAGTAAAGAGGTCAAGCTATGCGGAAAAATACACGTTATCTGCAGAAAAGTGCTTTAGAGAGAGAATCTGCATTGTTTTCTGTTCTTTTGTCCCTCACCTATAGGGATTAGTGAGTGTTCAGCAGGTAAACCCAAATTCCATCTGTAACCTCATATTACTGGAGAGCCTATCTTTGACAAGTATGTATCCTCTTTCTACATATGAGTAATAAAGAAGTTAACTCTGTTGCAACCTAATCATCTATTTGGATACACAGTTTTCATAGCAGTTAGATGAGAGACAAAAAGTAAAATCCTTTAATGATGAATTACCAGTGTGAGCCTGTGTCATGAATACAATATTAGGTATTTTTTTGAATGTTTCCTGTTATCCAGTATTATTGATAGAAGACTTAGAATTGAACCCATTTTCATTATAACATTAAGGTGAAGAGCCATAAATATGCTCACTGCAGTGAAGGAGACCAAATCGTTTACAAGCCTGTTCTGCAAAAATTGAAGACAGACCCCATCCCTTCACAACAGGCCTGACTGTATTAACTTATAGGAGATTATGGTCATTCACCCTTGTAGGAAAAGATTGGATACCATTTCAGTTTTCAAATCCCTTTTATTGGTATTAGCAAGAGACTCATTTCTCTCCAAGTAAATTCTCTGAAAAAAACACAAAACTATGCATTTACTGGAAATGTGCTGAACTATTCAAATTTAATTTAGATCATCAGCATGCATAGTTCATACAGTTGAGTCTAATTTATGATCCATAACTTTCCCAATAAAGTGTCTCAAACTTGCCATGTGACATTGATATGGTTACCATGGGAAATATCTTAAAGCCCATATCCCCCCACATAGTCTACTTCTCTCTAGTTTGATAATCACACCTTATTAGATGAACTTAAGTTGCAGCTGATAAGGAGTGTAATTTCTCTCTGGTATCCCTGGTAAGCAGGTTTGATGTTAAATGCTAACATAGCCAGCCCTCAGGTTTGGTAAATGTTTACTTAGGCATCTATGTTAGTGTGTTCTACATGGCTCTTTTCATGAGGCTGGGATGTGGGATTAGTGTGGGAACTTACTGAAGGTGAATTCATCTTGTTTTGTTAAAATTAAAAAAAAATCAACAGTTCATATTTTCTCCTTCACACTTTCTGTCCTATTGCTAAAGGAGGAAAAGAGACGGTGAAAGGGAGATAAGTGAATGGAGCTCCCATCTTGCACCACACGCTTGCTCAAGAGTCTACATGATTTTACTTGAACTTCACAACCACCCCCCAAAAGTGATAAGTAGGGGGCAGAACTGCTCCAGAGGTTTTAATGGCAATTTTTTTAATTAGATGAAAATTAGATGATAGATGAGGGCAGCAGGGATAGGGAACTTGCCCAAGGTCACAGAGCTTCTAAATTACAAAGCTGGGTCTTATCGGTATTTGTCTTAATCCAAAGTCCACAGATGTCCAGGGCTCATGACTATGTAAAGATTCTGGTTCTTAATGATATTGATCTAAGTGTGATCTCCCCTAAGAAAGAAGAAGTCTAATGTGATTAATTTCACATCTAGACCTCCCGTTTGGCTATATTCTCACTTCTGTCGACTATAAGACCATCAAATATCCTTGAAACAGGTAAGGATGGAACTCACCAATATAGTTCCCTTTTCATGGTCCACTGGATCTGAAAAGACCCTAGTTTGGAGTACTTTGACATTTCAGTGTTCAGAGACAACTGAATTCCTTCTCCACTTCTCACTCCCCTGCCACAGTCCTCTGGTGTGGCCCAAGATTCCTCCTCCCTACCTGTGTCATCCTAACACAGAGCCACTGCTCCAAGTTCAGTCGGTTTCTAGAGAGGCAACCCTTCATTACATCCAAACTCAGACTTAACAGCTTCCAGTGTCAGATATCCACAAAAGAAAAGACTAAATTGAATCAACAGAGCCCAAAAACCTACATGAGTCTCAATACATGGAATGTGACAGATTTTTGGTGCACTTTTGTGTCTGAGAACTCTCATTTATTCTAATTGTAGTAGTCATTGACATCTTGCATTGTGATGACATCTTCTGGGGAATATGTTTATCAATACTAACTAAGTATATGTTTACTATTCCTGAGGCACCTGGGTGGCTCAGTAGGTTGACTGAGTGTCCAAACTCTTGATTTCAGCTCAGGTCCTGATCTCAGGGTTGTGGGATTGAGCCCCGTGTTGGGGTATGTGCTCAGCAGAGTCAGCTGAAGATTGTCTCCCACTCCCTCACACTCACCCTCTGCTCCTCCCCTCACTCTCTCTGCCTTGCTCTGTCTCTCTCAAATACATGAAATCTTTAATAAATAAATACACAGATACATAAATAAATATATTTTTACTATTCCTATTAGGTAAAAATAGATAACTAAATATGATAATTTTCATTTATGAATGTGTTGACTTTCAATTTTCCAAAAATATTGTTTTTAATGGGAAGTGATCTTTCAAAAGCATTGTTAGCATTCTGTTGTATGATCATAAAAATTACTTATTCATGTTTTGGCTGAATTCTGACTGTTTTAAAGTGTCACTAATGGTTTTCTCATTTGAGCAAAGGATCCCCATCCCCCTGAATATACAAGGAGGCCTCAGCTGCATGGGCACTCATGTAAAGTAGTTTGCACTCAGGGCACTTTACCAGTTTTCATCCACGTTTTATGTACTCTAATCGAGGCAGGAAGCACACAATGAAACAGGTTGCCTGGACAGTTCTGAGAAAGTAAATCCTAATTTTGGATTCAGCAGGAAGTTTGGTAAAAATCTTAAAGTTTATTCTCACCATAGGTAAGATAAAATGTATGAAAAGAAAGAATGAGAAGATAAACCATTCTTGTTTGAGGGGGGGAAATTAGATACTATGCCTTTTCAGAGGAGACTTCAAAGATAGCTTTTAAAATTCCCACCCTCATTCTAAATAGGTCCCCTCCGAAACTTCATGAACCCTGGAGAAAGTATCTGTTCCATTTCATAGTCATTAAAGAAAAATAAAGCTGAAATTATAATGAAGATAAGATCATATTTTATAGGATACCATGATACTGAATCAGCTGAAATAAAATTTTATGTGGTGGGTTATTTTACTGGGCCTGCTTGATTTATGTATATGGTGGAAGTTCTTATACAATACAGCATTCAGAAATCTATTTTAAACTTGATTAACTATTTGGTCAAATCTTATATTTATGGATATTTCTGTGGTTCGGTAGAAGCTTGACCAGAAATATAAACCCATAAACCAGCATTTATTCTATTCACATTTCATTACAGACATTTTCTGGAATGATGGCCCACCATGAGTACCAACAGGGCTTCTAGAAGTTCCAGAGTTTTCAGAAATAATACTATTCTATCTTGCAACTCTAGGATGCATGCTATACTCAGAAGCTAAAAAGTAAGATGACCTCTACCATATTACAAATGGGGAAAAGAAGGAAAAATAAACTTCATGTATTCAGAAACTGTCTGTGTTATATTGAATATCTGAATGAAATAAAACTCTTTGTAATACATTTACATAAATTTTTGATAGCTTGAATAGTTTGCCTGTGAGGGCATCATTTTTTTTTCATAATTTTCAGAAATAGGAAAACCCAGAATCTACAGAACTCAGAAAACTAGCAGGCAAAGTTATGTTTAATTGTCTTCTAAAAGTTATAGCCATTCTTTTTTTGTGGTGGAGTCAGTCCTCAAGTACAAGTATATGATGCTCTAATAACACTTTCTCACTTCGGCAGTTTATAGGAACTTGAACACTGAATCGTTGATTCTTGAATGGAGTGTGTGCTGTATGCATTCCAACTTTTTCTCTGTAGTACTCAAATAATTCAGCAGTCTCAACATTTCATATGCACAGAAAGAGTAAGCAAATAGTACTTGAAGCTGGTGACACTTCCTCAACGGGAAACATTTCTGTTACTCAGTTGAATGGTCTGCCTTTGCCATATTCAAATGATGCCACTTGTAAACATCTCTGTCCTCCCAAATGATGCATAATTCAATGACTTTAATTCTGACTTTCTGTTTTCCTGTATTAAAAATGAGAAGTGCCTTTGGATTTGCATAGGAACTTTAAACACTATCCTAATCAAATTATCCCATCAGTCACTCTACTAGGAGTGTTTAATCTCGACAACAGATAAAAAGTAAAAGTTGTGTGTGTGTGTGTGTGTGTGTGTGTGTGTGTGTGTGTTTAATCTGAAGTTAGGTTGATAGGAAGATCATCAAACTAGGGATTAGTCCTAACACTGCATCAAAATGCACATTTTATATCTATGTAATTAGGTTTTAATAAACATGTTTGATGGTTACTTTAAAAACATATTTTTCAATGTAGAAATAGCATCTTGTAAACTACAGTAGAAAGAGACTCTTGCAAGACTATTTGTTTTTTAATTATAGTCTGATTATGATAAGCATTTGTTACTTTCCCAAGTAAAGATTAATGTTATAAATCAATTTACTAAATTTGAAGCTTAAATGCAATATGTTAGATACAACTCTGAATGTCTATTATAGTAAAGCATGACTGCTTGCATTTTCTAGAATATTTGTTATTGTGTGTAACCTTTTAATTAGGATCACATTTTTTAAAGTGCCTACATACATGGTTTATGATGTAAATATTAGGTTTAATATGTCATTAGCCATTAGCAAATCACTGTGGTTATTTTTCTGATTGCCAGTTATGGTTTTATTTCATTCTTAGCCCTTTACATTTTTAGTTATAATCATTTTTATTGGCAGTTGAAAACTATTTTAGCAAAAATATGACATCAGGATTTTTTAGCTCTGTATGTTTATCAGAAGAAACAATACAGAATAGCAACTTGGTATGGACCATTCATAGCTGGAATATTATGTTTATTCTCCTAAACAAAAAATGTTTTTTATTTAAAAAAAACTTCCAGTTCATTTTGTTTCATCATAATCTTACAATTTTATATTTGTAGTGTTTCCTAGAAACTTCCTTTCTACTTCTGTCTATACACATGTAATATTTTCTATAAGTGACTCAGTTTACCTTAATGACCTTTACAAGTTTAATCGTTAAAGTCCTGTTATATGCATAATATCACAATGACCAGTGAGTTCAGTGAGTCCCAGTCCACTGGAAAATATTATCTGTGTCAGTCATTTGTGAATATAAAGCTTTCTGCATGGACTAGAACCAAATGGGCATTCAAATTCCCTACCATAATAAAGCTTTAATAAGTCAGTGATAGAAGGTTTTGCAGTAATAGATGATGACCAAAACATAAATTAAGTTAGCAGATATTAAGCAAAGAAATTATATGTATCCATATTGACAAATTTTGTATGGCTGCAGTGCAATCAACTTTGTCCTTCTAAATATGTCAGTAGACCATTTGAAATTCCAGTATGATGTTGCATTCCATGCTATGATCCATTCAAAACTTAAAAGCCATATTCACAGTTCTTGTCTTTTGCTTTTTCGGGAGGGTGGTGGGGGGAAGGGTGTCTCTTTCAAAATATATTAGCAATTGATTTGGTTTGTTTTTAATTTTTGTTTTTCAACTTAAAGAATAAGATTCTTTCTTCCCCAATTGCAGGACTAAAGAACATAATGTAGTATTTTCCAGCTAATCTGTTAGGATATGCCCTAAGAATGGTGATGTATTCCATGGAGGGAAACTTAGAGGAGTTGCCTTAACTTAGTAATCTGAAAAGAGTCCAGTGAGTGCCTTGCTATTCTATCACCACATATCACATTGCCTGTCATGGAGGCTCATGGAAGCAACACAAGATGCCTAGCCATTTACAATCGAGGAGAAAGGGACTATATAATAAAATCTAGCTATTAATACTTTTAAATTATTTATAGAGGCTCACTGAAGGAACCCCACTGAAGAAAATCCTTCTGGAAAGTGTTTGGATGTAGAAATTCAATGAAAGACCAGCTGATTGATTGCTAAAGATTCTGTGTTCTTTTTTCTGCTGCATCATTAGAACCATGAGTGATTCAGAACAAATTATTTAGAATTGCTGGGCCTTAGTTTTCTGAAAAAAAAAGGGGAAAAATATACCTGGTTTCTCTGGTGAGGATTTCCTAACCCAAAAAGCATATAGTACATATTATGAAGAAACTGCTGCTTCATAGTTTCCGACTCTGTATACTGACAGTAGTTCTTCCTTACTATGTTATACACATGGAGAGTTAGACTTATGAGTTCCGTCATGGTTTGTTGTCCCTTTGGGTATGAGCCAGCCTCCTTTCCCATTAAGTGAGGTTGTCTGAACATTTGTAAAGATGGAATGGATCTTTAGTACTTTTCTAAAGAGGAATAAAATAAGAGCATGGTGGTGGGAAAGAAGGAATTATTATAGTCACAAAACTAAGAATAAAAGTCACAAAGTGTACATTCCTGTAAGAATGTGAGTTCAATCAGCTGCACTGAAGTGGCATTCTCAATTTAAAATTTGCAGTTCTGATGTCTGCAGAATATTAAATTTGATAAGATAATTGCAACTTTATTATTTCATGATGGTTGTCACCTCTTAGAAGTGTCAAATACTTACTGTACACATTCAACAGAACCGAGGAGTGAACCGTGCAGTCTGCACGCAGCTGTAACATTGCCGCTGCTCATGGCCGCTGGGGAGGGCCGTGATGACAGGCGTGCGGGTCTGGTACCTACAACAGGGAAAAAGGCAAGAGAGGCTTTATGTGGAAAATGCAGAGGAGGGGAAAAAAGTAATGTCCAGTTCACGGCATTGTGGTAAGGTGGAGAAAGAACTCGAGTTAAGTGTCGAGAGGCTGTGGATTGGGTCCCAGCGGTGTGATATAAAGAAAATTCTTTTCTTTGTCTGAGCCTCAGTTTTGAAGAATCTCTTCCTTGAGATGCAACCCCATTCCCAGCAAAGCAACCAAGACCCTTGTTGCTTACCCATCTTTTGTTCTTTAGACCTTTTGTGGTTTCTGGATGATAAACCCACCACATTGAGAACTAATGTCTCTTATTTCACTATCTTCCCTTTAACTTTTGGAGCTAATACTTCCTGCATTTTCTTCTTCCCTGAAGACATCCAGTGTGGAAATTCCAGTTCCAACCCTCTGTGGCCCTCCTTTGGGCATGTGGTCCTGTAATGGAATGGTTGTAGAAGACAGGTTTAAAAGAAACATCTCAGAAGTAGTAATTCCCTACACAGTGTTCACCAAATTAAGACTTTTTTTTTCACCTCTGATTGGGAATTATAGATAGTGTTTTAAGTGTAAAGTAAAATACTGTTCCGAAGCCTCCTTTTACCAGCCTGCTATTTTGCTTGCTGCAATTGTTTAATCTTGTTTTGACAGTGGACAGAACATTAAAATTTGTTGAGCTTTTATTTCAAATGAGCAACTGTCTTGAATAAAATTTTTTCACTACTATCCATCATGCCTAAAATGGGCTGCTTTGCTTGCCTTAGGATGTTATAGTATCAGTGCAGGAGCAGAAAAAGTCTTGCCATCATTGCCTTATAGGGCTGGTCAAAGAAGATGGTGCAGTGACAGGAAGTGATGGCTTCCTCCTTTCCCCTCATATCTGTAATGTTCCATTTATCTTTCTATAAATGCTTTATCTGGAGAAAAATTAAAAGCTAAAAAAAACCTTAAGTGCTAAACAGACAGTTTAATTGGTTCTGCTATTTTTAGAAACTGGAAGATAAATGCTATGTGTGCAGTTAATAAACCATAATTGGAATTTGCTTAAGAGGATGCTTTCAGTCCACATGGACCCATCCAGTGCAGGAAGCAATAGGACCTAGCAGGGATTCAGGAATATACAAGCCCCTTTCCCAAGAACAGCCGTGACTTTCTGTGTGACCTTGAGGAATTTAATAACTTCTCTGAGTCCCCACTGGACAATAAACAAATTGGAATGGGACCTGAAAGACGGAAAAAAAAACACATTAACCAAAAACTGAGTGCTTTTCAGTTCTTGGGTGTTCTCCCTGTCATGTATGTGTTAACATTTGCCATTTTCCCACCTCTTTGTAATACTTGCTCCAACATAAAAGACCTTACCATTTTTATGATTACTTTCGAGCTGTATACCTACATAGACTTATTGTTGTGAGCAAAGAACACCCTTTAGGTTTTGCATATGATGAAGATATGAATGTCTGCCATGCTCAGATTATTTAACAAATGTGTAATCATTCTCACTGTGTTATTGTTGTCAATAATATATAGTGTGTGTTTCTCTATATATTTAAATATAATAGATACAATATTTTTCTATATTCATAGATTGTATTGTATATCTATTTATATATCATCTCTAGGATTTAGAGATTCACTCATCTCCACATATATAGCTAAGTAAAAAACATAAATAATTAAAAATACATGTGTATATATTTACTGGTTGTTTATGTAGAGAGGAATGAATCTCTTAATCCCAGGCATGATGTGGCACTTTTAGTAACATACAACTTTTTCCCTCAGGGTATTTTCCTAACTTTATTTAAATATCAGGGTTTTTTTTTTCTTCTTCTTCTTTTTTAAGAGCTAGGAGCCAAATAAAGTCCATGCTAAACATTAAGTTTTTAATATTTAAAAATGTCATTTCTGCTATACTTTTACGGGTGTATACTTGAGTCCTTGAAAAAAGTGACTTCAAATTTCCCACCTGATACGTGTTTCATAGAAATGACTGTGTAATGGCACTGAGATTAAGCAGATTTTAGAAGCCAGTACAAAGGAAAACATTAGAATATGGGCTCTGAAACTAGACTGGGTTCAAATCATTGATCTTGTGACTTTGCATGTGTCAGTTTTCTTATTTAGAAAGTAGGACCAAAATGTTGTCCATCTCTTGGGTTTATATGAGAATTTAATGACGTGTGAATATGTGGTCCAAGTTCTGTGAGAACAGTCCCTGGGCCATAGGGCATACTTCATGAGTATCAGCATATGGAAAGATCTTGGCTTTGCAGTAGACTTAGGTTCCAATCCCACTTCTCATGCTAACTAACTGTGCACATGTGAGCAAGTTCTCAAATGCTCTGATTCTCAGATTCCTATCTGGAAAATTATTTTTCCTTTGAAAGATTTGTAAAGGATTAGAAATCTTGTCTATCCTGGATATAAATTGATCTCAAGAAAAAGACTGCCCATTTGCCAAATAATGAATTTTTTTAAATGTGTTTGGCCAAGTTTATTATGAAAACATTAAGAGACGTAGATGAAATAGTCAAATGTTCATTTATAGCCTTTATTAATTTAGTTCTGCAAAATTTTAATTGTACTGTATATTTGTTTGTTGAAATTATAATACAGTATCCATGAGATAATTTCAATTTCACATTCATATTCAGTATCTGTGTCTTTGTAACCTATTGTAGGCTTTCAGAACTTGCACCTTCACATTAGTCTGAAGGTTTGGGAAGATAGTGATTCATTAATTCATGCACAGTGCCAATTTTATTCCAAACCACAAGAACTCAGTACAGCTCAAGTTTTTTCATTCATTCAATAAGCAAATGTTTTCTTCACAGTGAGTGGACACTATATTGTTTTTGTATTTTCTTAGGATTTATTTATTTGAGAGAGAGAGTGTGTATGCACATGGGGGAGGGGAAGGGGAAGAGGGAGAGAGAGATTCTCAACCAACTCTCCACTATATGCAGAATCAACGCAGGGTTTGATCTCATGACCCTGAGATCATGAGCTGCACTGAAATCAAGAGTTGGACACTTAACTGACTGAGTCATCTAGGTGCACTGCTATATTATTTTTGAAATGTGATATTTAAAAAATTTATTAGCATGCTTATTTGAAAGCTGTATAAATCCTGGGAAAATTTGCATTCTTTTAAAATTTTTGCTCTTTTTTTAAACCTGATTCCAGTGTAGTTAGCAGACTTTGAAAACCTAGCATAATTTGAGATACTTCAGGCTAATATATCTTCTCCAAGCATATTGTGTTGTGAAAAATAATGTAATTGATAGAACACACCAAAAAAATTGTGAGCACAAATCTACACAGCACAACACTGTTATCTAAGGGGTATTTCTTTTGGTGGGGACTTACCTAACACTTAGATATGTGTAGAAATATGTTTAATGCAGATGATATAACTTAAATAATATCTAGAGTATTAAAGAATTAAATACGTAGAATATTACTTGTACCCAGAACAGCATCATTCAAAAATTTCATTATAAAATCCCTTTACACTTTTAGAAATTTTCAGCCCAAAGATTTTATTTATGTACATTATATCTACCAATATTTACTGCATTAAAGTTAAGACTGAGAAATGTTTAAAATTTATTTATTCATTTATTAACTGAAAAATGGCAACAATAAACTCATTACATGTTAACATAAAACATACTTCATAAAAAGTAAGTATTTTTCCAAAATATTAGTAGGAGGAATGACATTGTTTTATTCTTTCTAAATATCTTTAATCTTGACTTAACAAAGCTGGGTTCATTGCTTTGGCTGAAGCATATAAAGAATATCTGGCCCCCACAGATATGTAGATAGGGAATGGAGACTTTTTTATTAGTTTTTTCAGTTAATTATGGGTATTCTTAGTCTATACAGAAACTCAACAAATGGTAGTTCCTTAAAAATTGTTTACAGTATGGAACGTTTTTGAAACTGTACAAATAAATTATTTTACTCTATTAAATCAAAATCCATTGACCTTTTTAAAGTTGGAATGGATCTCTTTTTCTAATATAATAACTTATAACACCATGCCTTGGTCATTTGAAAAACACTGGTTCACTGAGATGTGCCGATCTTCACAGATGGACACATTTCATTTAAAAATGTCAAAAATCACTTTTGTAAATATCACCATCCATCTCATCAGAAAAAAAAAAAATGATGTGTTTGAAGTGTTGGAAAGCCATTGTGCTCATGGTAGTGCATTCAAGTTTTACAGGATGCTAATTTTGCTTGGAAGCTTGAATCTTATCATTAGCAGTAAGCACTATTACTGTTGTTTTCCTTAAAGTAACTAAGTCAATTCATTCATTTTTCTGGAGAATGGGAGAATGGCCATTGAATTTGTAAATCTGAATAACCTTAGGTTGTCTTTCAGTAGTTATTTTAAGTAAAAATAATGTTACATTAAAAAGTAGTTGTAGTTCAGCCCATAACTCACACAATTGCACAAATGCTTTTCCTTAAGACTATTATTGTCTTCAGCAGAAAATGTTTCATGCATCCTTGCCCTTTCATTACATAGAATATTGCAAAATGTATAGAAGGGTCTAAACTTAATACAATTAATATTTTTACCATTTCATCTGCAGTGAGACTAGCATTTGTTTCCTGCAAGTAGATGATCATGCAAAACACAGTGACTGCTAGCACGGTTTGGTGCCACTGCCTTGATTCATACTAAGACACTGGTAGTTTTACCCTCCATTGCTTTCGCACCATTAGTGAAAAAGATAATAATTTGAAAACATTATAATGTAAATAGGTTTGACCTCAGGGAAAATCACTGACAGAAGAAACTAAATAAATGGTATTTATACCTCATAATAATAATAATGATAGCTGAAATCCATTGTTTACATGTATTCTTACATTATTGCACTTTTAAATGTTGATATCCACAAAATAATTTTGGTTACCTAATCATCCCCTTAATACCAGTCTGTATTTCTATTCAGTCAACAATTTTGTTCAGGGTGGTTACCTGCACTGGGCATTCATGTCAAAAGTGTTTGTTTGTGAGATTCTCTTGGGCTTCTGAGTAAGATTCTTTTAAATACTACCTTGTCCACATACACACACACACACAAGGCAGTAGTTGATAGATGGTAAGGAAGGCTGGGAGGGAGGGAGAAAAGAAGGAAAGAAGGAGAAAAGGAAGGAGAAAGAAAAGGAGGGAAGGAGGAAGGAGGGAAGGAAGGAAAAGAAAACAAGTTGAGAAGCGTGAAAGAAAGACAGACAGGAAGGAAGGAAAGGAGAGAAGAAGGAGCCAAGGCAATGATGAAGAAATAAAAGATATGGAAGAAGTAAGGAATTACGATGAACACCTAGAACACTTCTTATCTGGGTTGAAAGTGAAGGTTGGTCAGAGAGGTCTTTGAAGTACTGTTTGTTCAATTCAGTAACTACTCTTGATCATTTTGCTGAATTAAACCTAGATATCTTGTCTGTTATCCCATTAAATACATCTCCTTAAATAGGGGAAATACAAAGTTCCAATACAAGGTCCTTGTATATTGTTGGAAAAACAAATCAAGCATCAATGTCCTTTTTTTTTTTTAATACAGACTCATCCTTTGAAAAAAAATTCTCTAAATGAAAACATGGCTTGTGAGAGCAGCTTCTACGTCTTTGCCTTATTTTCTTCTTTTTTATTTGTTTATTTTTACATAGAAGAATATAACTGTGAGTAGAAATCTCTGTACTAACAACTGCCAATGTGTACTTGCTGCTGAACTCTAGGAGGAGGCTCTGCCAGGAAACTGTCTCCTAATGATATGATCTGCATATTTTAATGAGGCTGGAAAAGTGGAAAACTGCATAGGCTCTGGACTCTGCTCATTCTGGGTTTTTCCATGTCCTTGTAGATAGCACATTGTTTCCCTTCATTAACATATGATAGCTGGAAACGGGTTTCTATCACCATCCACCAGCTCTATATGGCTTGACATTTCCAGAGTTCAGATGAAACAATAGTAACCTTTCTGTGGTTACTCTATTTTGTCTTATTCTAATGATGGCGGTTCAATCAATGAGAAGATCACATGGCTACCATATTACATCATGTAGAAGCAAACCTGTATCTAATTATGAGAAAAGTAAAACTATTCAATATATTAGGAGTAACCTTTACTTGTTTACATTTTTTTTTACCTTCCTCTTTCACTTTTCTTGTATGAGTTCCCAATTGTTTGTTGTTGTTGTTGTTTGTTTCACTCTAACCTCAAATCCCTCAGTTTCTGGCTCTCCTGCCCTCTCTCTCATTGCCGCCACCATTGTTTATTAAGCAGCTTCTAGGAGCCTTGCTAACCTTTGTATGGACATTATTTTATCTTATCTTCACAGTATTAAAAAAATCTAGAATAGATTAAGCCTTCAAACTAAGAGTCAAATGAGGGACTCATTTGTATCCAGATACTGTTGCTGTCAGTGGTTCGTAGGTTGCTTTTTAGAAACAGCTTCAGAGATAAGGTCAAAGTAGGTAGACTTCAGTCATGAATAAATAATTTTGGATTAAAAATATCATTGCCTAGAAAAACTCATCTTAAAAGAATAGATTTTAGCATCCCAAAGGAAAACTGAACTCTATCTGAAAATAACTTTTTTGTTGTTTTAGTTTTTCAAAAGTTTTCTTAGCATCTTGAATTTACTGATGTCACATTCATCACTCTGAATTGTGCATTTCCTTACTAGTCTTTGGACTTGTTGAGGCTAATACTGCAAGTTTATTTTTTATTGTGTACGGTGTCCTTGAGCATATAGTTCTCTAAGCAGTTTGTTGAACGAATAACCTAAAAGATTTTAACAACTCAAAACAAACATGCGATCATGTGTCCAAGAAGTGAGCCATTTTAACACATTTTAATACATGACTGATCAGATGGTTTAAAATACACATTTCAGGACACATTGTAGAGATTCTGAGTCAATAGGTATGACATGATTCCCGGAATCTGAATTTTTAAAAAGTAGTTCAGGTATTTCAGACTACCCTTGAAGGAATGTGGTTGTCTCGAACAGCTTCTAGGACTAATTAGTAAAGTTCCTGTTTTGTAATAAGCTCCAAATTTTTCCTTTCTCTGCTGTGCACATTTGAATGACTACCCTTGACTTGGAACATGTACTTACTCTAGTCCTCACTTGTGTCCTGTTTTGCATCCTAACCAGAGGCTTTCTCTGGCTACCTCCCTTAATTGACTGCTCACTTTCCTTCCCTCTGCATCACTGATCACAAAACATCCCCATGATATGCATCATACACACAGTTGCCTGGAGTAAGCATTGATTGCTTTTTATAATATTTTCATAAGGATGTACACCTTTTTATTAGGCACAAAATTGCTTCTCAAAGTATTGTCTTTTTTAAAAAAAACTTTACCCTTCTAAAGAGGTAAGTAAGTAGAAGAGACAGATTATGTATGTAAATTACTAAAGAGGAAAATGTAGAAATGTTACACTTTGTAAATGAAAACCAGATAGCATTTGCCTGAAACAACATCTGAAGCTCTAATTCTCCAAATTCAGTGCTTTCAAAAACAACTGGGACCCAGGAATCTGCATTTTTAATAAAGAACTCTGATGATTCTGATGTACATGTTTCCTACCTTGCTTTTTTGGACAACTTTGCACAAAAGATGTGGTTCAAAGAGGCAGTCAGTTTATTTTAACACATTTTTCAGCTTCTTTAAGCTTCCATCAGATATTTTCCTGATTAAAACTCTGACTAATCTTTTAGAACATCTCTTGTGTTCTGCTAAGGCTTCAAGTAGCTGGTCAGGGGGAAAACAACAAATGAACATAAAATAGGGGAATGGAATTTGTCTAGCTTGGTAGCTTTAGTTTATGTTTAAGATTCTAAATACTTGATGTTATTTCTTAAAAGGCTAATATAATAGGTTTGTTTAGCACGGTTTCTGACAACCCAGAATTTCCATAAAAAATATCCAGAGGTCTGGCAAATATAACACCAAGTTTGGATAACAGAACCTTGATTTTCTTTCTGATTCCATAGACGTTTCCCTCAGAATGCCTCCTTCATGTTTTTCTCTACCTGGTTGTGTCATTTCTTCCCCCACAAAAGAATTGATTTGTAGAGAGGCTAGAGACATCATTTTTACATAAAGGGATATTAATTTATTTTTTTCCATACTAAATATAAAGTTTATTTTTTATTACATTATTTTATTTTGTCAATGTTCCAAGATTCATTGTTTAAGGCATCTTAATTTCTTTAAAAAAATATGTTGATCTATTCAATGCTGTCAGAGACAGTTGTCTCAGGAAGTTTACAAGAGGCACGCCTGCTTCTAGAGCAGGGATCAGCAAACATCAACCCACAAACCAAATACGCCCTGCCACTACTTATTGCAAGGCCCATTAGCTAAAAGTGGATTTGTCTTCTCATTTAGAATAGTTTATGTTCACTTTTTTTAAGTTTTTACATTTTTTAATTATTTAAAATTCAACCAGCATATTTTGTTACATGTGGAAATTATCTGAAGTTCATGTTAATGTCCCATAAATAAAGTGCTACTGGCACACGGCCACACCCCTTCCCTGACACACTGTGGTCGCTCTCCTATTACAAAGGCTGGGCTCTGCAGTTGCGGCAGAGTCCCCATGTGGCGCCCACTGCTGGGCGCGCCGTAAATTGCCCCGGAGCCACTTCCACTCCGCAGTGTTTCAAGCGCCACATGTGTCACCTATCTGTGCGAAAAGCCATTTCCAAAGATGAAATACGGAAAATCTCATTAAAAATCAGCATTAACAGATGAGCATGAGCCATAAACTTGGATGACAGGGAATGCTGACTTTGAGCCTCAATTCAGCAAAATATTATCACACACATTCAAAAATAATTTCCGTCGTTTTATTAGTAGATGTGTATTACAAAAAATTATATTTGAGTATTAGTACTGTATTTTGAATTTTGCCAATAAACGCAAGGACATTTGTTTTCTTTCTTGTTAGGTATCTACGGAGTACCCTCAATATTGCTATTCGGTCTGTGAGTCTAAAATAAGTACCATCTGGACCTTTACAGAAAGTTTACTGACTCCTGTTATTGAGCATTGAATGCACATAAATCATGAGATGAAATGGTTATTTCAATTATGGAAAATATTTCATTGCCATAGAATTATCTTTCATAAATATGATTTGTCTCTGATTATATAAGTAATATGTGCTATTGATACAAAATTTGATAAGGGGCTGCAAACTATAAATGTTCCCATTTATAAATGGAAAATTATAAATTAAATCCCCCCTTAAATGTGTCCATCTGGGAATAAATAAACCCTACTAACATGTCAATATATTTCCTTCCAGACTTTTTTCAAATACTTTTACATATTCAAAACTTACTTTAAATATAATATTTAATATCACTTAAAACTTTATGAGGAGTAACTTCCCATGCTGTTTGCAAATCTTTGTAACTGCTATTTTTATGATTTAATATTATTCATTCATATGGATGCGCCATAATCTTGGTCCTCCTTTAATAGGATCATTAAGATTTGGCGGGGGGGGGGTTGGCCTTTTCCACTGTTTTAATGCTATGATAACCTATAAATAATTTAGTTGCGCAAAACTCAGATTTTTTTTTCAGCATTCTTTAAGTGATATACCACTGTCATTCATTTAATATATAATTCGGTTGAGCAGTTTGGACACCATACTCTAATTTTTATAAACAGACCTTGCGAGTAAGTCAAGCCACCTATTTGTTATTTGATCAAACAAACCTTTGCCTTATCCTAATACAGCCTAGTAGTAAAATAGTAGTTATGACACAGGCTGCAGATAAGCCAGGGCCTTGAAATCCCAACTGTGTGACTTAAGTAAAATTATTAAGCTCTGAAAGTTGGAGATAACAGTAAAATCTATCTCATAGTATAACTGTCTTCACAGTTAAATTAAACAAGGTAATATACATAAAGTGTTTACGTTGGTGTCTGGCAACCAGTAGCATCCCAAGAAGTGTTAGCTACAATGTAATAAAATAGAAATGCCCAGCCCTCTTCTCTCACTTACATTGAGGAATATACATTCCTCAAGAAATATCTCTCTGACTTTGGAAGGGAAATCTTTCTTCTCCTCCATTAAATTCAGCTTCTTCCCCTTTCACACTGCCAGATTTTCAAAAGCCGCAGAAATGCCACTTCTGATATTTATATCCCTACCCGACACTGAATCTCTATTAAATTCTCCTTTGCCTCACCTTTACCAGATTGTTGTGAGGATTAAATTAAATAATACATTTGAAACATTTAGCCCACTGTACCTTGCTGCATACACCAGTAGCAACAAATATTTAAAGGCTGTCATCAGATAAAAGAGGCGTCATTGACTGGTGGCTTTCCAGAAATTTCACTCACCCGCCCCCCCCCCACCTGCCCCAATGGAAAGTGGAACCACAGGGTTTTACTGGAGCAATGGTGGACTCAGCTGAATAATCCCATGAGTGGGCTTTGCAGATAAACTCTGTGTGTGTGTGTGTGTGTGTGTGTGTGTGTGTGTGTGTGTAAAAAGAGTGAAAAAGGAATATAAATGGGTCAAATGGAAGACATTTAAATTTGAGACCCACAGCTGTTCTTTGCTACTCTTGGCTTCTGACTCAGTTCCTCCTAATAAAATATTAAATGTTAATAAAAGAAATGTCAAGGGGTGCCTGGGTGGCTCAGTTGGTTAAGCGACTGCCTTCGGCTCAGGTCATGATCCTGGAGACCCGGGATCGAGCCCCGCATCAGGCTCCCTGCTCAGCGGGAGGCCTGCTTCTCCCTCTCTCACTCCCCCTACTTGTGTTCCCACTCTGGCTGTGTTTCTCTCTGTAAAATAAATAAAATCTTAAAAAAAAAAATAGTGTTAAAAACACTACCAGATTTTAAGTCAAATTCCTTTCATACTTCCATTTCATTCAAACAGGCTTGTGGTCACCTTCCTCTTCTCCTGCTCAACGTGAAATAGTTACAAATAACCTCTCAAAATCTTTAATTTCTCTGAAATGTTACTTCAGGAATATTAGCTCACCTTTTTTTAAACAAAGAAGAGAAATAGTTTATTATAATTTGTTAATCTACCTTAGCTGCCAAGTTGACTGTTTGATTTAACAATAAATTGAATACAAAAGCTCCCAGGCAGGTAGAGAACTAAACTCTGAAAGTTTGGCTGTTTAATTAAGGGGGAAGTTAATTTCAGTGGCAGTCATACACACACACTTGGTGGTCGTATGGGTTAGTGCATGTGTCCATATGTTTACGTATATCTGTCTCAAAGATTAGACTAAGAGTAAATTAAGAGTGATTTTGTTTTTTGGTTTTATATATACTCCTACTTGGGTCACAATCATTTTAGAATTGTGAAAGAAAGAGCTAATCTTTAGTGGTTTTTCAGAATGTCAGTCTTTGGAAAGCTGTATTTTTAAGCTGGGTGAACGACACCAGAAAACTGTTTCGTATCCTGTTATGGTTAGAAATGTGTCTCCCTAACATTTCTATGCTGAAGTTCCAACCCTCATTATCTCAGAATTGGCCTTATTTTGAGATAGAGCCTGTAAGAAGTAATTAGGTTAGTGGCGCCTGGGTGACTCAGTTGGTTAAGTGTCTGCCTTCAGCTCAGGTCATGATCCCAGCATCCTGGGATGGAGCCCCATATCAGCCTCTCTGTTTAGCGGGGAGCCTGCTTCTCCTTCTGCCTGACACTCCCCCTGCTTGTTCTTTCTTGTGCTCTCTCTCTCTCTCTCTGACAAATAAACAAATACAACCTTAAGAGAAATAAAGAAGGGGCGCCTGCGTGGCTCAATGGGTTGAAGCCTCTGCTTTCAGCTCAGGTCATGATCTCAGGGTCCTGGGATCAGGCCCACATCAGGCTCTCTACTCTACTCGGCAGGGAGCCTACTTCCTCCTCTCTCTGTGCCTGCCTCTCTGCCTACTTGTGATCTCTCTGTCAAATAAATACATAAATAAAATTTTAAAAAAAAAAGAAAAGAAAAAAAAAGAAAAATAAAGAAGGGACACTGGGGTGGCTCAGTCACTTAAGCAGCCACCTTCGGTTTGGGTCACGATCCCAGGGTCTTGGGATCAAGTCCCATATCGAGCTTCTTGCTCAACGAGGAGCCTGCTTCTCCTCTGCCTGCCATTCCCTGTGCTTGTGTTTGTTCTCTCTCTCTCTCTCTCTCTCTCTCTCTCTCTCTCTCACTCACTCATTCTGTCAAATAAATAAAATCAAATCTTAAAAAAAAGAGAAATAATTAAGTTAGAATGAGGCCGTTTGGGTGAGCCTTAATTCCATAAGCCCAGTGTCCTTATAAAAAGGGGAACTTGAACCCAGAGGTGTGCCAGAGAGAAGATGGCAAGATAAGATAGAAGGAGAAGACAACCATCTACAAGCCAAGGAGGGAGGCCTGGAAGGTCCTTTCATCATGGCCCTCAGAGCGAACCAATCCCATGGTACCTTGATCCTGAACTTCTAGCCTCCACAACTGTAAGACAGTAAAATTTCTGTTGTTGGCCTGTGGTACTTTGTTGTAACCACCGTAGCAAGCAAACTGGTGCATACTGCCTTAAAGGATATGTAATGCCTTGTGACAATAATCTGTGTAAAAACACATTAGGAAAGACAAAAGAGTTTGGTTGTTTATACGTATTGAGAGACATTTGAAAAAAATTAACATTTATGAAATTAATCTTAAATCATCTCGTAACACAGCAGCCACACTCAGGAATCACAGTCCATCATTAACTTCCATCAGAATGTCTCAGCCTCATAAAATGTTTGAAATAGGAGCTATGAAAGATGCTTTGTGTCAAATGGACCAACTTTTCTTTAAGGTAAAAGAGAAACATCTCCCAAACATGCTGAATTACCCTGTATATATTCCATTGCCTGTAATCTAGTACAAACAAACAAACAAAAAAATCCATCACCAGTATTGTGGTGAGTACAGTTTAGTCTGTAGCCTGGGATTCATAGTTTTACTTGGGGCAGTTTAGGTCTCTTTAATATTTCTCCCTCAGGGTTGAGACCTTCATCCATCTGGTGGCCCTATTAGGATGTCAAATGAAGGATCATGAGGCTTTCTAAGTCCTAATGTTGTTGGGGCTGGTAATTCATGAGTAGTAGATGCGGAAACCACAGGGAAAATCTCAGAGCAGCAAGAGAACTAAAGACAGGAAGACAAGAGTCTCTACGAGCTTCCAGATTAATCTTCCCAGGAAGGAGCGGAGACACTAATGCTCGAGGAACATAAAAACAGACTACAAAAAGCGGTAAGGATAAAACCACATTATAGCTTTTACTTATTTTGTTGGACTTTTATTTCCAAATCACACAATTGTCTGAGATGATTTAATGCACAATTACATAAAAAATGAAATTAACATGTTTTTAAAAGCATAAAAGCAACTGCTAAATAAAGCCATAACATTTTTCTCTGCACTACCAAGATAATGAACCATATTTTTCATCTCTAACTGTGCTTCTATGTCATGAGTATGGAATTTGGGGCAGGAGGGGGCAGGGAAATAGACCTTCTTTACTGAGAGGCTGTCTCAGTACTCCCTGGGCGGTGGCTTTTGTCACTTCCGAAGTGCAATAGGTTGAAGAACGAAACAACAAGCCCTGGGAAGAACTGTGTCACTATGACACGAAATACTCAAATACTCTTAAGTTACAGAGGGAAGATAAGAGCAAGTTGAGGTTTTACAGAGTATGCATTTTGAATCTCAGTATCTATTGGGCTGTAAAATGCAACTGTTGACTCAAGAGACAGCTTTCCTTTTGATGCAGGGCACAGCTGCCTTAATAATGATCGATACCTATGTATGCAAATACACACATATGTGATGTTGGATATAAATTATATATGTAATACATATTTGAAAACATACATTCATATTAAAACTTTTCCTAATGTCAGCTGAAATTTTATTTCCTTATTGTTATCTATAAGGTATCCTTCCAAGTTTCTGAGAGGAAAAAAACCAAAACAACAACTCATGTCTAATTTTAAAAATGATTTTTATAGAGCACATGGAGTAGTTTAGTGATAAATGGAAGATAATGATTTTTCAACCTTTGTCTAAAGCTTGAAATTCCATGTGCTCTATTAAAAATTATTCAAAAGTTGGAAATCATAAACATATAAGAGAATCTACCATATTCCAGAACTATACTTATTTTGTGCCTGCCCTCAGAGAGTTCACTCTCTGATTTTTTTGTTTTTGTACCATTCTTTAAATAATATCTAATACAAGTTACCAATGCATGAATATGCCAAGAGAATAGATCACTAGAGGAAAAAATATAATTTAATGCCTTTGTTTCTCTACAACTCAGCTACTGGATAGCATTTGGTGGAGGAACCTATACAAGCTGGAGATGGCAACCCCATCATGTCCATTACATGCTTTGCCCATACAAGATGAGCATTCATCAAAGGACCAAATCCGCGCCTGATGTACACCTTTTTATATTTTCCATGATTTAAAATGGATAGGGAGAAAAAAATCAAAAGAACAATTATATTTCACAGCTATAAACAAATTCATGGAAGGTTTTATGTACAAATTCAGAAAAATATACGTGGTAGACATATGTAGATATGACAAGATTGTTGTACTGGTTCAGCAGGGGCAACATAACGTGCTAGCTAAACTGCAATTCTGATAGAGCGACCGGTAGGCCTCCCAGTTCATGTCTGCGGTGTGGTGCTTTGTCGAGATATTGTCTTTGAAGATTCAGTCCAGGATCTAGTTTAATTTCAGTTGTCTCTGGTTTGGGGCCCAGGGATTTGTGTCACTTCAGGAAGTTGTCTGTGAGAATCTTACTTATTAAGGATAATATCTGAATTTGCACAAACGTGTGGGAAATGGTGTGTGAGAAAAGGAAGCACGAGAAAAAGACAAAGACCGTCAGCCAAAATCAGAACTAAACAGACTTGCGTGTACGTATGTGTGAGTAGATGTGCTTCCGTGTTTGTGTTCGTGTGCTGATGGAAGCCTGTGTTTACAGGTGTCCATGTGTGTGTGTTTACATGGATGTATGTGGTTGTGAGTGTTCCTGTGTGTATTTTGTTGTGTGTTGTGTGTGTATGTGATTATTTTTGTGACCTCTATGCAAATGAGTGGGGTCTGAGGCCTTTTTAACTGTCTTAAAGTTTTGTGTTCGTCTTTTCTTTTAATTAACTGTCTTGGGTCTGTTTGGACTGCTATAACAAAACATCACAGACTAGATGGCTTAGGTAAAGCAGACGTTTATCGCTCACAGGTCTGCAGGCTGAAAAATAAGATCAGGGTGACAACATGACTGGGTTCAGGCCCTCTGCTGGATTGCAACTTCTGGTTATATGTTCACCTGATGGGGGTGCCTGGAGCCTGTGTTGTAGACTTATGACCTCATGATTTAAGCACTTCTCATTGGCACCCTCTACTAACAGCATCACCTCTGAGAGGATTTTAACATATGAATTGTGGAGGGACACAAACATTCAGACCATAGCATTAACTAATGCTATTTCTATTTTTGCAATCCAATCCCACTGAATTTTTTGGCTCCCAAGTATCCAATAAAAAATAATATTAAATATAAAATGGTAGACAAAACTGTGGGATTGTTTCGTCGTTTTACCACTCTTACAGACTTCAGGTAGAACACCATACCCAAGTCTGGGTTGCCAATTGTGTGTTCAATCATTTTGCTCTACATCTGTTGAAACAAGATGCAATACAAATTTTAAAGAAATTCCCAATGCTTTCGTACTCATTATTTACATAAGATCTTCTCATCATAAAATGTATAACTTATAAAATCATCATGAAACTATTGTGAAAAACAAAAAATGGAGCTTACCTGAGACCCCACAAAATTCACAGGTAAATATTTGAATAGATAGATAGAACTGTACTCACAGCAAAATAAAATGAGCATTAGAACACATTCTCTTTCTCTTGCTGAATAATGTCACTCCAGGAACTTTCCTTTCTCTCTCTTTCATCATAACTCCTCTTTACCTTGGATTTTAACTATAAAATATGTTGTTATGCTGCATATTCTTTAAAAATTTATTCTTGGTCCCACTTCCATGGCCCTAATTATTCCCTTCTTTTAATGGAAATAGGCCTTGAAATTACTCTTGTGCACTCACTCTCCTCTCTCACTCTTAAAACACACTCTGTCCCACTAAAACTGACTTTATAAAGATTGTTAACAACATCCATGTTGCTAAATCCAATTCTCCATTCTTGGTCTCTTCTAAATGGACCAATAAGTAGCATTTGACCTAGAAGATCACTCCCTCCCCTGAAATATTCCATTCTCTTGGCTTCCAGAATGATTTTGCTCCTAACTCGTTAACTACTCTTGCTGAGTCTCCTCTGCTGTTGTTTTTCTTCTGTCTGATCTTTCCGTGTTGGCATCTGCCAGGGCTCACTCACTGGAACCTTCTTTTAACTAAATAATGTCTACCCTGCTTTGTGGTCTTACCCTGATTCATGTGTCTCATTTCATGGTATCCAACTTTAACTCAATATGTAAATTTTCAACTGCTTACTTAATATTTACACTTGGAAGTCTAAGAAATATCCTAAACTGGACATGTTCAAAACTGAATTCCTGGTCTTTTCTCCCAACTGGCCCTAGCTACACCCTTTCCCATCTCAGTTAATGGTAACTGCACCCTATATTCTCAGGTCAAAATCTTTAAAGTAGTCCTTGATTCATGCCACTCCCATAGCCAGTTCTCTCAGTTATAATTTAGAAACATCTCAATAGTCTAACCACTGCTAACCACTTCCACCGCTATTACTCTAGTCTAAACCACCATCATTGCTTCCTCAGATCATTGCATTGGTTTTGTTGTTGTTGTTGTTGTTGTTGTTGTTGTTGTTGTTTTACTTTAAATTTATTTTATTTTTTCAGTGTTCCAAGATTCATTGCCCATGCCCCACACCCAGTGCTCCATGCAATAGGTGCATTGGTTTTCTTAACAAACCTTCCTGATTTCACTTTGCCTCCTTCAATCTCTGTTTTCAAAAATGGTGCCAGAATGATCCCTATAAAAGATAAACTGTGCTCCCCTTCACTTCAAATCCCTGCAGTGGCTCTCCCCATTTTACTCCAAGTAAAGGCGAGGTTCTTACAATGATCCATGAGGTCCACCATCTGCTACACTTTCAATACTCTTTCTCATTTCCTCTGCACTCCAGTACACTGGCCTCCCTGTGGGGAGGTATGCCCTTCCCTCCAAGCCAGTGTACTTTCTAGTTCCTGTAGATTACTGTTCCTCAAAGGCATAAAGCTCACTTCCTCTCTATCTTTAGGTCTTTGCTTAAGTATGACTTTCTCAGAGATCTTTCCTAACCAAGCAGTTTAAAATTGCTACACCTTCTCCAAGATTCCCATACTCCTGACCTTCTATCCTGCTTTATTTTTCTGTATAAAACTTACCACCTCCTAATGTACCATCCAGTATGCTTGTTTATTGCTTTTATTGCACTCTAGACTGTATGCTCCATTAACATGGGCTTTTTTGTGCATTTTCTTCATTGGTGTCTACATCCCCAGTGCCAACTACAGTAGTGCTCAATATACATTCTTTTCAGAAATGAATAATCATATAACCAGCATTGTACTACATATATTACCTGCTGACATGCTTTTTCTCCACCTAATATTACCTGAGAAAACTCTCATTTTGCTAGGTATTTTTACCTACTATGGTATGATTTGTTTCTTTTTTTTTTTTTTAAGATTTTATTTATTTAGTTGATAGAGAGAAACACAGCTAGAGAGGGAACACAAGCTGGGGGAGTGAGAGAGGGAGAAGCAGGCTTCTCATCGAGCAGGGAGCCCAATGAAGAGCTTGATCCCAGGACTCTGGGATCGTGACCTGAGCCGAAGGCAGATGCTTAATGACTGAGCCAACCAGGAGCCCCATCTGATTTGTTTCTGGTACAATAGTATTCCATTGTATAATGTTCCATCATTTATTAGATCCTTATTACTGGATATGTACTTAGCTTGAATTTTTAATGTAAAAAAATACTACTACATAAATATTCACCTATATAAATATTTGTACGTCCTTCATATTATTTTCTAGGAATTATTTTTCTGGAAGAAGTAATTTGAGACAAAAGTGTTTGCTGATTTTATGGATTTAGATATATTACCAAATTAACCTCTAGAAAGTTAGCATTTCTTTACTCGGCCATCACAGCTTCTAAAGGTACCCTTTCCCAGGACACTGAGCCACATTTTGTATTGCTGTTAAAATAATCTTGCCAACTCGATCCACAAAATGTATATAATAAGTTTTTTAATTGACTTTTTTCTGGAGTAATTTTAGATTTAGAAACATTACAAAGAGAGAATCTTCCCTAATGCTAACACCTTACATAACCTTTATACATTTGCCAAAACTAAGAAATTAGAATCACTATGTAACGATTAACTAACTCTACTATTAATGTTTTGATTTATTTTTTCCAGCTGAATTCCACCTTTTCCATTTGTCATTTATGTTTTCTTTCATAAAATATCATTCTATGTCACTTGTTAGTTTTTTTGTTGAATGAAATATTTTGGATGAATTATATTGTCTGCTTTAAATATGGTAGACTAAGATCTATTGAATGCAGTGATCATTTATACCCATGTCTCAAAATGTCTCTCATGTTATCAGTAATCCCTCCAAAATTGTTAGATGTTACATGAAAAAAGGGTTGTATCATCATAATTATTTGGAAAACATTAATATAAAACATAGTACAAGCCTGGCTTTTTAACCAAGATTAACTAGATTCAAGTTATATTTTTTTAATTTACTAGTTAAATTTCTATGTTGCAAGTGACAAAAAGTCTAACTCAATATTCTTAAGCACAAAAGACAATGGATCCTTTGATGTAATGGGAAGTCCTAGAGTAAAGTAGTTAGTTTCAGGAACCCAGTGTTATCATTAGGATTTGGCATCTCGGTGTTTCTCAAGGTTGTGCAATGACTTCATTTGTCACTATCTGCAGTATTCCAAGAGGACTTTGAGCAAACATCTTAAGGATCTCTTATTCGTTTCTGAACCAATCACAGTGACACAGTGGATAAATTATGTCAAATATTTTTTTTGCCAGGGACAAATATCCACTCTTAAAGGTAGATGGAATCTCATACACTGAGATTAGGAAGAGGAGAGACATATCCCTAAATTAAAGTTGTAAGCTGTTTACTGGAGTAAGTATAAATGTCCTGAAGTTAAATAATAAATGTCTACTATTGTTAGATATCACACACGATCATTAAGAAATTGACTTCAATTTCAGATGAGACATACAGTATCTCAAAACTGTCAAGAGCAGTGTTTCCAATTACCAGTGAGATAACTAGGATAAACTTCTTTCTAAGTTTTTATTTTAATTCCAGTCAGGTAACATACAGAGTTATATGAGTTTCAGATGTACAGTATAGTGTCTATACTTCCATACATCACCCTGTCCTCATCACAAGTGCACTCCTTAATCACCATCACCTGTTTCACCCATAAACCTACCCCGCTTCCCTCTGGTAACCATCAGTTTCTTTTCTATAATGAAGAGTCTATTTCTTGCTTTATCTCTCTCTTATTTTTTTCCTTTACTCATTTGTCTTCTTTTTTTTTTTTAAGATTTTATTTATTTATTTGACAGAGAGAAACACAGTGAGAGAGGGAACACAAGCAGAGGGAGTGAGAGAGGGAGAAGTAGGCCCCCCACCGAGCCGGGAGCCCAATGTGGGACTCGATCCCAGGTCTCTAGGATCATGACCTGAGCTAAAGGCAGTCGCCTAACCAACTGAGCCACCCAGATGCCCCTCATTTGTCTTATTTCTTAAATTCCACATATGATTGAAAATATATGGTACTTGTCTTTCTCTGACTAACTTATTTCACTTAGCAAAATACTCTAGTTCCATCCATGTCATTGCAAATGGCAAGATCTCATTTTTTTAATGGCTGAATAATATTATATATATAATATAATTAATATATTTAATAATATATTAATTATATTAATATTATAATATTATTAATAATATAATTATATTATATTAATATAATTATATTAATATATTAATTATATAATATATTAATAATATTATAATATTATATATTATATATATTTGATAATAATGTATATATATATACATTACATCTTCTTCATCTGCTTTATTCATTCATCAATCAATGGGGACTTGGGCTGCTTCCAAATATTGGCTATTGTAAATAATGCTATAAATGTATGTTTATACATAGGGATGCATGTATCCTTTTAAATTAGTGTTCTTGTATTTGAGTAAATACCCAGTAGTGTGATTGTTGAATCATAAGGTAACTCTATTCTTAAATATTTTTATTTATTTATTTCACAGAGAGAGAGATCACAAGTAGGCAGAGAGAGAGGAGAAGGAAGCAGGCTCCCTGCGGAGCAGAGAGCCTGATGCGGGCCTCAATCCCAGGACCCTGAGATCATGACCTGAGCCGAAGGCAGAGGCTTTAACCCAATGAGCCTCCCAGGCACCCTGGTAGCTCTATTATTAACACTTGAGGTACCTCCATACTGTTTCCCACAGTGGCTGCACTTGTTTGCATTCCCATCAACAGTACAGAAGTGTTCCTTTTCCTGCACAGCCTTGCCAACACCTGTTGTTTCTTGTGTTGTTGATTTTAGCTGTTCTGACAGGTGTAAGGTGACATCTCATTGTGGTTTTGATTTACATTGCCTGGTGATAAGTGATGATGAGCATCTTTTCAGGTGTCTGCTGGCCATCTGTATTTCTTCTTTGGAAAAAAATATCTGTTCTTCTGCCATTTTAATTGGATTATGTATTTTGGGGGTATTCAGTTTTAAATGTTATTTATATATTGTGGATACTAACCCTTTATCAGATATGTCAATTGCAGACATCTTCTCCTGTTCTGAAGGTTGCATTTTTGTTTTCTTGATTATTTCCTTAGCAGTGAAGAAGCTTTTATTTTGATGTAGTCCCAACTTTTTTTTTTTTTGCTTTTGTTCCTCTTGCCTCTGCCTCCCTCCCTTGTTTTTGTCTCCCTTCCCATACCTAGAAAAAAATTGCTATGACCACATCAGAGAAGTTACTACCTGTGTTCTCTTCTAGGATTTTTATGGTTTCAGGTCTCACATTTAGGCCTTTAATCCATTTTAAATGTATTTTTGTGTATGGTATAAGAAAGGGGTCCGATTTCATTCTTCTGTATGTAGCTATCCAGTTTTCCCAACACCATTTATTGAAGAAACTGTCTTTCTCCTATTGCATAGTCTTGCCTCCTTTGTCAAAAATGAATTAATCATATCATTGTGGGATTATTTCTAGATTTTTCTATTCTGTTCTATTGATCTATGTGTCTATTTTTTATGCCAGTACCATACTCTTTTGATTACTACTGCTTTGTAATGTAACTGGAAGTCTGCATTTGTGATGCCTCCAGTTTGGCTTTGCTTTTCAGGGTTGCTGTAGCTATTCCGGGTCTTTTGTGGTTCTATACAAATTTTAGGGAAATTTTTTCTGCCCCATTCTACCTATGGGGGAGCTCAGCTCAATGAGAAAGAGTTAACTAATGCTAAAAGCCATTTTTCATTCCTTACTCACTGATATGCTTTCCATCTGTAACTGCATTACTTATAACTATTACTCATAGCCACAGAGAAAATTTAACACTCAACCTCAGTTTTTACAGTGGTATATCAGCCACTATACCAATTATTAATGCCTTTTGTTTGAATGTTCTAATGACCCACTCTCTGTGGTACATTTCATGAACACATCTGAAAATCATGAAGCTTTCGCCAAAAGGCTGTCAGCTCTTACTCCAATGATCTACTGCTTAGATATCCTGCTGTGAATCTCCTGGTCTTCCTTTTGTTTTGCTATATACCCACACTGTTGTCAAGGATACTCAGTTCTCTATGCTCTTGACTAAACAGTCCACAAAGTGTTGTATTAAAAGTCCCAATTAAATGTGCACAACCATTTACCTGTATATTCATCTTGTTACTCCCTTGCCCACCCACACTCAACTAACTACCTGCTCTAAAGTACCAAGGGGTCAGAAGTCATCAAGAGAATGAACAAAGTACACGGGATCTCTGGATGTCACATCATAGCTGTGGCAGTGTTATGTCAAGTAATTGCTGCCCTGGAAAAGCAAAACAAAAATAAAAGATGTAAATGAAAAGAGTGAGAAAGCAAAGGGATAATGGCCCATTTTAATTGTATGTCCATAGCATTGTTAGTATTTTAAAGGCTAAATGGGTATTTTCAATGTAAACCTTATTGCTTTAGATAGAATAAGAGAGAAATTGATGAGATAGCAGAGATGCCTTTATATCATAAAATTATAGAAATCTTTGAAATTCAAATTGCATTATGTACTTAATAAATGTCTATATTTTGTTTTCAATTAATGAGGTAGTGTAAGGTAGTGGCTAAGAGCATAGGTTTTAAAATTAGAGAGATTATTGTTATTGTCATTCCCATTCATGACTTGAACATCCTTGAGGAGCACATAACCCTACTTGGGACTGAGTTCCATGATCTAGAAAATGAAATTACCAAAATTATTAATAAAAGCATCTACATGACATAAGGATGCAATAAGATAATGCATGTAATGGGCTGAATACAGCCTCTTCACAAACTAGGAAAGAATTAATGTATGTTAGCTTTCATTAAATAATACATAATGCTACTAAGGAGGTTTTGAGCAAATAGCTCCTTTTATTTTATATATAACTCATAATTTTATAAAATTTACATGACTATTTTTAATAATTTGTACAAAGCTTCACATATTTTCCAAGAAGCTATCCCTGGTGCTAAACAAATGTAAAAAATAGTCAAAAGACCTGAGAATGCTTAGCCGTTGGAAGAGAATTCCCAGTGGGGACATGGTGCTAGGCTTTATACGGAAATTACACATCCTATGTGACCTCAGGGAAAAGGAGTAGATATGTGAATGGAATGTTTGAGAAAGCAGATTTTTGCTTCATTATAAAATGATTTTGATTCACCCAAAAGTTCAGAACTATCCTACCATGCCAAAGTCCAAGGCTATAGTAGGTCCACTCCTCTTTCTAGAGGTTTCCCTGCAGAAGCCGGACAAAATCTTCACCAGGATGTGAGAGAGGAGATGTATTTACAAGCAGAGGGATTGGGCATGGGTCAGATAAAGTGACTGACAGGAGCCCTTCCCACTGTGGGATTCCATGTTCTGATTTGTGAAGACAAAAATAAGATATTTTTGTCCTTCATAGATTCATATTCACAAACTCATTCACTCAGGAAACCTTTATTGATATGATGGAAAGTGCTATGGGACTATGTTTGTTAAGAGCACAGATTGTGGAGTCTCATATACCTATATTCAATACTGGCATTGGCATTAAATTTACTTTGGTTTGGGCAAGTGACTTAACTTCTCTGAAGTCTTCATTTACTCCTTTAAAAATGGAATAACAGTAGTTTCCATCTCAAAGAAGTCTTTGTTAGTATCCAGTAAAATTACTTTAGCACAGTTCCTGGCATCTATCAACACTCAATAAATGTTTATTATGGTTACTATTAATATTGAATGAATGAGAATAATGAGATATGCATGATCACAGGTGAATTAGCTGCTTTCTTAACTTCTAAGCATTTTGTCAGTGAGAAAGATTTGAGCCAAATATCTAGAATCCAAGGGTGTAAGTAATATTTGTATATGTTTCTATAGGAACCCACTCATTTATTGAGCATGTATGTTTATATACTTACAAACAGGAAATCAATGATCCCTGAAACCATGGAATTGGTGTGATGTTGTAGTGGAAGAATTTCAAACCAAATATATATAAAATAGGGTAATAGACATATACAATGACATGAGGGTAGAAGGTATGGTCAGGACCCACCTGACTGAAGAGGCAACATGCTCTGTTACTTGGGTGATGTAAAGGAGTTTAGATAGAAGGAAGATGATTTATAGGTGGAATAATTAGGATACACCTTATGGGGAAAATGATATTAGAGTTCATTCTTAAAGGATTATTAGAATTTCGTGATCCAAGGACACCTGGGTGGCCTAGTCGGTTAAGCATCTGCCTTCAGCTCAGATCGTGATCCCAGGGTTCTGGGACCAAGTCCCACTTTGGGCTCCTTGCTCAGCCGGGAGCTTGTTTCTTCCTCTGCCTCTGTCTCTCCCCCTGCTTGTGCTCTCTGTCTCTCTCTCTCTCTCTCTCTCTCTGTCTCTCTCTCTCTCTCTCTCTCTCTCTGATAAATAAATAAAATCTTTAAAAAAATTAAAAAAAGAAGAATTTCATGATCCATCCATTAGTTGATTCACTCAACTAATACTCTGTGTGAATGAGAGAGTCACTATAGTGAACACTGGAAATTCACGAGAATATTCTCCCAGGGAGCATGAGATAAAGAATAGGTAGCAGCCTTTTTCAGGTGAAAGAGAGCAACAGTGGCACCAGAGGTAAGAAAGTACACTTCTTGGAGCGCCTGGGTGGCTCAGTCGTTAAGCGGCTGCCTTTGACTCAGGTCATGATCCTGGAGTCCTGGGTTCAAGCCCCACATCAGGCTTCCTGCTTGGCGGGAAGCCTGCTTCTCCCTCTCTCACTCCCCCTGCTTGTGTTCCCTCTCTCATTGTGTTTCTCTCGGTCAAATAAATAAATAAAATTTTTTTAAAAAGTACACTTGTTGTAGAAAATTTAACAATTAATTGCCAAGAGAAAAGGCTAGAAAAGAAACTTATCTAAAGTTTTGAAGGCTTAGAGGATGTAGAACTTCATTTTTAGGCAATAAGGAGTTAACGTAAAATCTTTTAAATAATGAAATAATAGGATTGAATGTTAGAGAATCAACTCAGAGGCAGTTAGGAAACTCTTTTGATACTTAAGTGTGATACATTATTTCTTCTTGATTCATTCATTCATTTATATAACCATTCCTTTGCCAACTACTGACACTATGTGTCCAGTCCAGAGAAAGAGGATTAGTAGAGGTCTTCCCTACAAATAGAGTTACAAATATAAATAGGGATGAAACAGACATATTTGAAGCCAACACATGAAGAGAACTATGATTTCAAGTGAAGTGAAGGCTTAAAGAAATAACCATAAATGTGTTTTCTCTATTCTTCATTAGAAAAATAGAAGATTCTTTCTAAAAATCCAATTATTCCATTTTCTAACTGTCTACCTTAGTCTGTTATGAGCAAGACTTAAAGTTGGACTGAATAGATGACCCTAGATAAAAAACACTAGGATAAGAAAAACCTAATATATTCAACCAACTGCAATAATTCATATTTTTAAGATTTCATTTAGACTATTATGAATAATTTTAATATACAGTCTCTCAAATTGATGAACTGTGGTTAGATGACATTTTCAATCCACAAAGGCAAATGAATTTATTTAGATGATATACAATCTTTATAATGGTGGAACTTTTTAATATAATAATATAAAGTTTTTATTTTAAAACTTTAAAATGAATGAACACCACACACATTTGTTGAGAGGGCCTCAAGGTCCAAATTTTTAAATGCCACCATCAGTTTTGTTAAGCTAATGCAAACTCATAATTCAATAAACTGGTAAGTAATCATGCTCCTTTCCTTTTAAGGCCACAAACTAATGTAAAGTTTACTCTAACTGTTTGCAGATTTCATAGTATAGGCAGCCAGAGCTGACATAAATATGAAGGCAGCATTGGCTATAGTGAAATGAGAGTTGTTCTTAAAAATTCTTTGTGGATATTTACCCTACTGTAGCAACTTCTTTAAGATGATGTTTGGCCGTAGGATCACATAGAGGGGCCTAGAGTAGCCACGTGTGTTTTATGGCCCAGCCTCCTGAGCCATAGATTATTAGAACAGAAGCAAGATGTGCAGCCCTGGCTGGATTTAGCAGCTTGCAGCAGATATTCTCCTGGGAATTTAGGTAACGGCACTTGGGAAGTGGTGCATGTTCAGGGAGTTCCCAGAATGCCTGAAGGCTACACTCTGGTGATGCCTTGGTTGCCCATCCTTCCTGAATCCTGATCAGTCCTCTCTCACGGGGGTCCTCGCAGGGGTCCAGTGACTTACAGTGAAATTCCGGTCTTGTTTAGGATGACTCAAATCCGTTTTTATTGTTCGCAACCTAAAAACAAAATGAACAAAAAGAACTTAATCTTTATAGTTCTTTTACAATTACAGTCAATAACAATTTGAATTTGTAAAGTTCATTTAACATTATGTAATCAGTATCAAGTGTTTTTCACCTCAAGAAAAAAGTCATTGGTTGAAAACTGATTCTTGCGACTCCAAAGCCAATGTTACATAGGTTCTCTCATACTTTCCTCTACCACGTACTAGCCCAGAGTAAAGAGAACTCCTAGTGCAAGCAGAGGAAATGCAGCCATGCCACAAATATAGATGATCTTGAACTCTAAATCAATTGGAATGGATTTTAAAACAGAACTAGGACAAGTCCTTTTAGAAATGAAGTTAGGGCAGAAAATAGTGCTTCGAGGGTAGCACTATGATCTTAATGGGATTCATTTCAGCCTATTGCTCAAAATATTCACAAAATTCTCCCTCCTCATTTAGTTCTCTGAACTGTTCAAGGATATGTTTTATCAGCAGCAGGAAGAAATGCCTGGTAGCTTTAGAAGATTGCCCTGTCTCTTTGTATTACTTCTTTCGATGGTGATGTTTACTTCGATTTTTTAAATGACACTGAAGGGATCTGTAGGTTGAGATGGATTTTACTAAGCTGAAACAATGTCATAGAGACCAAAACTCTTCCCAAACAACATTCATCAGTTATTAATCACTTTCTCTTTGTACATTATATGTCTTTCTTTTTTGTTATTATTATTGTTTTTCTCTAGTGTCACATATTAAAAATTAATGTCCACGACATGATTTTAGAAGAGGGTCCAGTTTTCTTTTGTTAGCAGGTGTAATTCAAGAAAAATATACTGCAGAAACTTCCATCATAGTGCCCCTTCCTGACAATTCAATTGAGAGATGCTATTACTATTTATTAATTGCTTGGGCTGCACTGTCATGGTTTATGATGTTAGCACAGACCCTCGATTGAGTTACGTTCTTGTATTCAATTAGAGACTGTGTGTTATTGTACATGTTAACACTGTAGAACCACAGATGCTAGCCATCTGTAGATTTGATTTTTTTTCCCTCGTAGCCCTCAAAAATGAAGCAATTTAAATCCATACTCCTAGAGAGACTTACAAAATAAAATAAGCACCTAAGCACATCAGTTGCAGATTTAAAAACAAGGGTGGTGTAAAATTTAAATTTGAAAGACTATCAGGAGTATTTGCATAATTAGAATCCTGGGACATTTTAATCATTCTAGGTGGTCACTTCAAGCAGAAGAGGAGGAAGTGCTGGTTGCTCCAGCCAAAACACTATTCTCTGGCTAAATGAGAATACTGTTACAATGTTACAAGATCAGAGTGAGTAAGTAGGATGATAAAATCAAAGGGGATCAAACTTCTCAGGATGAAAAAAGATGCCTGAGTAGCAAACCAGTCCTAGCAGAGCACTTGAGAGAGAAAGAACCTGTTCTTCACTTCCTTATCCCCTGATGCCTGATGAACTATTGACTCTTCTCAATATAAAGCAACTTTTCATAAGGGGGCAAAGTTAGAAAAGATACCTGGCTTGCAGCAGGGTCTAATTCCTCAGACTCTTGTCATGAAGTGTTTCAAATAGATGTTCTCCTATAAAATAGGTCCTAACTGAAATATCTCAACAATGCATTATCTTACCAGGGTAATCATTTCTCTTTGACAATGAAACATTCACCATGGTCAGTTTTGTCACTTAATGTCAATGTGGATTGAAGATCTCCTGCTTTTCACAGTTGTGACCTCTTCTTTGAAAACATGAGGTGTACACCCCATTGCTCTGGCTAAATTCCAGGTTAGGTAATTACATTCTGTTACCTAAAGACACCCTGTGGTTTCAATTAGAAAAATCGTTTTGCCTCATTCTCCTACCTGTGGTGTTGTAGAAGGGTAGGTGCTGCACCGCTAAACAGCAGACTCGTCTCACCCGAGAATGAGCTGCTCTTTTTCATCATCCTTAATTAATATTTATTGGGTACCCATAGGGTAAGTGGCTTGGGACTGGGTGACTTGGTAATTAAGTGTTCCCGAGTGCCAGTTGTGTCCACTGAGAATGAAAGTGGAGGACCAAGTTGAAACAGTCTATTCATTATCACAGAAATAGCATCTGTCATTGTGATATGGTGCTACCTTGCTCTCCTCTGATATCTGTCGATCTAGTGCTTCTCTAATCAAAAATATTTTTCAGATCATTAGATCCTAATAGCCTCAGAATTATGTCAAGAAGCTCTTTGTGGAGGCTGATCAGAGAGTGTGAGTTGGCCTTTAAATTCTGACCAGCTACAGATTACAAAACTTTACTCTTCCAGGAGTTTGGGGAGGGGATGAATTTGTTGTCCTAATGAGCTGCATGCTTTTAACTCTGAAACATGACCTCTGTGTTTCTGCGATTACATGGTGTTCTTTTCTTGCTATGTAGCTCTGCTTCAGGATGCAGAGGCACTTGTAACTCATAAAAAGAGTAGGGTTTGGTGTTTTTTTCCCACAATTCTCCAGACACTATCTTGATTTGGAACCTGATTTTAGTCCTATTGAATGACTTCGTACATCGGTGATCACGCTTACTTTTTCCATGTACCTAGCACTTTGCTCACATTTTCAAGATTTCATGTTTTATAGTATAACTTCTGAAGGGGTGTGACCTTGCTGTGAGGAGTAAGAATTGCAGGGATTATCTTTTTCAACCAAAGAGGGTTCATTCTATTTAAGACATCAGCCCTCTGGTCTAAATGCCTCTCTAAAGGCCCCTCTCGTCGCGGAGAGCTGCGCCATCACGTTCGCTGTCGCAGGGGCACACGCTGGGCAGGTGCAGACAGCAAGCCAAGAGAGCTCGCTGTCTAGCACTAAGGAAGCCTCCCTCCACGGAGAGCCTTCGGATTCTCTCAAGGATGATGGGAAAACAGGTATTCAGAAAAACTACACATTTCATGTTGTTTTTTTAAGTTGTATCCCAAATTTTAAAAAGTCCCATATCTTCTCTCTTTGATTTCAGGAGAGAATAACCTGTGTAGGAGTGTCATTAGTCAGGCAATGAAAATATTCTCTGGATTGGGGAATTACAAAACAAATAAATAAATAAATAAAATAAAAAGTACCATCATTATAGTTTCGTTATAAAGCCAAGATTGAAAGCTTCATTTATAATTGTTGTGAAAGGTTTTTGCTTTAAAAAACATAAAACGGAGTCTAATGCAAAACAAAAGTTCTGAAAGTGTGCAAAAATGTAGCAGAGCTATCAGCATACAGTGTCTGGACCATGTGTTTCCACCTCGACTTCAGCTGATTCCCTTCCTTGCTTGTCTTCATCCTAATACTCCTCTTCTCATCCCTTCCACTTTGTCCCTATGAACCTCTTTAGTAGCTTCTGTTCCTATTAGAATCAATTTCATACTTCTTCAGCATCAGATCCAGTCTACTTTCCTTTTTCCTCTCAAGCCGTGTTTATCCACACACAGGCTACAGATACTCAAGCATCTTAATGGTTTGCTTCTTAAACATACCGCTTCCTGGCTTTTCCAAACCATTTGGAGCAAGTTGCTCTTCCTACCTCAATGGCCCTTCTTTTTCTTCTTTGCCTTAGGAATTCTCACTCATCTCTCATGATCCAAATCATATGATCCAGGTTCCATTGCACGTTAGCTGGGAATCTCTGTGGGCTGACCTTCACAAACAGCGTCGTGATCAGTGAAATGTGAGAAAGTGAGCTTCTTGAGAGTGGGGACCATGCCCTTCACCTCTGCAGATCTTCTGTCCCATGGCCACTGAAACTGTATGACCCAAACCACATGATCACTCATTGCAGACACCCAATCACACATGTATTTTCATTTCATGCAATGGTTATATGTTCATTTTGGTTGTGGCCTTTGTATAGATGCATTCCCTAAGTTGTCCTAATGGATATTTTATTAGTTGTCAATGGCATAATTTTGGTGCATTCTCATAGTTCATTTTAAGCTCGGTATTGACTTCTCCCTCCCCATCCCTGCACTCTGTATACTTCTTCCCTTTCCTTGTTTCTCCTAACCCTTTGGTAGTTTTCATCTTTTTTTTTTTTAAGATTTATTTTTATTTATTTGACAGAGAGAAACACAGCAAGAGAGCGAACACAAGCAAGAGAGGGCAGTGAGAGAGGGAGAAGCAGGCCTCCCGCCGAGCAGGGAACCTGATGCGGGGCTTGATCCCAGGTCTCCGGGACCATGACCTGAGCCGAAGGCAGTCACCCAACCAACCGAGCTACCCAAGCGTCCCATTACCTACCTTCTAGTTGGGAGCTTTTTGGTTGTCCTAATCCAGGTTGATAAAATGTGAGGACTTGTTAGCTCAGTCATTTTCTTTTTCAATGAAGAAGATTTGAGGCTTTGGGTTAGCTGGACTTGGTCACATACACACCCTGATTTTGGGTTTTGGGTGATAGTTCTTAGAATGAATATTTATTTAATGAATTAATCATTACAGCTGAAGTACTGGAGGGGAAAAGGTGAAACAGAAATATGTCAAGAGAAACTTGGTTTTTGCTCTTATTTGTATAATTCTCACACCCCTAAAGAGGAACTATTTTTCTAAAGTTGACATTTGGCAAAGATAGTGGGGAACTTGGAAGCAAAAATGAAAAATAAAAAATAAAAAATAAAGTACTAGGTCATGTTGCTTGCTCTAGATATTTTTGGCATGGCTAGGGTGTGCTAGGAATATTTCATTTTGACATGAACTCTGACCACTTTTCACTTGTAAATGGCCAGGATGCATATATTTACTTCAGGCAGGATAGGGTTTGTGATAACGATATTGTGATGCACTGTGGCCATATTAAGGATTCAAGTGACTTATTTGAGCTGAGTCCCTCAGCAGCCACTGGTGTAAGAACTTGAGTGACTTAATTCTTCTTTTTGTTTAAGAATCAGGGCTATAAGCAGTCAAATTATGAATCAGGGGCTAATAGGATGAATAGATGCAAGAAAACAGCATGCAACAATTTAATGAAAGAAAAATATGTTATATGCTCAAGACACAAATAAAATGCCACTTTCAGATTACAGTTTTTGCAATCTATTTATTTGCTTCATTTTCTTTAACTGTTATTTCACTCAACTACAACTTTTAATATTCATTGAACAAATGATACAGAAAAGCTCAGTTATTTTCATATCTTTGTTGGGCTCCTTCCAACATATTTTTATATTTCTCTGTCTATAATGGAGTATTTAGTTATAATTGAACATTACATTTTGCATGGTTAAGTTCTTTCTTTTCTTTTCAAGATGTCTTAGAATATCAGCCTAGAAAAACATGCTGATTAAATAAATGGTTGATTTAAGTCAAAAATCACTGACTCTCCATTGGAATCCACTGTTTTACAAAGTATGGTCCTTGAATAATTGCACTGGTTTCAGGTGGGAACTCATGCTAAAAAGGCACATTTCCTGTTTCAATTCTAAAACCAAATGCATTGAAGTGTGTGCTAGTGAGCAGAGGTCTGGATTTTTAACAACCTTCTGAAAAAGTCTCTTCACAACTTTTGAAGACTGCAGGTTTAAGCTGTGAAGGCAATGGTAGCATCTAATTTATCAAAGAAGTAGGAAGTAGGTTTTAAAAATCCTTAACATGGGGCACCTGGGTGGCTCAGTTGGTTAAGTGACTGCCTTCAGCTCAGGTCATGATCCTGGAGACCTGGGATCGAGTCCCATATCGGGCTCCCTGCTCAGCCAGAAGCCTGCTTCTCCCTCTCTCATTCCCCCTGCTTGTGTTCCCTCTCTGGCTGTGTTTCTCTCTGTCAAATAAATAAAATCTTTTTTAAAAAAATCCTTAACATAACATCAACCTCCTAATGTTTCTGTATGAATTATATTTTATTTATTTTGTTAATTAGACTGCTTCACCAGTTCATCACCTTTTTAAATTTTAATAAATCAATCCAAGCAAACCCCACCTCCCCCATTTTGAAGGCTCTATTTTGTTTTATTTGTTTATTTTTTTATTTAAATTCAATTAACCAACATATAGTACATCATTAGTTTCAGATGTAGAGTTCAATAATTCATCAGTTGTATATAATACCCCGTGTTCCTCACATCACGAATGCATGGAGGCTCCATTTTACACTCATAATCAAGCCAAGCTTTTATGGAGCTGGTCCCTAAACCTGTTTTGTCTTTTATTTCAGCAGTGTTGTTTCACTCTTCAAAGCCATTCTATGTCTCTTTCCTTTTCTGGTCAAATGCCAGCTGTCTGATTAATGCAAAGCAGTGATCAACCCACCAATTTTACTTTCACTATTTCCACTCCCTAAATCATCACTCATTACTTTATTATGCATATATTTATGTAAGCTGTTTGAGATGGGGCAGGGTGGGGAAGAGCTAATTTAAACTTAAAAATAAACATTTGGAAGTTTAGATATTATTATTATTACTAATTGAAATACTACATTTTACTCTGGGAAGTTTGGAAATATAGTAAACAAGAAGTAAGAGTAGCCTCAATACAGTACAATGCAGAAATCTTTACCTTTTTCTTAAAGTTGAAAGCATGTATTTAAAAAATATTAAGAACATAATGTATGTACAGTTTTGCATCCTCCTTTTTTAAAACCTAAAGTATAATTGTGACAATGTCATGGTAGAAATTCAGTCTTTAGGGAGGAGGGTAAGACAGGGTCTGCGGCAGTAAGGAAGGAGAAGGAGGGGAAGGAAGAGGAGATGAGGAGGAGGATGGTGGCAATTTGAATGTTAAACCAAATCTGTGTTTACCTCTACCTATAGAATAACACCCTCTCCTCCCCTTCCCGCCCTGGCCCCTGCTTTTTTTGGCATTTGACAATGGAGTAATTTGGAAAACCGCACAGTAGATTACGTGAGGCACTAAAATCTGTCAAAAGCCAAGCGTCTCTGAGATTTGACAAGTACTTTATATTGGAGTTAAGAACACAGCATTGCCAAAGGAAGGCCAGTGAAGTTGAGAGCATGTTTTGGTTTAGTGTTTGGGTTCGTTTTGCTTTTCCTTTGCAAAGCTAATTTGGAAACTTCTTCACAGAACTTACTTTGCATGCCTAATATGGAACAGATGTAGTTTCTGTCAAATGAAAGCAATACTTGAGCTCTTCTAATGAAAATTGTTAAAGTACAGTGCATTACTATTCTGTTATTAGGGTTATATTAGGCAACTGGCATTATTCATTATTTCCAAATAAAGTGAAATGTGGACCCCCATGCATGAAGATATTTATTACTTATTGATATTTAAAGGTTGTTAAATTAATCTTATTTAAATTACTCCTACTGCCAACCACTGTTACAATAATTTATTATATAATATTACTTGAGGGTTTTCTTTTACTTTAATATAAAACTTGCAAAAGCAATATATTGCCTGTAGATTTTTTCCTACAGTTCATTGTAACTGTGACTAATTCATCACAGCTGTTTAGACATGCAAAATCTATAATACTTCACAATGTTGATTTTCTGTTTCTGTTTTCTAAGACTGGAGCTTGATTTGAAACCATATAATGAAAAATTACATGCATCTCACTGGAAGAAATATTGCTTTAACCACTTGGAGGTGGAAGACCAGCAACAGCCATGTGATTCTGTAGAGGAAGGTTGTGTACATGCAAGTCTGATAACTTCTCTGAACTTTGTTATGTCTCTCAGGGATACTGAGATTAGATCTGCCTTTAGTGGTTCAGTTTGGATCCAGAATTAATGTCTAATGTCTTTGAGTTATCATTCCTGTTATTGGCAACTCTCTGTTAGGTGGCTCAGAGTTTCTTCCAAAACAGAATCCCTGCCCCCGACCCTCGATATCTAGGGACCTGATATTCTTTGTGAGTTACCATGCCTCCTCCCTTTTCTGTGTTCCTTCATTTTCTTCCTTCTCCTTTTTCATAGAGGATATTATACTACTTTCAGTTACCACTGTTCAAAGAGGCTGGGCAGAGGGAAAAAAATAAAGTGATATTTTCTGTCTTCCCACCTCTTAGCAGATATTATAATGGATTAAAGAGAAAAATAAATCAAGGGTAAAGTGAGACTTTGCATTTATTGGTGGGGATGGATTGTATCTATTCCATTAGCATGGATGATTGAACGCTGCCTCAGTATCATTGTGTTTGATATTCAAACTGATGCTATCATTTTCTTTGTGATGATTGAAAGCTGCCTCAGTATCATTATGTTTGATATTCAAACTGATGTTATCATTTTCTTGGTTTGCATGGGGAAAAGACTGATGAATTATTAGTTACATCAAATCTTTAACATGTGCAAATTAGTCAAATGCAAAGTATGTTTATAAAATTCATGGTTATTATTCTACCGTTAGTATTATTTTTGAGCCTTCACGCTAGAGCAGAAGAGTATGTGATGGTCTTAGCTGCTACTTGGTTATGTAGAGTTTAAATATATAGGGCACAGGGACGCAGAAAAACCAGGGATGCATACGGGTGCAAGGAAAACTTGACAAAGGATACCTTGCCAACCAAACTGTTGTGATATAGAAGTTAAGGAAATAGAGTTGAAGAATGCAGGTAAACATGTTCCTTAAAAAAGTCAATTTATTTGGAGTCTGGATATTTTATAAATTACATAAAAGACAGGAGTGGTACAAACTGGGTATCCAGTCATTCCTTCTACCAAAAAATACTTGCTTACTAAGGAAACATAGTGATGCATAAAATAGAAACAGTCTTTGTCTCCATGGAGCTAGAAGTGGCAGACATGAGTTGAAAAACACATAGAAGATGTATACTCATTAGTTGTGATAGGTTCTATGAAGGGAAATCAAGGGGGTGAGGAGAGAGTATTAAAGGGGGCATGTGTATATGACCTTGGGTAAGGGATATCTGTTTGAAGAAATTGATAGTTATGCACAGGCTTAAAACATGAGTAGGAATTGACCAAGGGACCAGAGAAAAGAAAAAGCATTCCAGATGGAAATGTCGCATGGCAATGATTTACTGTGATATGAGTGCCTTAAAGGAGCGCTCACTTTTTATGTATTGAGTGCTTTATCCTGTGCGTTTAGAGTAGCCTGTAGTCTTTCCCATGTAGCCTCTAGCAGGATTCCATGTAATACTGAATTGACCATCCTCTAGTAAGTACAGTGAGATACATGCAAATAATTTCATGCATTGTACTTGCTCTTTCTACCTGTCTACAAACACCTTCATGGTTCTTTGAAGAAGTTCTTTGAAGAGTAGCCTGTAGTCTTTCCCATGTAGCCTCTAGCAGGATTCCATGTAATACTGAATTGACCATCCTCTAGTAAGTACAGTGAGATACATGCAAATAATTTCATGCATTGTACTTGCTCTTTCTACCTGTCTACAAACACCTTCATGGTTCTTTGAAGAAGAAGACACAGAGAAAGCCGCTTTAATGACAGCTAACTTTGTGAAAGTTGGTTTTTGGTCCAGGCTGGAATACAAATTCAGAAACCACATGCCAATACTTTCTGGAAAGGAAAATAATTTGGTATCCTACTGTTACAAATATGCTGAGGTCTGAAGTCATATTTAAGGCTATTTTTAGTAAAGAAGACTCAGCAATCGAGTCATATTTGCTGGCATAGAGTTCATGTGGTGTAATCACACTTAAATGTTGCTTGGCTTCTGGTCCATTTCCTGATTCTTAGTCCCATCATTAAGGTAAGAGTGTGGAAGGAAAAAGGTAACCCTAGAATTATCAGTTTAGTAGTTTCACTTCATTGCATTCTTGCTTAATTTCTTGTTGCAGAACTTGAGTGGTTGTTTATTTAAGATCATTCTTAAGTGGCACATAGTAGTATTTACTGTACAGTATTTAGAGATCTTCCTAGACATGAGTTTCTGGTTTTGAAAATTATCTATCATCTAGTGTTTGCTTTTTAAGCATGTCTAAATTAAATAAATCCAAATTCATTTGTTTGTGAATGTTCTATCTTCACTCACATAATTAGCCATCAGACTCAAACAAGTTTTCTAGTGTAAAGTGTCAGTTAATTATTAATACATATTATTTAAGCACAAAAGTTGCCAGAAGCATTTTTTGAATTTGTAATTGGATTTCTGTATGTTGTTCTTACATATAAGAACTAAACTATCAACTTTCTTAATAGGAAATTAATTGTAATTTTAAGTATGCCATGCTTTCAGATAAACAGAATAGCACTTACCTCTCAAGAAATCAAGGGAAAAAAATTAATTCAGTCTCATTCTTAAACTGTATTATTCCCAATTATTTACTTTTCTTATAGTATCTCATTGGCCATGAGATGTACTATCAATGCTTCATGTCACTGCTCACTAAAGATAAGATTTCTCATGTTTTGATAGTACTCTATCAACATCAAAGGTCTAGTGTGTTTAATTAAAATATTAAACATGCAACCCAGCAAAGATACCTAAGAAATATATGGCAGAATATACATCTTTTACACAAAATTCCCAACCTTTATAAAAATTAGGACATAGATTGCTGAAGTGCTCTCAGAAATACCTGTCACTACTACAGATCTTCAATTCAGGATGAATGTAGGCATCCCATCCCTAGCCTGGGCCGAGTGACATCATGCAAATGGTGGCATTAGTGTCACAAGTAATAATGACTTCTCCTTCGATCCCGTCAAACAATATCAGGTTGCTAAGCTCTACCTTCAATTGCAGAATTCAATGAAAACTAAAGGAAAAAATAAAGCAAGCACTAGGTTGCCATGGATAGGTTAGTAAGTGATTTATCAACAAATAACAGTTACTATAGGAGTGATAAAGAATCTGAATTTTTTTTTAAGAAATCCATAAAGGTTTTTCCTGTGTGTCAAATCTGTTTTTCTTTCTACTATAAAATTAGAACTTGTCACTCCACTATGGAGATCTGACAGTTAAATAATGGTTTGTAAACGATTAATGGAATGAGAAATTACTGCCCATGGAAAGAGCTCTATGACTCAGCTGATAAAGGTATGCAACTCAAGTTTTGAAGGAAACCCCACTGAATACGCAGGAAAATAAAGGCGGAAAGAGTGTTTTCCGTTGATGCACTCATGCCAGTTTGTTAAACTTCCCTTAATTATCAGAATAATTTTCACTTGGAACTTAAAACCCCTTGGGCCAAACATATTTCACTTGAAGCATTTTCCTTTTTTGAAAGGGGATGAGTGAATTACATTAAAATGGCTCTTTACACCCCTTTTCTTTACTCCGATTTTCTTTAATGGAAAAGGGAGACTGGTAATATCCAGCTATCTTGCTAGTACAGCTCCAAGTACAAAGAAAGGACAGTAGGGGTGGTGATTTTAATTATCTATGTAAATTAAACTATGTGCTACAGCCCTGTGATTGAAACTCATTACTTTAACTTTATTGTTTAGTTATGAGTGTAAACCTCAGCTCAATTAAATTATAAACCAGATCCTGATGGCTCCACATATTCACAGAATTCGAAGGAAAAAAAATACAGTCAGGATAAAGGAGTAGTCAGCTGTCTTTTATATGTTGTCATGCAGACATACATTAAAAGGCACAGACTGGCAGCACAATTTAAACTTTTTTGTCACCTGATGCAGTGTGATAGAAATATGCCAATGTTAGGAGCTGTTTCTTACAAATAGAAAAAAAAAATTATGGTAGATGTTTCCTTTTTGTTTTGCCAGTTCTACTAAACAAATTGTGGTCTCATGACCCTCTCTCTCAAAATTATGTATGAATTAGAACTTCAAACTCATTTTCTTCTAATACATGACATATAGTATTTCAGTGTGTACTGTTTCTCAATGTGACACATAAAGGTCATTCTTCTTGTCTATATTTTTGCTACCTCAGGGTATTATCTATAACTGCCAGATTATGTAAGCTCTGTTGACTGTAGACTAATTGTCCTTAAGTTAAATATATTAAAATTCTTAATTGTCGTGAGAAGCAATGCTGTATTTCCCCTTGAGTGATTGTTGGATCAGTTTCCTCACATGAAAGATTTACTTAGAGATAGTTTTACTTCCCTTGAAGTAACTAAGGACATTCAAAATGCCAAATTTATTGGATTAACTGGAAAAGTTGTTTTTACTCTGCAGATTTATTTCAAGTATGAGGTTTAAGTTAGATGCCTTTAATTAACACTTAATTAACATATTTACTTTTGGCTGACTCTTTCTTGGAATTATATTTCTTAGGCCAACTGTCATGTTTTGATTTGCACAATTCTACACTTGAGAATCTAATAATTTGGAATTTAATGGCTGTTTAAAGTTGCCTTTTCTAGCAGAGGTTATTATTATTTGTGATAATAGTAATAAGAGTAAACATTTATTGAGCACATACCATGTGCCAGGAATCATGCTAAGCACTTCACAGGGATTGCCTCGCATCGTTTTAACAACAACACTATTAAAGGAAGATATTCCTTATTGATTTTCCTATTCTAGGCCTAGGGGCATGGAGTGACGCAATGCAGCTTCAAAGCTATTAACTGGCAGAGCCAGGATCAGACCAGAGTCTGACTCGCAGCGATAAACAGAATGAAAGAATAACATATCACACACCTAAAACACAAATGAAGGTCCCTAAAGAATGACATTGAACTGTCATCGTATTTATCTGCCTTTCTACTAGCAACGTATTTTTACAATGTTTTCGTTTGTTTGTTTGTTTTATGGCTTTATCGAGATATAATTGACATACAACCTTATGCAAGTTTAAGGTATACAGTGTGTTGATTTAATTCGCTTACAAATTGCAAAATAATTACCATTATGGCATTAGCTAACATCTGTATCAAGTTACCTATGCATTCTTTCTTTTTGTAGTGAGAATATTTAATATCTGTTCTCCTAGCAACTTTCAAATATATAATACAGTATTAACTGTAATGTCATGTTGTACATTAGATTCTCAGAACATAGTGATCTTACAACTGGAAGTTTGTACTCTTTGACCAATATCTCCCCATTTCCCCCCATTTCCTGCTCCTGGTACCACCATTCTATTCTCTGTTTCTATGAGTTCAGCTTTTCTGGATTCCACATATATGTGATATCATACAGTATTTGTCTTTCTCCACCTGACTAATCTCACTTAGTATAATACACTCAAGGTCTATCCATATTGTTGTAAATGGCAGATGTGCTTCTTTCTAATGGCTAAATAATACTCCATATATAAAAATAGATACATACATATACAGTGTATATAGTATACCATATATAGCTCACATCTATGCATATGTATGTATGCGTGTTTTGTGTGTATATGTGTCTATGCGTCTGTGTATACACATACATCTCACTTCTTTATCCATTCAAAAGCACGTCAGTATGTCTTGTAAGTTTGCATCCAGAGCCTAGCACAGCCCTTGGCACAAATAGACTCTCTAAAATTTTGTTGGATCTAATTAATTGATGTTTATTTTTAATATGTCCTGAGATATAAAATATATTTGCTCAGTTTGGAATGTGTGCCATTAATGCATTAGTAATGCAGACTCTAAAGTTTACAAGTTAATAATGACTTTCTCTTTCTTGTGTCTTCTAAATGCAACAGTGAGCTTGCTAACATCTTCCCTAAAACAATTTGCTATGTACCCACTAGTATGAATTTCTATGAAATAACGTCTATAACTGGGCTGTGGCACCTTGTGATGCAATCAGTGAATTTCTAATTTATATGGAAGCAAGCTATCACTAATTTGTAGAGCTCACCTTGTTCCCTTTGAAAATGCTATTGCTCCTAGAAGGACACCTTAAATGAAAAGGGAAGTAGATATAGAGGATCGACATTTATGTTGGTGTTTTGTGAATATTTCTTGATAATTATTTTCCCCAAACCATTATTATAGAGGAAAATATCCAACATTCATTAAAAGAAAATATGTTGATGATTTAGCACAGTTTAGCTCTTGTTTTTCTTCTGGACAAAGGGACTCTACCTACGATCATAACTATATCCCTTAAATTATAATTACAATAGTTTCAATGTATTGTTGCATACATATATAGCCCTCCGTCCCATTATGTTTACAAATACAAATACTAAACCATTGCCTTTCTTCATCTTTCATTTTAAAATGAAACAGATTCCAAGTAAAGTACTCTGTAGGATGGGAAAAAAGCAAGAGAAATGGAATTGGGGAAGGAGGTGATATCATGTTTGAACATGGTATCACTTCCTTCTTGCTTCCATCCCACCTTTCTTCTACATTTTGTTCTGCATCATTTTCTGCACATTTATTGAACATACTCTGTAGATGAGGCACTGTGGTAAGGGATTAGCATAAATTCCAAGATAAGTAAAAAATAGCCCTATATCCTTGCCTAATCCACAGTGTAGTAACAAGGAGATAAAACGTACCCAAAGACGATGTTAACTGTCTTTCAAGGAGGAAAGAGAAAATATTGGGAATTCGGAACCGAACAGTGGGAGTAGAACTTTGATTTTGGAGACATTCAAAGGGTAAGGAAAAATCCCAGTGAGAAAATAAAATGTGAGTTGGGCCTTGAGGAAAGAGTAGGGTTCATGTACTCCTGACAGTTAGGGGAAGATGCCAGGAACAGTGACACACTGGCCTTTTCCTTCTTCTCTGCTCTATAATAGAGCCATCTTCTTCCTAAGCACCGCCAACTGCTAAGCAACCTTAATGCTTCTTTGCAACCAATTCCAATTAAGGACTTGCCACAAAAAGTCTTAAGCATTCTGCCATTAACCAGGTTTGTGGCAGAGAGGAATTCATTCTTACTGAACCTCAGTTTTCTCCTTTATGAATAAGAGAAATGGACAAGAATTGGGATTGTGAGTACCAGCTCTAACCCCCCCATTAGTCACAACAGCCTGATATGCCTGGTAGCTTGTGATGTTAGCATGAGGAAGCCAAACCTAAATCAAATAGAAAGAGATTGATGATCAATTAATTATGTCTGCTTTTGGCATAGAATGAAGGAGTGATGGTACATTTGCCATATATTTCCAACCACACATTTAATCAGCTCAGCTAAATTGAGATTCCACATTTTCAGTCACAAAATACCAAGGAAAACTTTTATTTCAAACTTTCTCCGGGAGGACTGGGATTTGAGGTGAAATTTCTCAGTTTAAGCAACTAGTAAAGGCCATCTCAGAAGGTCATTATCAGCCTTTATGACAACATACCTGGATTTTAAAGCAAAGTGGAAATACTGAGCACTTGAGACATGTGTTCCTTTGTTTTAGAGAAAGTTTACACAGACAGGAAACCCCAGAATTGGATTGGGAGGCTCTAGATTTGAAAGTCCTTGACTATAAGTTGGATAAATAACTCAGAAGACAACTTGATGATTGGATTACTAGGTAATACAAGCACTGTGACATGAAAATATAGGAAATTCCCTTGAGAATATGCATACTTGTGTGTTCAGATGGTTGGATGTATCCCAGGAGAGATCTCTGATATAAACTGAGATATATGTGTGAGTTGCTAAAAGAATTTGGCATGGCCCACATAGTTACTTCGGCAATTCTAAATCTTGCTTATTTAAATTATGAGTTTCATCAGCACTGTTTCAAAATAGTTCATTTAAAATGAATACCCCTACACCAGATGCTAAGGTACGTGATGGTGCTTAATAAGCATCTTTATATGACTTTACACAGATTACAATCCCTGCACATCCAGGGACACACTGAAATCACTAGCTATAATGGATTTACCGTGTGAGCACTATTAGTTCCTCTAAATAAGCAGAAAGAAATAACATCTTTTGCATATGTTTGTTTTCCTTTTACTGATGTACTTTGGCAGTATATTTAGCCTCCTAACTACACCTCTTAGGTTTAGAAGAGGGCTGAGATTTATTACAAAATTATTTTTTAAAATAGAGTTTATCCATTGCCCTTTAGTGACACCAATGTCAGAATTACCTGTGGAACTCCAGGAAAGGCAATTTAATTCTTCCTGTGCCTGAGCCTTTCTGGTATCTGTTTTTATGAAGTACTTTTCTTATGTTTTTCCCCTTTTATAATTTCTAAATGGATAAGTTGCCGTATTGCACCTTTCATCAAAGCAGGGATATTAAGAGCGGCCACACAGCACTTCTAGTTGTCAGTGCTCTTAAATTATAATTGATTAGGACACGAATAAAGAATTGATAGGGGATTGGATTTTGAAGGAAAATGGGACTAGGTGTAACTGGTTTGAAGATATGATTTTATTGTGGAAGAGTTGAAACACAAAGGTTTCCCCAAAGTCTCATTTTTCATAGACATGAGATAAAATCTGTAACTCTCATTCCACTAGGGTTTAGGCCATTTGTTGGCTTTAATTTAATTGGCTAGAAAGCAAGGAATAATGGTTTACTTTGAGCTTTCTTTTATCTTCCTTAGTAACATGTCACTTACATGACCCATGGACTCGGTTTCTGAAAATATCTCTTTAAAGTATGCCTGTACTTATTTAATATGTTTTACTTTGAGATGTTAGGGGCAATAAAATAAAGAATATTATTTTAAATAATAGAGTAAAATTCAGTGAAAGGGAAGTAAACAGCAATAACTGGGGCAATGAAAGTGAAGCTTGCTTCCCAGAAGTTAAAGTGCTCTTTTATAGTACACATAGAAATGCCTTACAGCCTATTTGGTAGGAAGCACTTAACTATGTAGATCTTCCATGAGACCTCAATACATATGTTTCTAAATTTTTGTTTTGGCATGTTGTGCTCTGTCTTCGATATCGTGTCTTTCGCAGAATCCACTGAAATAGCCACTTTAGAGCAGGTGTGCTTGACTGGATGAACGGAACACACATTTTTTTATCTGTTCTAATGAAGTGCGCTTATTCTTAGCCTGGGGTAGTCAGTGATGTTTTGTGATTCCTCGGTAGCCATTCAGCAGAAGCTTTCCTGTTTCTCAAAATATCTTACCCTAGACTTTCAGGAGCCACTTCTATGGGAGGAAAAGAAGTTTAGACTTCACTAAAATCCTATTGTTAACTTTGCTATTGAGTTGGCTGACAGTCATCATCCTGCTGACTAAGACTCTGTTCTCGTGGGTCTCACCATGGTCAAATCAATGCCATAGTTCTCCAGGAAGGAAGAATGAAAAAGTATCTAAATTTTGTCTCCTCTTTGATCATTTCCCCTCTGAGCTGTTCCATTAAATGTCCAGATCACCTGTTCTTTAGGCTGCAGCACTATATAGTTAAGAGTAGTCTCTTGAAAGCATGCAGACGGAGTTCTTCCTGTTCTTCAACTTACTGGCCCCCTGACATTTTAGCTTATTAAATCTTAATATTCACTTTTATTCCTTCCAGAAGCTATCATTAAGTATCAAGCCATGTTTAGTAGATATTACCCAAATGACTGGAGATATAAGCACACCATTTCTACCCTACGCTCATGGAGACAACCAGCTTGTAGAGAAGATAGGGAAGCAAACAGCCAGTTAGGACCAAGGCCACATCAATTGCTTAGAGGACATGTCAGACAAAGAAGGCAATAAATGCATCAGGGCTTCTTTTTTTTTTTTCTTTCCATTTTAATTGAGAAATAATTGACATATATCACTGTGTAAGTTTAATGCGCACTGTATAAGTTTAATGATGGTTTGATTTTACAAATATTGTGAAATGATTTCCACAGTAGATTTAGTTAACCTCCATCTCATATAGATACTAAAAAGAAGAAAAAGAAAGAAGAGATGAGGAGAGGAGAGGAGAGGAGAGGAAAGGAAAATCTCTCCTTATTATGAGAACTCTTAGAATCTACTCTCTTAACAACTTTCCCCTATGCCATACACTAATATTAATTATGGTTGGTGCTTCTTAAGCTCTCTTGACATATGAATTTTAGGAAGAGTCCATGGCAATAGTAGTACTAATAAGAACCTTATTCATCCAAGAAGAACATACAACAATATCTGAAGGGTTTGAAATTTTGTTAGAAATACTAGGATTCCCATAAAAAAATAAATAATGGCAAAAAATATATATAATAAATAAATAAATAAATAAATAATGGCAATAGTCACTTAAGACGTAACAAATGATTGCTAGAAAATAAGTACTAGAAATATCCAGAGGAATATGACATCCCATTGCAAGTTTGAGGGCCTGAATGACTGACAGGGAAACCTTATCTAGATAGCAAGCCAGAGAAAGAGCATTTCCTACAACAGGGACAACATATGCACAGGTGTAAATGTAACTCATATGAAATGGTAAGGAAAACTGGTTCAGTAAGCTCTTGAAGGTAAACATTGAGAGTAAGAATTGTAAAGTTGTTTTCAGTCTCATTCACATGGTACATAGTTCCTTTTTAATCAGATGGATAATATGTTATTGGCAAAGTGCAGTTAAGCCTTAAACAGCAGTTATATTCACTTCGAACTACATCTGCAAGAAGACTTGTGAAAGTTACAATTTTTTGACTGTCTTCAAAGTTTAGACTACAAGTAAAGTACATGTGAAGTGTCTCTGTAACACAAATAATAGGAAAGTAGCATTATTTCGAAAACAGCAAATCTTACAGGTAAATTACAGCATTATTTTATGATTTTTAAATCAGGAGACATATAGTTTGGAAACCATGTTGTAAATTGCCTTTTCATTTAGACTCAATTTTTTTTTCAGAATTCTGTATTGTATATAAATATTTAGTGCTTTTATTCATGCAAATGAATCTCAATGGAACATTTCCACTGGCTTTGGAGCTAGCACTCTGCTAAATGCTGGGGACACCAGGGTAAATATCTTCAGAGCCCTGCCCTCAAGGAGCCTAAAGTCAACAGAAAAAGATAAGGCAATAATAGGACAAGTCTTTGTTTACCCTATAAGCATGTGGAGCAAGTTCATTTCCAATTTTCTCATTAATTATGTTTATTTGGCCAAAGGAAATTTCATTCGTGTGAAAGTTCTGTCCTTTTGATGAACTCTCTAGTAACCTTTGCTCTGAAGTAGCTAGAATATTAGCCTAAGGACACAGATTTTTTTTTCAGAAGTTCTTCTTGATAATGACTGAGTATGAGTGCCAGCAAACATAACAAAATGCTAATATTTGGATCTAAATTATTGATATAATTTATATATAACAGTTTCTAAAAAGTGGGGGGCGGGGGAGGGACATGTAGATAGAAAGGTGTTAGGAAAACCAGGTATGATCTAGATTTCTATAAAAGAAACTAGATAACAATTTCATAGTTCATGAAAGCTATCATATAAGTTAATGCATGGTCTTTACTTCCCCGTGTAAAAGCTGCCTATTTGTAGACTAGCTCTTTATTTTCAAATTCCATCATTCACCTAAAACTCTAAGTACTTTTCTCTTGCAGATCTTCTCTAGACACTTTAATGAAAAACAAAAGGTAGGAAAGTATGGTTTCACAAAAAAGATCTCTATATAGAAACCTAATTAAAGAAGTGGATCATTATTCCTTGATGCCACACTCCTGAGCCTTTTTCCATCTTAAATGGCATCTCTGCATCTAGAAGAACTGTGGCTTTCGCTTGCTTGTGGTCTTGACTAGTAACTTAATGTGGTCATTAAGACACATTCTTTGTATATTTGCATATTCACAAAGACTTGGATGTCCTTTCAAATTATACCTACCTTCTCCTTAGGCTAATGCTATATTAAATTGCATTGAAATGCTAAGGCACCTCAATGTAATGATTTTCTACATCCCATTTACTTGTTGATTATTAATGAATGCTTTCTGAGTTGTGTTCCTGCTATTTTGTCTTTAAAACTACTTTCAGGGTTTTAGCATCATATTCAAGAGGCCAGTCAGAGTTCTGTGCTTGCAGCTTCATTAAAATTCTGTCCTACACATCATCTGACTCACACTTTATAATCTATCAGAACACCTGTTTTCTTTACAATGGCCACGAGGCAGCTCAAAACACTGTGGTATTTAGCATTTAATAATGAGCACAAGATATGTATTTTTGACACTTTAAATTTTCTTTAGAAAAGTGCATGGAAAAAAGCCAAGTTTGAATGAATTATCTAAACTTTTATAATTTCATAACATGAATTTTAACCAACTTTTAAAAAAGTGTGTATCAGAAAGTGCCTTCTCTCTTTGTCAGTGGGCATTACATTGGCTAACTAGGAAAGGATGTAGAGGGAAATAACTTTAAAATGTCACCGCATAAACTAATAGTGATATAGAAAGTATTTTAAGAAGAGTCTGTGCATTATTACTTTCCCTATTTACATACCAGGCTCACAGACACCTCATTGTAATTCTGGCTCTGAGAGGGAGCTGAGAAGCTTAATGTCACTGTTAATATCTAGATATGTTTATAATTTAGTGACTTAAGTAAGTGATGGGATATATAAATATATATGTATATATATATCACTTACATATATGACCCCTACGCAAATATATGTAATAGCAGATAGATGATAGATAGATAGATAGATAATAGATAGATGCAAGTACACACACACACACACACACACACACACACACTAGATACCTTTACGTCCAGGTATTTAGAATGTGATTGTTAAATGATCCTCAATGTAATTGTATCTATTTGAAATACTTCAAGGAAGGGATAGGGAGATAATGGATGGTCTCAGAAGGGTGAAAGTCTGTCACTATATTATGTAAATGAAAAAACATCTCCCAGTGCTTATGAACTGCTATAGTTTTAAGCACTAATAGCCGACATACTGCAAGTTGATTATTGTAATCCTACAGCGTTATCTCATCAGTGAGCGGATTAAGGGAGCTCTCTCTGCTGAGGGGTCTGAATAAGCATTTTCATTTACTCCCTACTGGGTCATTGACAAATGGAGGCTCTCTCTGGGAACAGTTAAAAGCATATACAGTAAACAAACCTATAGTTTCTTGGGTAGCTTGGGTCCTTACTGGATTTGTGCTACTTTGGAAAGGCTGATGCTATCCAAACTAGCAGTCAACTAATTTCTGTTGTGCCCCCCAGAGTGTTGTGTGCAGGGTGTGGGAAGGATAGAGAGGAATAAGAGGGAGAGAGAGTCAGGCCTGCCCTTTACAGAAATACTTTATAGTCCTATTTCTCCTCTTTCCATTCCTTGTTCAAATCTACATGCTCAGTAATGACATTTGTTTTCTGTCTAATGACGCTATTAGAGGTACCAATGAAACTCACCTCAAAAATTGGATTTTTGTCTACCTCAACCAAATGCAAAACCTACCTTTTATATCCTAATTACATAATTACGGATCTGAACCCTTACACAGACAGAGGAAAAGCATGATTTTCTATGCTAAAATTACATATTACGTAATTTATTATCCTAACTCTGTTCAATTTGATTATAAGATTGGGCAAAATATAATGATGAAAAATAGATAGATGCAATGTTAGGTTGTATAATATAAAATTGGCCTTTTGGAAGGACAAAACTGTTGGATTTTGTCAATTTCATATGGCTCAATCAGAAACTGTCAGCTAATATGTATCAGTTCACTGGGTTTTATTGAGGACGGGGTAAATAGCATTTGATGACTCTGGGAAAATTCATAAATTCTCCACAATACTTCATATATGTGTCAGGTGTTTGTCAGATAGTTTCTCATTTAATCTTCTAATAATCTTACTATCAACTAAAAAAAACTAAGACTGAGTAATCATCCCAGGGACACTCAGTGAAGGCAGGAAGACCAGGTTAGGAATGGGCTAAACTTTTTATGACTTTAAAGCCCACATTTATTTTATATTTTCTCAAAAATGATCCAAATGATGGAATAATGTACCTGATTCAGGAAATGCCAGAGGGAACCATTTGGAGGACAGGAGGAGAGAGGTTTCTTGAGGCTTGAGAATCATATATGTAGGCAGTAAGGCTGTCTGTGTTAGATTTAGCCTTGAGGAAGAAAAAACATATGACTTAACAATGGTGGCTTATTTTATGCGGTGGTGTTTCTGTAGAGAATGTGGAGAGGAGTGCATTTTCTTACTCCACAGCTTTTCCTCTGTCTGTGTAAGGGTTCAGATCCGTAATTCTCCCTCCTCTACTGTAGGATGCGGTAATTTTCTTGCTCTGACATCTAACAGTTTGTACCCAACAACCATATATTTAGTTATATTTTGTCCTATGTGGTTATCTCATGGCTTCTTATACTTAAATATTATCTCCTTACCCAGGTTAGAACCCCTGTCAATGCAAAAACAATGTCTTGATTTTACATTTTCTACAGGCTTTGTTTCAATGCTGAGTATATAATAGGTCACTAAATACATTTTGACTGGTTGATCAGTTAAGGTCCTTGAACTAAATTTCACTGCCAGATCTACCATTGATCCCTTTATGTAGGAGGAATATCGAGGGCACTAACCATTAACATCAGAATTTCTAAGACGTCAAATCATTCAAACTGGAATATGATTTTCTATGCTAAAATACATTTTCTTGAACAAGGATTCTGTGTGTATAATACACATTTATTACATGTTGGAGTCAAAGTCTCAAGAGCTAAAATTTTTCTATGACTTTCAAAAAAAGGGAAAAATTCAATGTGCCCCCAAAGCTCATTGCTTAATCTCATATACCTTTAAGTAAAAACTTTATTTCACTAAGAAAAGAAAATGGAGATTCTGAAAATTTATCCAATTCATCTAAACATTCAAATTGTCTGAACTCATCATATGTTAGAAATTATTTTTGATCTCTAATGCATAACCAAAAGGTGATTGTTTTGTAAAACACATACAGCATGGAGCACTTGGGGGGCTCAATCAGTTAAGCATCAGACCCTTGGTTTCAGCTCAGGTGATATTGTCAGGGCTGTGAACTAGAGCCCCATGTCCACTCAGAGTTCAGCATGGTGTCTACTTGAGATTCTTTCCCTCCCTCTCCTTCTGCCTTTCCCTCTGCCTGCACTCTTTCTCTCTAAAAATAAATAATAAAATATTTTTAAAAATAAATAAAACACACACACATGTGTACACACACACACACACACACACACACACACATCTATACACACATAACTAGTTTGGGTTTGGATAGGCAGTTCCAGAAATACGTCAAATTAAATTTTAAGTTAATGTTAATTTTAACTTCAATATGACATTTACATGATGAATCTTTTAAGATGTAGTTTAAGATGAGTACTTTAAGATGTTTAAAACAACATAGAAAACATTCTGAAACTGAAGGATCATGTTACAAAATGTTGGAAATTAGAACCTTGATTCACCATTTTGTGAGCGTAGACTAAATGGAGCCTAAACATTTAATTGAAGTTAAAATTAGAGTTAATGATACCAGATATTTAATCAACCAATGCCTTAAAATACCCAGCAAGGAGCAGTTGGGGAAGTACACATTTGAGCTTTAAAGTTTTTTGGTATTCTCTGTAGCCAGTATGTGTCTGTGTTAGATTAGGTCTTATTGAGCAATGCATATCAAGATGCCTACACTTTAGATGCCCATATAACATCACACAAAGTAGTTACGAAACAGCAGGATCTCTGCAGGAAGCAAAGAGATATCTCAAATAGTACATAATCAAACCTGGAAATGGTGCAACATCATCAGATGAATGCTTAGGTTTATATAATGTTTTTAGTTAATCTCTCTCTTGCTTGCCAGAAACAGAGTCATTCATGTTCCTTCAGTAAGGCATGGGAAGGAGGGATTTTATATGAAGATACAGATAATATGGAATAATATGGAAAGTTGGCCTGTTAGATCTATGTACGATGAAGATAGAGCTGTTATGAATAAAGGTAGATTCTTCTAGAGACAGACTGTTCTAGTTGCAAAAAAGCGCCAGAGACCTTTGCAGAATATAATTCATGCTTCATCATTCCAGGGCGTTGACCATGACATAGGAGGCTTGGCTTCTGTGTATGTGTTCTCTCTACTCTTTGCCATGATCCTCTCTATCTTTTCTCTACTTCATGCTTCTTCTTACTCACTCTTCCTTCCACATGGCCTATGATGGTCTGCCTGACTTGTGTCTCAATTTAACCTCTTACCTTCAGCTCCAGTTCTCAAGTACTTAATTCTTTTCTTTACATGAATTCAAATTCCTGTAATAGTAACTCAGTTAATTTTTTTGTTGTCTTTTTTTGATGCCAGATCCTGTTGCCATGAACTGCCTATAAGTCAGGGCTCACCTCTAGCTCATTAGCCAAGATTTGGTGTGATAAAGATAATGTAACAGTCAAATAGGCAATAACATGGTCAAATAAAGCTGAGTGTCTGAAAAGGGCAGATATAGAGGATCGTGTGCCATGATACATAGGTCTCAAAAATAAATAACATCCAGGGTATTGATAGCCAGAGACAAAGTTTGCCAAAATTAATTTTCATAATCTCAAATAAAGTGGATTAAAATAAATCCCTTGCTTGAGCCAGTAAAAAGCAAGTATTTCTGTTCTCAGATATTTGATTTTTTTTTTGCCTTGAGACAGAGTCATTAGATTTTATCTCTAGTACCTCTGCTCACTAGAAGAGAGAGAGATAAATGAGACTCCAATTCTGAATATTCTTGACTTTGAATAAACATAGTTAGAACTAGATGTGGTAAAAACCAAAGAATTTATCCAGGCACTCTGAAGAAGCATTTATCATGTATGGGTTATAGTGGGCATTAGTGAATCAAGCTTATCACTGGGTATGGTGGGTTCTTGGTACGGTCAAATATTGACATGACATTTTAATATGCCTTCTGACTGGTTGCAGAAATCGTTATTATTTCATGAATTAGTTCCAGCAATGCAGACTCTGTCTGTTTTTAGGGAGCTTTGGGCTCAGCATTAAAGAAAATATTACTGTTGTGTTGGAGTGTGAAATTTATGCAGAATAGAGTCCAAATGTGACTTGGCCACCTGAGGCTTAGACAGGTGTAAAAGTTAGCTAATGCAACACTTTATCAGTCAGCTCTTGCCTTATCGGAGAGTCTGTGATTGCTCTAAAAAAAATGATCATTAGGAAAAAAAATTAATTAAAAAGCTTTACTCTATTTTTTTCATATACTGAAAGAACATTGGAACATGATATATATTAATTTATAGTATCCTTTGAGTGCTGAGCTCTCTGTGTTCACCCTCAGCTTGTATTGCACATCATGTTTTCCAGGTTTTCCGGACACTTTTCAAATCTTTCTAATAAGTGGATTAGGATACATTCTCTTGCATTTCTCTCTTCCCTTAAGAAAGTCACCAATTGAGTTGTTCCTGTCAAATTGCTTTTAATATCCCTACTCTTTAGTGTATTAGATACTACATGTATCATGATGAGACCTTTTAATAGTTAAACATGAAGTAACTTAAATGTTCTGAATAAATTAATTTACTTAGAAAAAATCCTAATTGGAAAAGCAATTAAAGCATTTCCTTTCGTAGACTGAGGGCATGTCCATACCCACTTCTGAACAAAAATGGCATTCTACTAATGGATCTCACAGTCGACCTTATTTCAGTGATCAAAAAGTAAGAGTTAGGGCTCAGATGGTCATGAAAGGGAGCTATAATGCGAAATGAACAATGAGCCCAGAGTGAGAAGGTCTATGTCTAACTCTGTCCTAATTATCTCTATGACCTTGGGTGTCTCATTTTTCTCTGGGTCTAGTTTTCCTCTCTGTAAAATGAGGTCTCTGGAGTTCTCACTCTCCAAGGATTATTTGCCTGTTTATTTAGTTCATGCCTGATGCGAAATACATGCCTTTTGGCAATTTATTGGAATATAAAAATATAAATATGTCTGAAAGCCAAACTTTAAAGTAAGATAACAGTGTCCTGACAGAGAACAAAAATGCACAAATCTCAAGTAGATCTAGTCTAAGAGATAATGCCTAAATGTGGAGGATGCCACACCCTAATCGATAGGAGTTGTTACTACAATGTCCTACTTTGTCCATTTTATCCAACAAAAATGTCTATGTCCTAAAAAAAAATGAGTGATTTCACCCGTGCAAATCCATGGACATCTACGTGACAGTGGTGGTATCTTAGTTTCCTAGAGATGCTCTAACCAAACACCACAAACCGGGTGGCTTGAAACCACAGAAATTTATTCTCTCACTGTTCTGCAGGCCAGAAATCCAAAGGCAAGGTGTCCATAGGGCCACATGCCCTCTGGAGGCTCTATGTGAGTATCTATTCCTTGACTCTTGCAGCTTCTGGAGGCTGTTGGCATTCCTTGGTTTTCTTTTTTTTTTTTTAAAGATTTTATTTATTTGACAGTGAGAAACACAGCGAGAGAGGGAACACAAGCAGGGGGAGTGAGAGAGGGAGAAGCAGGCTTCCTGCCGAGCAGGGAGCCCGACGTGGGACTCGATCCCGGGTCTCCAGGATCATGACCTGAGCCGAAGGCAGTTGCTTAACCAACTGAGCCACCCAGGCGTCCCAAGCATTCCTTGGTTTTCAACTGCATCTGCCTCGGCTCTACCTTCACCATCTTCTCTGTGTGTCTGTCTCACTCCCTTTCTCATGTAGGGATACAGATCCTACCCAGATAATTCAGGATAAGCATCTCCTCTCAAGATCAGACTTAATTACATCTTTTGCTGTATGGGGCAACATTTACTATTTTACCATAAAAGATAGTATTTGTAGGACACAGACATAGATTGCTAAGGGCCACCGTTCATCCCACTACAGGTGGGATAACAGGTCGCTGATTAGCAAGTGTTTCACTACTGTGTGAATACCCATGCACTATTGGATGGCTGTTGCACATAGGAATACAGGATCAGTGTGGCCAGATTTTCAACTTTAAGAGAAAAGCCAGAAGCCTGGATTTTATGGCTATGTGTTCATAAGTGAAATCCCCTGATCCTTGATGTTGGCTCATTGGGAAAAAAGAAGTCTAATGTGCCACATAAAACCCAGATATGGGCCACATTCACTTCAAGAGTTGCCAGTGTTCAATCTCAAAAAAACGGAGTAAAATTTCCTTTGCAAGGGCACTTTGTATGCATACTCATTAACTCCACAAATATTTTTTTAGCACCTAATAGAATAATATTTATTTTTGATTGACCAGGGGAGACCTTGCTGCTTTGTGAAAAGAACTCCCAAAATGCAAGTCTCATAGTTCTTAAGAAGAAAAGAAAAAAGGCATTAGCTCCATATTTCTTTCTGAGGATGTTACTACCTGGGACTCTGTGGCCTTCACTGAGATCAACAGGGCTTCCTGATCCTGAAATGAAGTTAATATTCAAACTCAGAATCTTAAATCTGATCTCATCCTTGAGTATCTTGGAGTTAACATGTCCCTAAGTTGCCCAGTAGCTTACATTTACTGGATATTCATCTTGGCCATGTTGACTATGATTTTTTATATATAATGATGGCAAAATTATTCACATTTCATGTACACCTTCATTACTATGAAGTCACCATTGCTAAATTAGGCCAGCATGTTAGAATGTCAAATCCTTCCATTTCATTCATCATTGGCTGCAAAGCTGCATGTTTTATTTTGTAATTCAGAGGAGAAAGTTCTTGCAGATGTCCAATCTGCCTTCAGTAGCTGTGAGAGCTTTCTGGAGTTCCCTCAGGTTTCTCATTCAAAAAATAGAGATAAACAGATATATCTTAAAAGTTTTCATCACAAGAAAATGATTTGTAACTATGTCTGAGATGGTGGATGTTAGCTAGGGTTCTATTCCAATAGCCTAATAACCTCCCAAATCTCCCACCTCTAAATAGCATCATATTGGGATTAGGGTTTCAACCTGTGAATTCAGGGGACATTCTGTGACTTTCAGGGAACATTCTGTCCATAACACCAAAGGAATCTAATATGTTACCAGAGTAGAGAATCCTTCTCTTACTAGGTAAAAATTTTCACACCTTCCCTAATAATGGGGTAAAAAGAAATTCCAGGCCTTTCTATTTTGAATTAAATCCACATCCCACCTGGAGGAAGCTAGCAGCACAAACAATAACACATCTGAATGGTGCCCAGGGCTAGTCTTGCAAGTGTCTAATGGGAAACACAATATTTTGGTATTTCCCAACCTGGTGCTGTTAACAAGAATCATCCCTTGTTTGTGTTTGTTAATCAGCTTGATGAGCAGTTTCTGTGTCGATCCTCCCAAACTGTGTTGGCCAGTTTCCAAATCAAGTGCATAAATTACACACTGCCCTCTCTTCAAGCTGCTCACCACCCTTTAGAACATCAGAAAGGATTTTCTTTGCACAAATCTATGTAAGTGGATTGCTTAGACTGGTACTTTGTAGGAGTTGGCCTGATGTGACACCATAATGTGTCACAATATTATGACACGGTGATGACATACTTTAATGCTAAGGAATAATATTTTGACCAATATCCAAATGTCAGTCTTTTTATAGGTTAGATTCTCCTATATAAGGGTGTTTCCTCGAGGAGTTATTTATAGGTCTTGAGCTTCCAAAGTACCAACCTAAGCACTCTATTCCAAGAACCAAGGGGTAACATATGGCTCAGCTCTACTGGGATTCACTATCAAAAAGAATGCAAGAGTATGCTGGTAATTCCTTAGGAAAAGATTGAGTAAAATCAGATTTCAAAAACATGGAAATTTCTATAGGGTCAACTCCTCTATGTGAAAGACACCCTGAAACTTAGAGGACCTAACTTTAGAGTTCTAACTTTCTTCCATTTCTGTATGAACTCATGGCAATTTCTCACTGGCTACCACATTTTAGACTGAGATTCTTCTCTCGTCTCATCTCAGGAGCTCTAGTGTAGAAATCACTGTGGACCTGAAATTTCTACTACATTATGGTCCTCTTTGAGAAGCGTGAGGGGAAAATAGGGAAGCAAATAGTGAAACCTACTTATATTCCTTAGTGAATATTTTCAGGAGTTATGTGACTCAGTTGACACTGTTGGAAGGTCGACACTGTTAGTTTGGATTGTTTTTATTAGTAGTATTGTGTTTCAAGATATGTCTGTTATCTCTGAATTATAAGGTCATGCATGGGAGAGTGAATGTGTGTTTCTGCATATTCAGAATGATCAACCCACCTAACAAAGGGGAAAAGACCTGCCCAAGGAGCAGTAAATTTATTCATGGCCTTAAAAACAAGAAAAAGGCATAAGAAGCAGTATCCAATATTTGCATAACAGCTTCTCATGCCTTCATGAAAAACAAAAAGATACCTCTACTGGGGGAATCGAGAGTTTTAAAAATACCAAAATAGATAAGTCATTAAGTTAAAAACAGCAGAATAGCAGGGAGTCATCTCTAAAAAAAAAAAAAAAAAAAAAAATCCAAGATGTGGATGCATACATTCAGATAACAATGTTAAAAACTACCTATGTATTTCTCCCTATCTACAGAAGAAATAACCTCGTAGATACACACACACCCCACCCCCCCAACGCCCAACCCCCCCCCCCCATACACACACTCATACCCCTAGAAAAGAAGAAAAGAAGGATGGAATATTCTGCAACAGATTGCTAACAGTGGGGTAGTGGGAATACATAGTTCTGTATTTTTTAAATGTTTCATAACAAGCCTAGATTACTACTTACATAATCAGAAAACAACAAGAACAACTGTTGAATGCTTTGGAAGTACAATTTATGTTTTTCTTCTTTTGGCTTGTTTGCACTTTGTGATTACTTCATAGTCAACGTTTATTGTTTTATAACTCTTCCTAAAATGTTACTGTATAAACACCAACACACTTAAAAACAAAACAAAACAAACAAACAAACAAAACCACAAAACTGAGAAATGTAGAACTTCTCTGAGTCTCTGTCTTTAGGAAATTAGATATCCTTCTTTCTTATTCTTATTCATTGGCTAATTGGTTGGCTTATGCCCTCTATCATGGATAATGCTTTCTCTATTAGCATACATTTGGAGCTTTTATTTTCTAGAATAAATCTCAGTCAGTGTCTGTGGAAATCTGCTCCTGAAATGTTCACAGATCTGTCATGTACAGAAGTAAGATCATGGAATCTTGCTGAAATGTTTATGCAAATATTTCTGAGGGCATATGCTCTACCCTTAAATAACCCACAACACATCAAAAAAGCAAAGAGTCCACATGGATTCAAATGCAATCAATCCTCTGTCTCCTGGCATTAAGAATGAACTCTCTGGAAATAAGATCTTTGATCAAGAGTCCCCCATATTTCCCACCAATCTCCCTTCTCATCTGCCTTCAATCCCGCATATCTCACACTGAAGGAGAGAATTGTTGTTTACAAAAAAGAGCAACTGAAACTTTGCATTCCCCCAAAGGAAAATATCATTCTTGAATTTAACTTTGTGATGCAAAAAGGATGTATCTGAAATATTACATAGGCCCAAATGCAGAGGCAAGCTGCAAGGATCGTGTTTAGCCAGACTAAAGATCCAACAAAGAACAGCACCCACCCCAAAAGAAACTCAGCACTCATCATAAATTATATGTACAAGATATCAAATATTTGGATGATTGAATTCTCATGTTATGAATTTTTCCCTTTTTCCTATAGTTACATGACATCCTTTCAAACTTACCATTTTATTTCCCATGTTTTGCACTTCCCAGACTCTCAATATCTACTGACTCCCTGTCTGGATTACTCTACTCCTTGTCCCACTTGGTAAGCTGATGCGAATACTTCAAAGATAGAAGAAAATGGTTCCTTTCCTCTTAGGGCCTTCCCTGACCCCAAGATGGAAATGGTTGCTTACTCACCTGGAGTCCCATAATATTTTCTGCACTTCTCCTACTGTTATTTTATCATTGAATAAATTATTTGTGCCTTATAAATTGTAGATTCAGAATTCTGTGAGGGTGGAAACCATGAATACTTGTACTCCAACCATATCGCACAGTAGGCATTCAGTAAATGTTTATTGAATGAGAGTTTAATCTGATGACATAATGTTATCTTGCTCTGATAAGAAGAAAACAAATGAGGTTTATCTTTGGTGTGAAAAACGATGCTTCTACCCTCTTAAAATGACTGTATCAAGTCCCCTTGTAGCTTTTCTAAAACCTCCAGAGAAATCCCATCCCTTCCGGTGGAAGGAGGGGGAGAATAAAAAAGTTTGAGCGCACACCTACTAAACACCTTTTCCCCGTTTTATTGAGAAGTAATTGATATACACTACTTTATAATTTTAAGGTACATAGCCTGATGATTTGATGAATGTATATCGTGAAATGATGACAATAGTTTCAACTAACATCCATCTTCTCACATAGTTACAAATAAGAGAAAAAAGAAAAAAAAAGGGAAAAAATCTCCTTATGATGAGAACTCTTAGGATTTACTCTCTTCACAGCTTCCCTATATATCGTACAACAGTGTTAACTACAGTCATCATGTTCTACTATATCCCTGGTGTTTATTTATCATGTAACTAGAAGTTTCTACCTTTTCATTACATACTTTTTAATAAGCTCGTACAAAGTATTTAGCATTTGCTTTGATAGTCGTACAAAATCAGTCTTCTGACAAATTTCATAGTGCCTTTCTTTTATTTAGATAAACTTCAATAATTAAAGTGTCCAGTGAAATCCTGACAATTTGGAGGGCTGTGAATTAGGAAGCAATGTTGAGTGATGCAATGTGACAGCTGTATGCAATCACTGGAAATGTATTCATCTTAGATAAGAAAGGTCATTCCTTCGCAGTTCCACTAGCTCATTTGGAAGTCAAAATGGACTGCAAAATATCATGGGCTAGGCATGAGTGGGGTTTAGTTGAGTATCCTCCTCCTTGCTGCCAGGAGGAAAAGGATATTGGAGAATAAAGCATGGGCACAGCATTCAGAATCCCAGTTTTGTGACTTACTCAGTCATATTGACTGAGCTAAATTTCTTAATCTGAGTGCAGATAATTTCATCTTTAAATTTGAGTTATAATAATATTTTAGAAGTTTGTTGCATGTATTAAATGAAATCATGCATGCATAAATCTTACTGTAATATCTGGCATTACTAAGCCACCTGGGATTTAAACTTCTGTCTGTCTGTCTATCTGGGTAAATGGACAAAATTATTTAACTTTACTGAATTTCATTCTATAAATCCATCATACACTGTATGGTACTTACCAAAAAATATGATGACATTTATTAAGTGCCCAGCATTCATAGCTGCTCAATCAATGACTGACACTACTATGTATTAAAATAATCTGTATTGACTACATTGAAATGAATTGCTGTAAGCTTTTCACATTCTTGTCTCTTCTCATGGTATGTGTGTAGAAATATCTTCTCCCAATTTGGGCTGTCCTTTGTTAACGACAACTATCTTCAGGCTTTCTGAAAGTCTGTATTCCCATATGTTTTTTGAGTAAGTATTGTAAGAGTGATTGAACTGGGAAGATTAAAAATAGGAGAAAGATTTCTCTAATAGTACACTTTATACCTATATCTAACAATGGTAAAGACAATAAGAAAGCCTGGTCCTGATTTGACTTGTTTCATCTGGAGAACTGTTCTTTTCTGCATATAAGTTTATGTATTGTAGGTGTTGGTAACTGAGTGAATGAGAAAAGGTATTTTTTCTTTCAATTTTATGAGTCAGAATCTTAGATGGAGAAAAAGCAAATGGGTCAGTAGTGGTTTCTGTTTAATCACTTCCCTCTTGCCTGCGGAGCCAGATTCTAGGTCCTGCTGTAGAACAGTCTCTTTTGGCCCCTCTTCTAATTTTTACACATATAAATCAGGAGATTGAGCATGGTCTTCAGGAGCTTCTTTAAACTTGAACAATCTGTACTTTTACAATTTTAAGTTATGTTCCCCTAACTAGAATTCATCCCCATGTTTCCTGATTTAGAAGCATCTCTTTTACATTACATCTTAGTGTAATCACCTTCTGTACTTAGGAGGATTGTCATGTCTTCCATAGAGTTCCCCGCCTACAGCTGAAGCCCAGGGTGTCTGAACACATGGAGCAGACACAGTGGGAGAGCTGAGAGGAAGGGTAGTTTTGATAGGAGGAGCATCGAAACCTTTTAAAAAGTGTATTTACAGGCACAATCATATAAAGAATTGATTAGGTTCTGTCGATTGGCACCGAAATAAGTGACTAACTGGGCTAGCTTATAAAAGTACAAATGAATCACAGATTTAAAGTTAAATTTTCCTAATGCTGAAATAGATTTTCTTAGCCCTTGTAAACTCTAAAATATCTGTTGTGATGATGAGAAATTCAAGTGACAGAAGTTACAGCCTCCACAGATCCCTCTGGAAATTTGTGGGTCCTCTGGAAATATCCTAACATGTTTAAAGCTGAAGAGTGGACTAAAGAAGGAGGGAATGGCTACTCTTCCAAAATTGAATTAGGTGGGGTGCCCTTTGTTGGTCACCGACTTTATCATAAAAAATATTTTGTTTCCTAACCTTTTTTTTTTCCTGAGACTAAACCTTTGTACTAGGCAATATAGAGTGTACCTAAAGCGTCGGTGCTTAAAGCATGATCTGCAGAGCAAACTGCTGCCAATCCACAGTAATATACAGGGAGAAATTCAGGATATTAGAAATATCCATTTTGCTAGAAATTCATTTTTACCCTATTTTACTTCTGTGTCTGATCAGAGACTTTTTAAAAACTTAGTTAACACAGATAATGTGAGAAACAATGATCTACAAGGAATAAAATTTAAAAATAAAGACGAAGAATCAAGAATGAAACTGGAAAGGGCTGCCTCGAGTGTTTGCATTTATCTGTGTGTATGAGCAGCGTGTGCATGCGAACAACTTCAGGCACTCAGTATTTAGTTTCGACTGTTTGTCAGGCCCTGAGCTTAATACTTTACTTCCAGTCTCTCTCTCTCTCTCTCTCTCTCTCTCTCTCTCTCTCTCTCTCTCTCTCTCTCTCTCTTTCATTAAAAGACATCTCATGAAGTCTTTTAATCCTTGAGATGGGTGCTTTAAAATTTTTTTTTTTTTTGGTCAAACGAGGATTTTCTCAGACTATAACAGTTGCCAAAAGAAAGGCTGACTTAAGTTTTTACTGTGATTGCATCAATCCTGTGTAGTCAAAATGGGCTCCGGATCCATGAGCAGAGTTCCCTCCCAACCACGCCACCCCAGAGCAATCCGGTTCCCGTAGTGGAGGCCCTGCGGACCACAGCGCTGCTGAGGAAATTGACAGATTTATGGTCCCGTCGCCGCCTTGGGCTTCAGGGGGGCAGCGTGGCTTCTCTGCCAGCAAGTGGACTCAGGTGTCTGTTTGCTGTTGCCCTCAAATGCGAGCGGGGCTGGTGATGCACGTCATAAATGGAAGTAATACCATTTGAAGTAGTCCGGCTAGAAGCCCAGGAGCAATCTAACTGCATTAACTTTCCTGTGTGAGTGGAGAAGGCTGAAGAGGGTACCCGGCTGGACTGAGCTGATGGGAAGAAACCGAGCGACGGTACACAAGTCCAGGACAGCAAGGAGCGGGGAGCCTAAAGAGGTTTCACTTACTGCCTTCAGATGCATGACAGTTGAGTAGCACAGGGTGCCTCAGAGTATGTTTGCAAACCTTGCTAAACATCAGAACGGGTTTCCTTTACTTTTGAGGGGTTTCTACTGTTTTTGTTCCTCCTTCCTACATCTTCGCCCTTGGATGACAGCTGCTTTAGGTACAAGAATATCCTGTATGTATTTTTACTGGTGATTTCAAAGTATTAGGCGAGAACTGAAGGCTTTCTTTATATTGTTTTCTAAGACTACAGTCTATAATTGTTGTTAAAAAGTAAACTACTCATCAAAGTCATTCCCAGTTTATTATAATAAATAATGGCCCAACAAGTTATCTTGTAATGGTTGTTAGAACTCAGACACTTCACTCCCGGGAATCTGAACTCCAGTAAACCTCATTACCCGGCACTTTGTCTTTTCACAGCCTTATTTGTGCTGTGAGTTAGATCACATTTCCTAGGTGTAGTGGGAAATGGAGGACCTCAATACCAACATCCTTCATTTATTTAGCACATTTTTACTTAGAATTGTCTTCGGAGCCGCTGCCTGAGTGCTTTGTGTTGTTCCCTCTCATGGCCACACCATGGGGTCAGAGCTAATATTCTCCCCATTTGCTGGTAAGGAAACCGAATACTTTAAAAAAGTAAGTAATTTGCCTAAGATCTAAGGACCATGAAAGTTGTTCTTTGTTTAAAGAACTAATAAAACATCGAAAGCTATATTAGTGAAAAAGACATAGGAAATGTTTAGTTTCAACTAATGGGAATTGAAATATATGTATGTATATACATATGTGCATATGTATATTCGTATATTATGTATATGTTTATATATCTAGAGAGAGAGTGAGGGAGAGAGAGAGGCAGATAATCTAATCTGGACGATGCAAGAAAGGTAAGATATGAAGACCATGGTCCCCAGCTTTCCCAAAGTACGTATCCAATATGAAGATAAAATATGTATCCAGAAAATGAATGTGCAAACTGGAATATGATATTAGATGAACTCTGAGGCCTTCCTCCCATACTTAAGGTTCTATGACTTCTTATTAGGATAACTGAAGAAAGCTTTCTAAAGGAGATGAAAGACCTTGATTGTTCAAGATGGGAAAGTAGAGGATTACCAGGAGACAGAACAGGGAAGCAAGAAATGGTAATATTCAGAAAAGATATGACTTGGGCGGAATATGCACACAATAGGGATTGGTATGAGTTAAAGCAAAACAGTAGATGGGGGTCAGAGAATCAACAACATGGAAAAATAAGCCAATACACTTGGTAGGAAGGAAGTTTCCTGAAGTTGCAGGGACCATGTTCATAGTGGTTGTAGACTTGAGTACAATGAATTAGGCCCAAGGCTCTGGAAAGACAATGCAGGCAGAGAAGCTGGCCTCATGGCCATCACTCCTTTACAACACATAGTGGTATAGAATGCATAGAGATAGAAAGGAAAATCTGAAGAAAATTTGGGAAGGGTCAAGTCAACAAAAATGAACAGCATGGCTTAGGAGTGACCATTGTTCTTAGAGTGAACATTGATTCTTAATTAGGTGCAAAACCTGCTCTGTTACTTACCAAACTTGTCTTTGACAACTGTTGAACCTCTCAGAGACTCTAGGGCTTCAGGTTTAAGCCATGTTGAGTCTCTGACTTTATCTATACAGAAGGACACATCTACAACATAAATGGGCAGCGTAGGATCACAATTGAGGGCTTAAATAACTCCAAATACCACCCTACCAGCAGTGTCAAAATGTTGATAGAAACTGCATAGGTATTTACCAAGTGTCAAATGAGGAACATAGGCATCTCATAGATAGAATATCTCAGGGGCTGAGTATATTCATTGAGGACTGTGTTGTGGTACTTTGATGGATAGAGAGAGAAAAATAAATAGACATTCCAGGTGAGGGTGCCAGTAGCAGCCAGGCTTGGACACCAGAATATTCCTTGTGCAATTCACAGGGCAAGAAAATGACTTTTATGGAATGCAAGAAGATAAAGCTCCAAACAGTGATTGGGACCAGATTAGAAATGCCTTTGAATTTAGCAAATAAAATTACAGGATACCCAGTCAAATTTGAATTTCACGTAAACAACAAGTAATTTTTGGCATAGTCGGTCCCAAGCAAAATTATTGTTTATTTGAATTTCAAATTTAACTGGGTATCCTATATTTTATCTGGCAGCCCTACATTGAATGTGATGGGAAAGCAATTGGATTTGATTTTCAGTAGGATCCCTTTGAAGGGTGTTTGAGCAATGCTGTAACATGATGAAATAATTCCTAGGATGATTAATTTGGTATGCAGGATAGAGGCAAGTCTGTCAATATGGAGAGAGGCTATGATGGTCTAGGGATAATACAGAAAGAGCTGATGAGACCTGCTTGTGCCTGACCTTCTCTTAAACCCTGTTTCCATGCTGCCCTGTCACTCCTATCATTCCTTGTTCCTAATGTAATATCTACTTTCGCAGAATACCTAAGACCTAGCAAGAGTTGCTCCAACCCAACATTTTCTGTGTCTTCAAGATAAAGCTTCTCTTTAATAGAAACTTAGAAATAATTCCTTTTTTTCTTCATATTTTGGACGATTAAAGCATGTTAACATGGCTCTTCTAGGTTACATTAAATTATCACTTCTCTGACATGAAAGTAAATGTTGATTTTCTTTTTAAACCAAGATATAGAACTTTTAAAATCCAAGATCAGATGATTTTCCAGTTTCCTTTTTGACATGTACCAGTGCTTTCTAGATGTGCCTTTTCATAAGGTTCCAGTGAGAAGCCCAAGGGGTACACAACAGAAGTTATTGTTTTTGAGAGGATTCCCTACTCATTTGATACTCTAGCCACTCTGGCTCAAGTGGGTGGGTACAATTACTCAGTCTTCCCTCTTTTTTTCTTCAGTTTTTTTTTTTTTTTAAGATTTTTTTTTTTTTTTTATTTGACAGAGAGAAACACAGCCAGAGAGGGAACACAAGCAGGGGGAGTGAGAAAGGGAGAAGCAGGCTTCCCGCCTAGCAGGGAGCCTGATGTGGGGCTCGATCCCGGGTCTCTGGGATCATGACCTGACCGAAGGCAGTCGCTTAACCAACTGAGCCACCCAGGTGCCCCTTTTTTCTTCAGTTTTATTGACAGTTGATATACACTACTAAATAAGTTTAAGACATGACGGTTTATTTACATATATTCTGAAACGATTATCACAATAGGTTCAGTTACTTCTGTCTTCTTATGTGGATACAATAAAAAGAAAAGAAAGAAGAAAATAATAAACATCTCTCCTTGTGATGAGAACTCTTAGGATTTGCTCTCTTAACAACTTTCCTATACATCACACAGTAGTCTTAGCTATAATCACCATGCTGTATATTACATCCCCAGTACTTACTTAATCTTATAACTGGAAGTTTGCACATTTTAACTGCCTTCCTGTAATTCTTCCTCCCCTGACCCCACCCCGGCCTCTGGTAACCACAAATCTGATCTCTTTTTCTATGATTGTTTTCTTTTGTATTACACATATAAATAAGATCATATAGTATTTGTCTTTGACTTATTTCACTATTTCACTTAATGCCTTCAAGGTCTATTCATGATGTTTACAAATGGTTGAATTTTATCATTTTTATGACTAAATAACTTTCCATTTTATATCTGTATCTATATATATAAAATTACAACTTCTTCATTCATTTATCTATGGATACTTAAGTTGTTTCCACATCTTGGCTATTATAAATAATGCTACTGTGAACATGTGGGTACAGGTAGCTTCTTAAGTTCATGCTTTCCCTACCTTTGGATATATTCTCAGAAGTGGAATTTCTCAGTCATACAGTAGTTCATTTTTAATTTTTTGAGGATCCCCCATACTGTTTTCTATAGTGGTTATAACAATTTAAAATTCCACCAGCAGTGCACATTTCTCCATATCCACACCAGCATTTGTTTTTATCACTTGTGTTTTGTTGATGACCATTCTAAAAGGCGTGATGTGATATCTCTCTGTGGTCTTAATTTGCATTTCCCTAATGGCTAATGATAGTGAGCATCTTTTCATGTATCTGTTGGCCTTTTGTACATCTTCTTAGAAGACGTCTGTTTAGGTCCTTTGCCCATTTTCTTTTATTGGGTTGTTTGGGGGTTTTTTTGCTGTTGATTATATGAGTTATTAGGTTTAGGACATTGACTTCTTATCAAATATATGGTTCACATATATTGCTCCCATTTTGTGAGTTGTCTTTCATTTCGTTGATGGTTTCTTTTGTGTGCAGAAGATTTTTTAATTTGATGTAATCTTATTTGTTTATTTTTTATTTTATTCCTTGTGCTTTATGTGTTATATTTTTTAAAAATCATTATACCAAGACCTATGTTAAGGATATTTGTTCCTAGGTTTTCTTCTAGAATTTTCATGTTTTTAAGTCTTACATTAAATCTTTAAACCATTTGGAGTTAATTTTTGTGAATGGTATGAGATATGAGGTCTGGTTTCCTTCTTTTAAATGTAAATATCCAGTTATCCCAGCATCATTTATTAAATGACTGTCTTTTCTCCATTGAGTACTCTTGGCTCCCTTGTGAAATATTGTTGGGCCATATTTGCTTGGGTTTATTTCTGACTCTCATCTCTTTTCCTTTGGTCTATTTGGTTTTTGTCAGTACCATACTATTTTCATGACTGTGGCTTTATAGCATAGCTTAAAATCAAGAAGCTTGGTAACTCCTGCTTTTTCTTTCTCAAGACTCTCTAGTGATTTAGGGTCTTTTGTGGTAACATTAATTTTAGTAGTGTTTTTAGTAGTATTGACATTTTAACAAAATTAATTTTAAATACATGAACAGGATACCTTTTCATTTATTTGTCTCTTTTTCTACATTATTTTCTATCAATGTCTTATATTTTTCAGTTTAGAGATCTTTCTCCTCTTTAGTTAAATTTATTACTTGGCATTTTATTGTTTTTGATGCTATAGTAACTGTAATTGATTTCTTTATTTCTTTTTCAGAAATTTTGTTCTTAATGTATGGAATTGCTACTTATATTTATATGTTTATTTTGTATCTTGCAATTTTATTGAATTCACTGGTTGAATCTAACAGGGTTTTTTTTTTATTTTTTTAGGATTTTTCTCTGTATAAAATCGTGTCACCTCAACTAGAGACAATTTTCTTTCTTTTCAATTATGATACCTTTGATTTTTTTTTCATATCCAATTTCTCTTGCTAGGACTTCTAGTACAGTATTGACTAAGAGAGGTGAGAATGGGCACCCTTGTTTTGTTCTTGATCTTGGAGGAAAAGTTTTCATCCATTGAGTAAGATGTTAGTTGTAGGCTTACCATTTATAGACTTTATTATGTTGAGATATGTTCCTTCTATGCTTAATTTATTAAGAGTTTTTATCACAAATGGGTATTAAATTTATTCAGATGTTCTTTTCTGTATCTATTGAGCGGATAATATGATTCTTTTATTTCATTCTATTAATGTGATGTATCATTTATTGATTTGCATATGTTAAACCATTCTTGAATCCCAGGGATAAACCCTGCTTGATTATGGTGAATGATCCTCTCATGTGCTGCTGAATTCAGCTTACTATTTTTTCATTGAGAAATTTTGCATTTATATTTATCAAGAATATTGGCCATATTTGCTTGGGTTTATTTCTAAATATAATACAGTTTTCTAGCAGTGTCTTTTTCTGGTTTTGGTATCAATATAATGCTGACCTTCTAAAATGACTCTGGGAGTGTTTCCTCCTCTTTGGGTTTCTTGTTTGTTTGTTTTTTTTGGAAGGACTTCATAAAGACTGGTGTTAGTTCTTCTTCATATATATATATATATTTGGTAAAATTCACCAGTGAGGCATCTCTGGTTCTGGGCTTTTCTTTGTTGGGAGATTTTTGATACTGATCCAATCTCCCCGGTTGGCAATTGGCCTATTCAGATATTCTATTTCTTTTTCATTTAGTCTTGCAAAGTTGTATGTTTCAGAATTTTTCCATTTCTTCTAGGTTGTTCAGTTTGTTGGTGTATAGTTGTTAATAGTAGATTCTTATGATCCTTTGAATTTCTGTGTAATCAACTGTAATGTCTCCTTTTTGTTTATGATTTTGTTTATTTGAGACCTTTCTCTTTTTTCTTGGTTAGTCTAGCTAAGGGTTTGTCAATATTATATTTTCAAAGAAGCAACTGAGTTTGGTTAATATTTTCCATTGTTTTTCTGTTTTCTATTTCATTTATTTCTACTCTATTCTTAATTATTTCCTTTCTTCTGCAAACTTTGAGTTCAATTTGTTCTTCTTTTTGTAGTTCCTTAAGTTATAGAGTTAGCTTGTTTATTTGGTATTGTTCTTGCTTTTTAGTGCAGGTATTTAGCTATGACCTTCCCTCTTAGAATTGCTTTTGCTGCATTCCACAAGTTCTGGTATGTTGTGTTTCCATTTCTTCTGTCTCAAGAAACATTTCTTTATTTGCCTAATATTTCTTAATTAATAAAAAAAGTTTTTATTTCCCTTTAATTTCTTCTTTCATCAATTTATTGTTTGGATGGATGTTGGTTAATTTTCACATGTCCATGAGTTTTTCAGTTTCCCTCTTATTGGTTTCTAGTTTTATGCCACTGCAGTAAGAAAAGTTGCTATGATTTCAGCATTGCTGAGTTTTCCAACTTTTGCGGCCTAACATATGGAAAATATCCTGAAAAATATTCCATGTGCACTTGAGAATAATGTGTATTGTACTCTCATTGGAGAAAATGTTCTGTTTATGTGTCATAGGTCCATTTCATCCATAAGGTTGTTCCAGGTTCCCCTATTTGCTGTTCTTTTGCTTCTCTGAATACAGGCATAGCTCAGAGATATTATGGATTCAGTTCTAGACCATAGCAATAAAGTGAATATTGCAATAAAACAAGTCAAATGAATTTTTTGGTTTTCCAATGCATATAAAAGTTATGTTTACACTATACTGTAATCTATTAAGTGTGCAATAACAGTATGTCTAAAAGATTTACATACCTTAATTAAAAAATACTTTATTGTTGGAGGATGCTAACCATCATCTGAGCTTTCAGCAGGTCATAACATTTTTGCTGGTGGATGGTCTTGCCTCAGTGTTGATGGTTGTTGACTGATCAGGGTGATGGTTGCTGGAGGTCAGAGTGTCTGTGGCAATTTCTTGAAATAAGACAACAGTGAAGTCTGCTACACTCATTGACTCTTCCTTTCACGAGTGATTTCTCTGTAGCATGCAATGCTGTTTGATCATATTTTCTCCACAGTAGAATGTCTTTCAAATTGGAGTCAATCCTTTCAAACCTGCCTTTGCTTTATCAACTAAGTTTGTGTGATATCTAAATGCTTTGTAGTCACTTTAACAATTTCCACAGTATCTTGAGCAGTATATGCCATCTCAAGAAACACTTTTTCTGCTCATTCATAAGAAGCAACTCCTCATCTGTTCAAGTTTTATCTTGAGAGTGCAGCAATTCAGTGACAGCCTCAGGCTCCACTTCTAGTTCTAGTTCTCCTGGTAGAAACCACATCTGCAGTTACTTCTTCCATTTAAGTTGTGAACCCCTTAAAGTCATCCACAAGAGTTGAAATCAACTTCTTCCAAACTTCTGTTCATGTTGATATTTTGACCTCTTCCCATGAAACACAAATATTTTTTTTAAATAATAGGAAAGTGTCATCTTATTTTATTATTACTAATGTAAGCATTTGTTGCCAAAGAAACAAAGGTAATTTTACCAACTCAGAACATTTGCAAGTACATGAATTTTCCATTTTATTGTATGTTTCTATCACCCTAGGTCAAATGTATTTCTGTACAACTATTCTAGCATAGCTTCTTTGGAATTATGTCAGTCATCCTTAACATATGACTCTGCCAAGTACTCTGCAGTCAAATACTCTACCACTGAGCTATGTCCCCTTGCCAAGTACTCTGAATCTAAAATAAATAAAATTTTAATGATTAACTTTTAAAAAATTATTTCTTAATAAAGTTATCAGGTGATGGTTGGGACCATTAATTCCCCCTAGGAAGCTTTGTTGAGATGTTTCTTCTGATATGGTAGTTATAAATTAGCATTTTCAAAAAACAAGGGCAGAACAAAAGTAGACTAAAAGAAGCTTTTGCAGCTTAAGCCTCCCATAGCTCTAAACCTCTGAGAGAAGCAAGGCAAAGTACTTTTCCTGCAAATTAAGTGGGTTTCCAGTATTTCCATGTAGTTGAGCTTTCAGAGATAGACACTACATACCATTAATATATATACTATCTTGGCTCAGGTTGTATTAATTATGCCTGAAGAGTTTAATACCCACCTAGGCCCAAAGGCAGAAGAACATATAAAATGGCATAGTAATCAGCCTGAGCCAACTGTAAGAGCACAGGCTGGTTGTGGCTAGTGCAGCCCTATGAGAAGTTTTCTTTCATGGAGGCTGGGTAGAACAGTCCTGCTACAAAGACCATGGAATAAGGGCAGTCAATGTAGGAAGAGCCAGCAACACTCTTCTTTCCCACTTATCTGCCATTCTGACTGTTTAAAAGGTAAGTGGTATTATGAAAATTTAGTTCTGTGTGCTGTGTGTGTGTGTGTGTGTGTGTGTGTGTGTGTGTGTGTGTTTAAGAGACAGAGCTCTAGCAGGGAGCGGGGATAGAAGAAGAGGGAAGCAAGAATATTAAGAAGGCTCCACACCCAGCATGGAGTCCAATAGGGGACTCGATCTCACAACCCTGAGATCATGACCTGCACTGAAATCAAGAGTCAGATGCCTAATTGACTGAGCCACCCAGGCACCCCTATGTTGTTGCTTTTAAATATGACCCAGTGCTGTTCCATTTTTTCTTCTTATTTTGATGTGTCATCCTACTTGCCTGAGGAATAATATTAGGAATCCCAACAATAGCTGGATAGGCTATTTTCCAACTCCTCATTAATCAATTCATTTGTCAATGCTTCATATCTGAACACCTTCTTAGAGAGCCAGCACACCAGGAACTCAAGCAATGCTAGGTTGAAGGTGAGGGGCAGGTCCCCTATCCTGTCACTCTTTTCTTCCGACCATCGCCACCCCTACTCATGAAGACACCTGTGGGTGAGCAAGCATGGAGCGGTACGCGTACCCCGCAATGCTGAGTGGTGAGCCAGCTGCATGCTTCACTCAGTGTGATCTGGGAGCCTGTAACCACCCTGCCTGGTGCCCTCAGCTAGCCTGGGCTCTTTAAACACAAATATTCTTAAAGGCATCCAGAATGATGGAATCCTTTCCAAAATATTTTTGACTGACTTTGCACAGATCCATCAGAGGAATCACTATAGCAGCTATAGCCTTACAAAATGTATTTCTTTAATAAGCCTTGAAAGTTGAAATTTCCCTTTGATCCACAGGCTGCACAATGGCTGTTGTGCCAGAAGGCATGAAAAGAACATTGATCTCATTGTACATCTCCATCGTGGATCTTGGGCAACCAATTGCATTGTCAATGAGTGGTAATATTTTGAAAGAAATATTTTTCTTTGAGTAGTAGGCCTTATCAGTGGGCTTAAGATATTCAGTAAACGTAAAGAGATGTGCTGTCACCCAGGCTTTGTTGTCTCCTATAGAACACAGGCAGGGTAGATTTAGCATAATTCTTAAGGGCCTTTGGATTTTCTGGATAGTAATTGAGCACTGGCTTTAACTTAAAGTCCCCAACTACTTTAGCCCCTAGCCCCTAACAAGAGAGTCAGCCTGTCCTTTGAGACTTTGAAGCCAGGTGTTGACTTCTCTCTAGCTGTGGAAGTCCTAGGTGGCATCTTCTTCTAAGAGAAGGCTGTTTCACCTACATTAAAAATCTGTTGTTTAGTGTCGCTGCCTTCATTACTCATCTTGGCTACATCTTCTGGAGAACTTGCTGCAGCTTCTACATCAGGACTTGCTGCTTCACCTTGCACTTTGATGTTAAGGAGATGGCTTCTTCCTTTAAACCTCATGAACCAAAACCTGCTAGCTTCACAGTTTTCTTCTGCAGCTTCCTCACCTCTCAGCCTGCCTACAATTAAAGAAGGTTAGGGCCTTGCTCTGGATTAGGCTTTGTCTTGAGAGAATATTGTGGCTGCTTTGATCTTCCATCCAGACCACTGAAACTTTCTGCATATCAGCAACAAGACAGTTTCACTTTCTTATCATACATGTGTTCACTAGGGTAGCACTTTTGCCTTCAAGATTTTTTCTTTTGCATCCAAAACTTAACTATTTAGCATAAGAGGCTCAACTTTTGGCCTGTCTTAGTTTTTGATGTGCCTTCCTCACTAAGCTTAATCATTTCTAGCTTGAGATGTGTGACTCTTCCTTCTACTTGAACACTTAGAGGCCATTGTAGGATTATTAATTTCAGTATTGTGTCTCAGGGAATAGGCAAGTCCAAGGGTAGAGGAGGGGAGAGAGAGAAAGAAGGAGGAAATGGCTGGTCAGTGGAATAGTCAGAATACACAGTATATATTAAGTTTACCACCTCATAAGGGCATGGTTTATGGTTTCCCAAAATAATCATAATAGTAACATCAAAGACCCTTGATCATAGATCATCACAAAAAATGTAATAATAAAAATGTTTGAAATATTACAAGAATCACCAAAATGTGAAGCAGATACCATTGGGAAAATGGTGCCAATAGACTTGCTTAACATAGGGTTGCCACAGACTTTGATTTCTTTAAAAAAAGGGGGAGGGAGATATCTAAAAAGTACAATAAAGTCAGGTGTGCCTTTTTTGGGGCTGGGGGAACTGAGGCCTGAGAAACAAGAAGTCTGAACAGAGGTGGTCACAGTGAAGATCCTTAGAGAAAGTCTAGACCCTGCTTGTAGAAAAGCCAAAGTCACAGGGGAGCAAACAGTGCCAAGGAGAAGGTACAGAACATGAAGATGCTCAGTGAAGACTGAGGTTAACGCAGAACTGGATAGGAGAGTGGCTCGTATGCTCAACCTGATTGTGGTTGTGCCGGAAACTTGGCCAATGAGAAAAGTGAGCCTGAAACCTAGCTCCTGATCCTCTTGCCCCACAGTTTGCTTCCAAAATGAAGGGACACCTTTTTCTTTTTTACTATATAGATGCCCTCTGGGCTAGTAGTAGGCCTGGACAGAGTAAGGTCTGAATCCTACCTTGATATTGGACCATATGCTCTGATACCTGACTCTCCTGACCCTAAGTATCTTAACCTGCAAAATAGGATGATAATAGTGCCTACTTGGGCTTATATTGAAGCTTAATAGAACTGATAAGCTAAAGACTATTTTCCACAATGATTAGAACATAGCTACAAATAAATATTTAGCATTACCACAAGCACCCTAAAGCTACCAACACATGCTGTCTGTACAGAGCTATTTAGGACTCATGGAAAAGACCTTGAAGGCAAATTTAACCTTCCTTCATAAATATCAGAGATCAGCAAACTTTTACTATAAAGTGCCAAAAAATTAAATATTTAAGGCTCTCTGGACCACAATGTCTCTGTCACAAAATCTTTTATTTTCCTTTAAAACAACACTTTAAAAGTAGAGGAAACAAATTCTTAGCTGTGGGACATACAAAATGATTTGCTGACTAGATTTGGCCCATGAGTTGTAGTTTAGTGACTCTTGAAAATGACAAAATGTGAGAGAAGACAGAGGTCTGTGAGGTTGGAGATTTGGGGAACATGTGATTTCAACATGGATCTAGGCAAGAGATAGAGTTCATCAGTTACTTGACCTAAGACCTCGGACCAGCCCTTGTATCTGGTTTAAGCACAGAATTTAACTTGTCTATTTGGCTCAAGATCACATGCCCAGCCCCATCACAATGGTCAGCATGCTATATATGCTAAATAAATACTTTTAAAGGAATGGATTGAAATGATTTAAAGTTTTCTGAGCTGGATTTCTTCATCTATAAAATGGAGACCACAATGTTATCAGGAATAAATAAATTATTCTATAAAGTATATGCTTCATAGCATCACTGTCCCATGTCAACGTGTGCTTAACACATTCAAATCAGTTTATCAATAGTTCAATTTGATATGAAATAAAATATTAAAAGTCCTAAGGATAGGTTGCTAAAAGTAGAGAAACAGGAGCCTCATCCATCAGGAAAAGTCTGGTTTTCTCAACTTCCAAGTGAGTATCGATGAATCTCTGATCCTTTATGACACCAAATACTCAGGTAAATGAAAAACAAATTTGAGAATACATGCATAGTTTGGAAGGTAATTTTAAATAATTGATACATATTTATCCTCTATTTTTGAAGTGAGGTTCAGAACTCAGTTGGAGTTACACGTCTCATCAGATACTTTGAACTCGATACAATTGAAATAGGCTTGTCCGAGCTAAGTATGGAACGGTTGTACATTTCCCAGATTCATCCAGTCAGCCTGCTGGATTGGCTGGTGATGTCTTGATTGGGTATGATTCCCCTTGACTCATTTCTCTGTTGTTGGTAATTAAAGCTGTCTAGTTTTATTCTCATTTAATCATAAGTGAAAGGGTAATGTCTGCCAGACTTTTCCCATTCGTTTGGTGTTTGCAACACAGCAGAGGCTTGAGATCATTATGAATTTTAAGCTGAAGATCGTTATAACTGAGTATCAATGCAGATGGCGTATTGGTGTTTTGCATCTGGGAGATGATAATCAATCTCCAAGCCAATTGGAATACAGTCCCCAGTGTTAATGGATAAACTGGCATAGATGACCTTATCCTCTCATTCCAGCTTTGAAAAACAGAAACTTCTGTGAGTAGGCAGAAAACATTATCTATCTACTGAAGTTCCCACAGGTCTCTGGGACTAGTACAAGTACCTCATTTTTTGCTGACAGAACTCACATTGAAGAAGCAGGATTCAAAATGATAGTTGGCCTCTCTCTAGTCTCAGTATGTTTTGTTCTGGTTCTTGGAGCTTTTCCTTCATTATGGTTTTAATCATCTCGATCAGCATTATTATAATCACAAAATGTCAGCCTAAGAAAACGATAATCTCATCGTCATTATGTTTCAATGTCACCTTTGTCAACTTGTGCTTAGCTATCATTTCAAATTACTGTATCAATGCTGTAATTAGATATAATTTGTGATATGACCAGCATTCACAGGTGAGTGGTTTTTCAAAAGATCCCACACCAACTGAACTAGTTTATTATTATAGGTCTTTTCTTTCAGAACCAAATATGTTTAATGTAGGCTCTCACTTGAGAAATATTCCAAATCAAAATGTTACATTTTGTGAATACAACATGACTTAATATTTGTAACTTGGATATTACAGACTACGTGTGTGAGTTAGAAGCACTGAAACATCTTATCCCCTTCTCCACAGTTTCTTTTCTTTTTTAAACTAGGATGGCATAAGGTTTCTTAAGATTGCCCTCATACATGCAATTAATGAAATTCAAATGTCTCTCTTTTACTAGTCAAATTTCTTATTGAAATTGACCATTCTACGATGATTTTTATTATTTCATTGCACAGAATCATAGGTTTAAGATATTTTCCATTCTATTAAGTTTTCTTTTAAACCAAGATAAGATTAGGGTGTAAGAAAGGAAGAGAGGTGATGATATGGAGAAAGATTTTCTACCTTCCCTTTTGGGCAGAAGTAGTCTAGGTTAAACAGTGGGACTGGTTGATCGAGCATAAAAGTGATTCATGAAATATGACATCTCTTTAACATTGAAGGAAAAAACGCTTTTCTTCATTGAGTGCTTTCTGCCATATGCAAAATATTGACACATCCCTATTATATCAAACAAAAGCCTTCGTTCTGAGAGATAATTTTATAGAGCGGCTGGTATCATGTGATCTTATTAATATTTATGAAATATGATAATAATATGGAAAAGGGGGAACTGGAATACAGCCCTATCTTCCTAGACCCTATTCATTTCAGCTTCAAAATGTTTTTTCATTTCACACATCAGACGCTAATTAGCAAATATCTAATTAGTGTTAGAAGATTAATCGCTCATGGGAGTTGTTGAGGCTTTGAGCTTTCATGCATGCAAAAGCAGTACCACTTTAGGTGCATTTGTTAAGGTACAGTAACTTTAAATGACACAACTTTTATTTTTCTTGGAAAAAATTTCAAATTACAGTGATGGAGTAAATTTAGGCTCAAGTAAAAAGAGCAAGGAATACGCAATTGAAAAGATAAAAATGAGACCATTGAGAACCACACTTTCAATCCTAGCACCAAATATTAAGCAAGAGCCTACTCCATTTTAGGCACTCTGAGGAGGTACTCACAGGAGTTGGAGAATCAAAAACTGTAGCCCCTGACCTCCAGATGCTTAGGGAATTGAAGAAAGGGTTTGCAAACTAAGGCCCTTGGGCCAAATTTAGCTGGCCAATTGGTTTTATATGACTGCAAATTAAAAATGGTTTTCACATTTTTAAATCATTGAAAAAAATGAAAGAATATTTCATGACACATGAAAATTAAATGAAATTCAAATTTCAATGTCCATTTAAAAATATTTCATTGGAACATAGCCGTGTTTATTCATGTATGTTGTATCTATACTGCTTTCACCTACAACAGCAGAGTTCAGTAGTTGGATCAGAGACCATATGGCCCTCAGAGACTAGAAATACTTACACTCTGGCTCTCTGCAGAAAAAAAAAAAAATGCACCCACCCGGAATTAAGAGATACATATTTTGATACAGTAGAGTTGTTTTTGGAGTCAAGTAAACTAACACTAGTTCTATAATTTGTTAGCTTGTGTGACTTTGGGTAGGGGATTTAAAATTTCTGAGCCTCAGTTTATCGTATAGGAATTATGAATCTCTTCAAAACTATGTGAAAACTGAGGCTTTGAAGAATAAAATAGGATTACTTAAATAAAATTTCTCACTTGGTACTTGATTCATGATAGATAATCTGTAAAGGTTACTCCCCTGGTCCCTGTTGCCTCCTATTTATAAAAAATAAAGTTAGGTGTCTCTATTAGTTCTCCTCACCCTCCGCAAGAAGGTTTCTAAATGGAAGGGTTAATGGCCCAGGACAGGGAACAGTACTATTTTTCACCCATTTATGAGTAAGATGGAAAAGGGGATAGATACTAAATGAAGATGATCTCACTGGAGGTTTCCTGCTCTAATATTGTGGTACATTATCCCATCTTGCCCCTAAATGCCCTTCAGCATCAATCCCTTCTTCTCATAAAACCTGAAGGAAGGAAGTAGCCAGGAAGAATTTATTGTTAATGTAAGTTCCAATGATGTTGTTCTTATTTTTTTTACTCATAAAAATCTCTGTTTATACCAAATTCCTAGTTACAATTCATGGCTGTCAGATCTTTCATTTAAGTACACACATATTAAATTTATTGACTATATCCTGTGGAGTTAATGATGGGTAGCTCATTAAATACCACAGGGAGCCTATCTTTTATAAGTAAGACTTTTTTTTTTTTTCCAGAGGGTGAGGTGTTGTGGGAGAGGAGGGTTTGGGGTAAATTGAAAAATTTAATAATTACTCTCTAAACTGAAAAAAATTTTGTGTTTTAGAGCAGCAAGAATTTTAATCAACACACACACAGTCATCAAAATTTAGTTATGTAAATAGTATGATTGGCTTCTAGAATCAATATATATACATTGAAATTTGACCATAATTCAAATTGATTTGTATGTGCTTGTGAAACAAGACTGCAAACTACTAAAGGCATTTCAAATGAAGTTTAAAGTGAGGATATAATGGCTTCCCTTTCATCTCTCTGAAGGTTGTGGGCAATATTAATAAGTTTTCTCTGAAACCCTGTGCATTAGTAAAATATTTTGAAACTATATTGATTTTAGATGACTGATATATAAATCAGTAATTTGAGGAAAATGGTCACAGTCACATATAGCATATAATCACATATTGCGGTATATAAATAGGAATTACTTTTGATGATTGCTATACTGGGAAGGGGGAAGAGGAAAAGCTGGTGCTGTGGAATAACCCATTACTCATAGGTCATTCTGTGTACTCAATGTGCCCACTCAGTTTCGAGGTGCTTTGGGAATTGGACAAGTTTTGTTTAGGGAGAATGATAGCAGGGGTGTTGAGGTGGTGTGGGATGACCTAGCAGTAGACAGGAGGATCTACCGCCATGCATAAAGTGAGCCAGAAGCCCTTCAACTCTCTCCACAGAGGATTTTTTACACCATCTCTTAAAAGCCAAGTCAAGAAGGAAGGAGGAAAGCGATTATAACCACAAATAGAGGAAATCAGTCACAAAGAGTGCTCTTTATATTGAAGAGAAGATGTTCCCAACCAAGCAGGTGATTTAACACATTTTTCAAGAGCTTTTCTATATGTGAACTCTGTGAAGGTTATGAACATTGTCTGGTCCCCAGGAGCTTACCATCAGGTCTTTCCTTGGTGTGTGTGGACCTCTAAACCATTTCAATAAGAACCACCTAGGAATGAGGGTAGTTATCTTAAAAATATGTATTCCTGGTCCTTATCTGCTTCCACTGAATCTCTGAGGGCTCAAGATCTGCCATCTGAATGCCAGTGAGCTTCTCAAGGGATTGTTAAGCACCTTAACATTTGGGAAAAATGTCTCTGGGTCATTGTCAAACAGGGGGAAAAAAGTAATTAATCGTTCTGCATATGTTTTGCATTGTCTTTACCTATTCCTACATATGTAAAGCCATCTCTTTTGTTTTGTTTCCACCCAAGCAAGAGCTTCATCCCTGCCTCTCATTATATTCTCTAGTTTTCTTTGTTAACAACAAGTGGCATTGCAGTCAAAACTTAAAAGATGAGGAGCCAGCCATACAAAATGCCAGAAAAATTTGGTGCCACAGTTACTTCTTGCAGTGTACCAAACCACCCCATAACTCAGGAGCAGGTGGGTCAACTGAGTCTGCTGACTTATCTGGGATCAGTCACATGACTAGAATAACCTCAGGGCTTAGGTGGGGGCTGGTTGGTCTGGGGCAGTGATTTTCAAAGTGTGGTCGCTGGACCAGCACCATTAGCAACACCTGGGAAGTCGTGAGAAATGAACATTCTCAGACACCATCCCAGGATTACTGAGTCAAAAACTAGGAGTGCGTTTCCACAATCTGTCTTAATAAATCCTCTAGATGATTCCAAAGCACATTCAAGATTAAGAACTCTTATATAGGGAACATGAGATAAGAGGGTTTGTCTCTGTTCCAAGGGGTCTCATCTTGCCACAGGGCGGCCTGAGCTTCCTTAAATGGTTGGTACCACATTCCAGAAGGACGAAAACAGAAGCTGAAATGCTTCTTGAGGCTTAGACACAGAAGTTGTCCAGTGTCATTTGTGATATATTCTATCAGATAAAGCAAACCACAAAGCCCAAATTCAAGGGGAAGAAAAATTAACTCTACTTCCTATTAGGAGGAATAGCAAAATCACATAGCAAAGGGGTATGGATACAGGAATAACCGTTTTGGCCATCTTTGCATACAGTCTACCATGTTAAGTAGCAATTTAATAGACCTAATGGCATATTTTCAACAAGATTCCCCACATTGTCCTAAAGGATTTTTTTCTTCTGTGCAAAATATAATGTCAGTTGTGTAACTGACATTGGGTGGACATGACGAAATAGCAGGATGGCTTAAAACAACAGAAATTCAGCTTTTCACAATTCTGGAGTCTAGAAGTCCAAAGTCAGGGTATCAGTAGTACCATGGTCCCTCTGAAACCTGTAGGGGAGAATCCTTCCTTGCCTCTTCCTAGCTTCTTGTGACTTGCTGACAATTGTTACTTCAAGTACACACTCCCAGATTTCAGTTGTATAGTTGACTATATTTTACAATTTTTGAATCAAGGAGTAACTGTACTAGAAAGAGGGGTAGATTTCAAAGAGCTTAATTCACCTCAATTTACCACATGGTTGTATATATTTGGTCCTTTATTGTAAATAGATACATAAATGTTTCAGTTTAGTGGTCTTGACATGGAACCCAGGAGAGAATGCCAGCGCAGAATGTGATACTTATGTAGGATATAATGGAAAAGCCACAGAAGATGTTATCTTCCTGAGCTGTGTATTTTAAAGTATCCTATGACATAGCATGAAAATTAATGTTACTATTTAGAATAATAATACCGGGGCACATTTAAAATATCATGTTATGGCTTGGAGATATTTATAGCTACAATGGAATATATGTAATGGAAGTTGTGTAAAAAGAATGTTTTATATCATCTTCCTTGGTACTCTTCAGAGATTGTTTTATTCTATTATCTTTGTAGAACGAGACTTTGGATTTTAGAACGTGTAGACCAGTCTAACCATGTGTATTTATAGATAGATATATCTGTTTATCTGTGTCTATATATTCATTCATTAACTTATTCATTTCTCTATCATTCATCCTTTCATTAAACAAATGTAGACTGAATGCCTACTAGGGAATCAGAAATAATGAAATAATATTATAACATTGTTTTTCCCTCACCTCTTGAAGTGAATATGAGAAAGGGGAATATAAAATTTTTTAAAAATAATAAATATACAGCGTAAAATACAATTCAGGCAGCCAAATGTGCTATGAAGTATACATGTAATTGGGTGATAAAATTAACATTTATTCAAATAATTTAAGGCATACCTGAAAGTATATTTTAGAAAGGTTTGTTTTTCAATATAGTAACATCTAAATATATAGTCTGTCATGACCAAGAATGATATAGTCATTGTTTGGTGCCCCTTTACAAGTTATTGGGAGTATTTTCTGTTACTGATGGAGTTCAACAATTTAGTTGGTTGGGACTGTTGACATGTGTATGAAGAGCGTGGATTTGGAGCCTAAGAAACCTGGGTTTTATCTGAGGCTTAGCAGTGTGGTTGTTTACTGTCTCTGTATAGTAAGTGTCTTCATTAACTAAAGATAGTGCCTGATTCTTAGGTTGTCCTAAACCTTACATGAGATGACACGGGTGATACTGCTAGTCAGATCTTTAACAAGTAAGTGCTTAATGTATATTTCTACATGTGTTTCATTTTTCTCTATAACTTCAAGCAATTTGGTCTTTTTGGTGATCTTTGAAAATGGCCACTAAAAAATAGTCTTAAGAGGTCAGATCAAAAATCCCTTTCTCTAAAATGATATCATTCAAGCACTTGGTGTACCATGAAAGTCCAACTTTGGAAACGAGGTCTTGCTGGATAAACATATTTTCTAAAAGATTAATTGTTATTTGACACAGATAAAGAAAACAACCATAGTTAATTTTTACATCTTCAAAAACGTATGACTTTCCAATGATGCATTATATGTCAAATACAATAAAATGGTACTAACAAAAGCCACTAACACTAAAATCTGATTCATGCTTTCACATAATATTTATGGTTTTCTACTTTTATGGGTGCATCAAAAATTTGTGAATCTTTAAAAGCCCTCTTTAAATACCCTGCATTAAGACTGTATTTTATCTTCCTAGTTTATATCTGCTGTACATGCTGCTGGACAGGGCTCCCTTTTGTACCTTCCATGTGTAAATTATGACCACACTTGTAGTCTTGATAGGTCATACATACCAATAATCTTAGTAATGAACAAACCTGGTACTGTTCCATAGGATGCATCTCCAAGTGTAATAATTATTATTTACATATGATACAATTATTAGAAAAAGGTTACTTGATACTTACCTCATGTGAAGTTGTTCATTCAATGTTCAGAACAATCCCATGAGTTAGGAAATGTCAACATCTTACAGATGAGCAATATAACTAAGCACATGAGAAATTCAATAACTTATCCAAATACGTAGGTTAGAAAGTGGGGAAGCAGAGACCTAAACCCCATCATTCTTCTTCCAGCCTCTATTTGGCTTCATCACCATGTAGTACCGACTACTTGAAGGAAAACACATGGGGTTAAGTGATTCATGTCATTTGCTGTGGAGCTAGACCTGAAATGTCCTCTTTTTTTTTTTTTTTTTTTTTTTTTAAGTATCAGAAGCTAGTGCCTGGCTTTTTAAATTCTTCTCTTGTGAGTCACTGTCTTCTGGAATTATCTCCTCTAAATATCATGATCTGCCCAGGAGCCCTGCAAAGAACTTTATACCACTACAGTCTCAATCCCTAACCTAAAAGGAAATCTTTATTCAAGAATGGATCCCTGTGCTTCTGTTAGCTCAGAGCTCCCAAAGATGACTAAGTCTTTGCTAACTGCTGAACTGAACAGTTAAGTAACAGAAGGTTGCACAGAAGGTAAATATTCTCTGAGATGTAAGCCAAAATTGGGAAGGAATGGGTAGGATTGATCATGAATGGGTGGCTACATTTGATAGTCTCATGATTTAGGTGTCCTATGGAGAGATGTTGGCAGAGACTCCAGTTAAAAAAGGGAGGGGATACTCTTTGAGGCAGAAATAATGACAGCTAAGCATCTGATATTCCATGGTCCCTTGGCTTTCTTCCACACTCAAAGACTGAACTAATCTCTCTGTCAACTCCAGTGTGGTAATTTACAACTTAAAACCCTTAGGCCATATTTCTATCCCCTTCCCCATAATTGACACCTCAATCATCACACTGGCCTCCTCTTCTGGGTAGTCTGGGCACAGAGGCTCCACTTATCTCACCTTCAAAGGAGCAGTCACATTGACTGCACTTAATACACTCATAACATGTCAGTCCAAAGCACAGGGTCATCTGAATGGGACTTACACTTGAGATCCACTTATTTTGGTAGACTAGCAACTGGGATCCACATTAGAGTATTTGCTCTTCAGGATCTGTGAGGAACAGTGGCATAAGATGGAGGAAGAATGATTTTGATAATATAAATTATTCTCAGCCACATTTAATTTTTGCAAATATTTTGAAATATCTATCTTAAATTTATTTTTCTTTTTATCATAAAGTTCCATGCCAAAATACGGAAACCATGTTGGCTATAAATGTGGAGCCACACAATAAATGGTACAGCCATCAGGGACTTTAGAATTTATATAACCTTCTCTTTACAGGTGTGTAAACTGAGGCCCGGAGAGGGTATATGCCTGGTCTAAGGGCACATGGCTGCCTGATTGTCATTTATTATAGTATTCCCTAAGACCCAAAGATGTGGAAATATGCACTAAACTCGTTTTCTCTTTGCACTTTTAATTACTTCTGTTTCTCTGTTTTATCATATCCCAACATATTCTTCAATCCTTCCAATTAAAGGGATGAGGGGAAAGGTGGAGACAAGGATAGGAGCAAGAATACATTAGCATATATTAAGATAATTTACACCAAATCAAAAACTTACATTCAATTCATCACGGCACTTTTCCAGAGCAAATCACAGAATTTTCCCCTAAGTAATTATAAAACAGGTTAAAGGAGTAAGGACTCTGGTCATTCATTGATTCCTGATTTTTATTCCCAGACTTATCACTCACCAGGATGAGAGGTTTGAGAGAAAAGATACATTTGTAAAATGACTAGAATAATTTTACCCACCTCAGGGATTCAGTGAGTGTTTAATACCATAAAGGGCTCAGAGATAGTCAGATGAAAGGTGCTTTAGAAGGCAGACATGATTACTGGATTAGAATTTCAGAGAGTGAGAAAGGAATCTTTTGTGTTGACAGGTTTTTTTTTTCTTATTCTTTTTGCAGTCTTATAGTGGTTTAAATTTTTTTTCCTACCAATTTTTTCAATTTCAGATCATGTCCTTGACTTGGTACAGCTCTCATGAGAGGGAATGTATGTTGGTGGAAACTCTCTACCTCCTTTTTTGGATTTTTTTTTATTTCCAATATGCATTTGAGCCCTCTTGGGTTTGCAGGGCTAATTTTCCTCATTTCCCATTGTTGTGATGTTTATAAAGTAAAAGGGAATTACCAGGGGACAGTGGTCTCTAACTCAGTATTTATTGCATGTCACAGACGCACACATGCACACACACATGCACACATACACGCATACACCTCCCTGTATTAAATTGTTTGGAGACGAACCCAATTTTGTTTCATTCTCCAAAGGTTGCCATCATATCATTAATCTCTCTCAGCCCTTAAAAATGGCCTTTTGCCATATTCTGTCAGAAAACAAGATATAGACCATTTACTTTAAATACCTAAAAATAAAAATGCTGAATCAAATGGTCTCTCTCTCTCTCTCTCTCTCTCTCTCTCTCTCTCTCTCTCTCTCACACACACACACACACACACACAAGCTATCTAATGTATTTTGATTGTTCAAAATATCTGTGCATTGGGTAGGGAGGAGCAATAGAATTTGCAGTTTACTGAGAGTGAAATGTTTTATTACATTGGTTGTAAAATGTTCTCTGCTATTAAAGTAAGGAGTGTTAATTAATAATCCTGCAGAACTCTAGAGCCGCCTTTGAACTGCAAAAATAAATTCTTAATCCTTTGTAATGGAATTCTCCTCTTCCTTTCTCTCTCCCTCCCTCCTTTTCTGCCTTCCACTTTCTAGAAATATTTATCACAATAGGAAGTGTGCAAGGGCCTGTGTTTATAGTGGTATTTGTTTTCAGCCATTCATACTAGAATAACCTTATGGATTCTACCAAGGAATGAATATCAACATATCTTTTGGTGTGAAAAAGATTGAGGATAACACCAATCCAAAATCTATAAGCTTTGTTTTACTTTACATAGGATATTTCCCCTATGAGTCATAAGCATCGTATCTAGTACATTTGAACTTTACAAAGCTTATGAAGATATCCGTGGCCTAAAACTGAAGTGTATTGGCTCCAAAATGAAAGTAAAATGACAAAATCCAAATTAATTAAGTTTAATTAAATATATACTGAATACCAAATTTAGTACTATATCAACTGATGAACTGCTACCCAAGTTAACTTTTATGCACTTACATATAAATTAGATATTTCTATAACTCTTAACTATTTATCTATATACACTTGATATACAATATATATTATATATTATATTTTCTATATTTAGATATAGACCTGGAGGGCTAGGGCTTTTTGCCAAGACGCATTCTAGAAACTATGAAATCTTAAAGCCTGCTTTTTGAAAAAATGGCTTTTTTTTCAGACAACATCACAGTAATGGCAAATTAGATTTGATGTGTATGTGTAATATGTTTGCAAAAAGAACTAGTTACCAGTTACCAGTTTGGGGGCGGGGATTATTTTCCCATCCACAGTGACTTTGTGATGTGTTAGCTGTTTTTGCAGTGTAAATACATTTCTTCCCGCTTTCTCTCTCCACTAAAAAGTTGCTGTGAGCTGACTTTTGTTCCATTATATACCTCAGTGCATTCATGGACTCCTCCTTCAAAACTATTGCCAGGTGTTAGCATCTTCCCTGAGTAATTTCAGGCGTTTTCCTTTGAATGAAAATGGCTCACTTGGAAGGTTGTGAAAGGCATATCCATGTGGAATTGAGAGGATTTTGTGTTGCGATGTGGCGAGAAGACTTGCCAGAAATTGCCCGTTTCAGGCTGATGATGCAAAACTAGACATCTGTTAAATTAACATCTACCTAACGTTTTGCCTTCAGTCAAATGCATTTTTTAAAAAAAATTAAATCTCTCCCACTCTCTCCTGCTTTCTTTTTTTTCCACTGTCAAAACAATCTGTCACAAGATATTTAATTTCTGTGTAATGGGTTACTTAAAGAAACCAGCATATGGCGCAGGGTAAGTACCTAGCTACAAGTGACAGGGAACAGCGCACGCTGCTGGTTTGCTCTCCTCCCAAAGCATATTGCACCCAGCATCGACTTTATTATGGTGCTGGGTTCGCTCGGCTTTGATTTACATTATTGCCAGAGTCTCTCATAGCTCTTGTCTTGCACAATGAGAATTATCTGTATAAATACTCTTATTCCACCAAGGAGTCAGAAAGCACTTCCTGTTTTGGTTAAGTGGTAGTCGGTGTATGGCTATAACCATTTTGGAGAGGGAGAACGTGTAACCTCATTAGGCACGAAGCTTTACACACCCCTGCTTGTGTGCAAACACTGAGTAGCCCCACACTGATGCGTAGACCGACTGTTCGACTGTTCACTGTAGAGGGGCCGATTTTGGACACAGTGACAATACTCGAAACATCATGCTGAATGAAGGCATCGCTGTGATGCTAGTAATTTCTACACAGGGAATAACCTTCTGATATAGTGGAGTTGCCCTATTTGGGGAAAAAGAGTCTAAAGTCACTGTCACCGTGGAAAGCAAAGATGAAGCTTGATCACATTTGCCTATAAAAATCCCTTGAGCCATCCATGAGGTGTAAATGCTCGGGTGGGTAACTCCATGTAGAGTAATGCATGTGCATTGAGATATGGCAGAGTGCTTATTAATTCATCACATAGTGTTTCCTATGTGCCAGGCCTTTTTCCAGGCCCTGGGAATGAAATGGGAGCAAGAAAGGCAAGATTTCTGCTCTCAATCTTCTCATATTCCCATAAGAAAAAACCCAATAAATACCTAAGAAATAAGCAAGCTGTAAGCAAAATATAAGGTTATGAACTATGTTATCTATTTATCTATCAGTATAATCTATCTGTAAACAATAAACAAACCTATGTATAAATATATATCTTTTACAATAAACTAATAAATGAATCCATAAGCAGAATATAGGTTACAGATTATTTTATCTGGCTGTAAGAATTAAATCTCTCTTTGGAGAGCTATAGATATAAATAATATCTAAATGAACACATAAAATATAAGTTTACAGATTATTTCATCTATCTATCATCTGTCTATGATCTATTGATCCATTGATCTATCTCTGTTTCTCTCTATCTTACCAAAGGCCACTCATTGATTTTTGTATAAGTTAATGGTTGCACAAATTACTATGTACCTTCTTTGAAGGGGAAAATGTTTATTTCTTTGAAATTTGAAAGGTCCCCAGCTTGTTCTTCCCTGGAACTACTAATTGCAACCTCTAGGGAGCTGGTTTAAAAGTGAGGGCTCCCAAGGGGAGGTTTGACTTCTGGGTCATTGGTAAGGAAATAAGAGGTCGGGGTAAAGCTCCTTGAAGCAAAGTATACACCAGCTCCCTGGTAATTGCTGTCTGATTGTTGATTCTCTGAAATGCTATGTTGGGGTGTTTCTGGGGAGAAAAAGCATGATATAATACCTGTAATAAATTACTTCAGTGTATTACCTATTAATTCAAATTCTCAAGTGCCCTAGAAAGTATCTCTAGGTCATTGTTAGTGGAAAGTTATCGTCAGTGAACGTGCTAGGCAAGGTGACAAAATCCTTGATCCACTTGCACCCAACAGCTTGGGATAGCTGTGTGATTAATCAGAACATGATGAAGTCCTAAAGTGCAAGCAGCAGATAGACCCAAGTATACATTAAGCAGAGTCAAGAAAATACAGTATTTCTTTTTAGTTCAACAAGAAATTTCAATTGTCACACTTAATATTGTTTTCAAGAATTGTCATTCTTTCACATAATTTTTATTGTGATTCTCCAGAGCCTCTCATCTCAGTCTTTGGTTAGAAAGCACTAGTTAGACAAGACACTGATTGTTAAGTGTAGGGGACAAACCAATGGTCACCAGAGTGGAGGTGGGTTAGAAGGATGGGTGAGTCAAGTGATGGGGATGAAGGAGTGCCACCGGACGATATATGGAAGCGTTAAATCACTACATTGTACATGTAAAACTTGTATCACACTATATGTTAACTAACTGGAATTAAAAATAAAAACTTAAAAAGAAAGCAAGCACTGGTTAGAAATCCACCGTACTTAGCTAAAGCTGAATGCCACTGAGATTAATAAGAACCAAAACCAGACTCTTATCCCTTTATCCTCTATGAAATAAGGCAGGGGCAGGGCATGTGAACACTGTACAGAACCCATTGGCCACCTACTCTTGCAATGCCTATTCATGGTGGTGGAGTTGGTTGCTTTAGGCATCTAAGATGACGTGCTGTTCCATTAATGTCTATTGTATATAGGATTGAAATTTCTTCTAGTACTGCCGTTAGGGAGATCGAAACTGATAGAGAAATAGGAGAATTATAAGTTTAAATGTCCTAATACCATAGCTCCTTCTGGCATCCTGATATTCATCTGGTGAATATTTAGTAAATACTGGCTAGGTGCCAAACACTGTAACAGGTGCTGGTGTGCAATAGTAAGTTAACAATGACTGAGTGAGTGAGTGAATGAATGAATGAATGAGAGATATGGGTTCTTGTTATGGAACAGAATTCCATTCTAGTAGAGAAACAACATTAATCAAATGAGCAACAAGTAAAACTATCAAAACATGCTGAGGAGAAATGCTTTGAGAGAAAGAAATATGATTTTTAGGGAACACACATCCAAGGAAGCTGACCATATTTGATGGGATCAGAGATTCTTCCAAGGAAGTGAATCATGAGCTGAAAACAGAAGAATGGAGAGTGAACTATGTGAAGAGCAGGGAAGAACATTTCAGACATGCAATATCGCATGGGCACTGGCCTGGGGGTCAGGGAGCCCACGGTACCCCAAGACTGACAGCAGGCTGGTGTGGCAGAAATACAAGACTGGAGGAGAGTAGTGTGAATAGGGATGGAGGGGCAGGCAGGAACTAAAAAACTGTGTGCCATGTCAATAAATAATCCTAATTTTCAAAAGCAAACTCTCAATATATGAACAGGTGTAGAAGAGCATGGAAGTACTTTGAGCTCATTGACCCTCACGTAGCCCCCAGGTCTGTGTTCAGTTTTCTGTGAGGCAATGAGAGGAGATGGGAACCAGGATCTCTGTGTTCATTATGAGCTAGAGTGGTAGATAATGAAACCTTTAAGAAATGTTAAAGGGATCATGGACATCATATGTGATCAAGAAAAGACTGGGGGCGGGGGTTGGAATAAGCTTTCAGGACCAGCATGCCTTCTGCACAGCTGAACAGTGCCTGGCTCATTTCCCTTTCTAATGAGACCAGCAGAAAATCCAACCATTTAGGCTATTCAGCTTTTAGGTAAATGTACCAAGCTGTTGGGGTAGAGGGGAAAGAGGGGTTGACATTGATGGATGGAGTTAAATACCAGAGCTCTCTCCTTCACACAGACTTTTCTAAAGCAGTATTGTGACCAAAAGGCCTGGAAGATTCCAGGTGGGCAGGGCAGGCTGGACAGAGCCCAACTGTCTCCCTCAGAAGGGGAGGAGGAGGGCAAGATGGGGTCTCCTTCTGTCAGAATGGAAGGATCCTCTTCAGATCTGCCAACAGCGTGGTACACAGGGCCATGAGTTCCTCAGACAGGGTTTACTTCTCATCAGAACAGCTCTTGGGAATTACTCAATGGAACAGATGGGCTTTCCCCTGACATAATTTAATTTTTTGTTCAGAGTTACCACCAGAGCAATATCCACTTCCTCACTTACCTCTGCAGTACTGCCCTCTGACTTTTTGGACAATAAATTGTTATTTCCCTTTATTCTAAAACAGAATAACATTGTTCTGGACCTGACTTGAGAATAGCTAAGTTGAAGTAAGGATGGTTACCATTCCTTAATCCAGTTGTTGGATGTGTTATACTCTAAATGTAAAAGATGCTCACTGAGTCAAGTTCCTTGAAAAGACATATGAGCATATGTGTTTATAAAAGGAGTGATGATTATTTCCCATTAGTTTTTTGACAGTTGTTCTGATCAGATGCTTGTAGTCAATGACCTCACTATGCAGTTTTCAAATGAATCCAATGGCAAAGGAGATTGGGGGTTGCGGTATTGTTACCACAGTTGGATGTAACATTGACAGGTACATTCAGAGCTATGGATACTCAGCTAGGGATGAGAGGCACTTAGAATGCTTTAAACTCTCATAATGACCCTAGAATGTGTATACTGTTTTGTTTTTTGTTTTATTTTTGTTTTGTGCATTTTACAGTTCAGGAAACTGAGGCACAGAGCAGTAATTTGTCCCTAAGCAGGTGGACAGAGCAGCTGGGATTCAGATCCAGGAGACCTGTGTTCCTAATCACTATCTGTATCACCAAGAAATGGATTGGGTTGAGAGGGTGGCAGAGATAAGAAACTCAAAAGCAGTTGTTTATTTTCAAAAAAAAATTCTATCTTGCTCTGTTTCTCCTCCTCCTCCTCCAACCTGT
>PITA01001229.1:108782-207635 GCA_004023965.1 Spilogale gracilis | reverse complement strand
GCGCCGCCCCCCACCGCCACACTCACACTCATGCTCCCACACTCAAATTCAAAGAGTTCGGTGTGCAGCCCAGCCTGTAACCCCCAGTCCCTTAGTGGGGAAGCTCCTAACGTTTAGTCAGGAAGAAGATGCATCAATTTTTAACAGTTTTTAGCTCCAAATGAAGATATGCATTTGGCATGCAGGGTAACGGGCTGTGCTGGGAAGTATGGAGCGGTTCACACGTGGCAGAGCGGGAGCCCATGGCTGCACATCGTGTAATCACTACTAAGCCACCGGATTCCTCTTCCGCAGTCAGTGTTTCCCCAGGTGCTACTGAAAGCAGCACTCCTGGGTGCACCTGACAAGGGCACAGCCCCCTTCCCGCCCAGGGCCCCACCCCTCACCCCCCCCCCCGCCCCCACGTGGCCCACACAGGGGCTCTGTGACTCTTTGGAGGTCAGACCTCCATACTGCTGCTGCACCAGGCAACCTGAGGGGGGGGGGGTCACAGGTCCCCAAGCTCAATTCTGAGTCTTGGGAGAATGGGTGGGGAAAGCAGCAGGTCCAGGGGTAGAGGGAATCCTTGGACTGGCAGCATAGGAGCCCCCATCGGCTGCTCTGGGCTGGCCAGTGGCTGGCGGGCAGCCGGCAGGAGGTGACTCAGCAGCTTCCCCCTCTGCTGGAGTGTTCGGCGCTGCGGTCTTCGCTGCTCTGCAGAGGTCTGGACCCCAGCACCTCGCCCCACCGCCCTGGGGGGCCATGCCTCCGTCCTGGTCCCAGCTGTGGTCCTGGCTGCGGTGGCAGAGGGAGGTGGGCCCCCAGGGCCTGGCCTGAGTGGGGCATCCCTGCACCCCCCATGGCACCCTCGGCACCCTGATCTTGTTAAACACAGATGTACTGGACCCTGAGGGCTGCTGGGGGCGGAGCAGAGGCGACAGAGAGCGGGGAGTCGAGGACATGACTGCTCCCGCTGCTCTGTGTATTGCCACACCACGCATGTGATGCAAGAGAACACACGTCCCTTGCGGGGCGGTTTCTTCACTTTTCAGACAAGGGGTTTGGACTGCGTTGTCTGCCGGGTTTCCTCAGCTCCCACTCACCTGTGATGAAGAGTAGCCGCGCCCCAAGTCCAGGTTCAGGGACAGACGCCCTGTGGCTAGTGTGCAGCCTTCCCCTTGGGCACCATGGGAGGGTTAACTTCCCGAGGTGCAGGGGAGGATCCAGAGGGACTCAGTCTCGCTCACAGTCCCCCATCTGCCCTGGGCCTCTCCTCAGGTGGCCTAGGAATTGCTGATCGCAGCCTAGATGCAAAAGAAGGGAAAGGAGTGTGGAGTGTTGCCAGCAGGGGGGATTGAAGTTAGACCCTGGGAAGGACTTTCTAGCTCCCTGGGACCTGCGGTGGGTCGAGAGCAGGCTCTGCTTGGGAGCAATGGCAGCCTTACTGCCCGGGCCTCACTGCAAACAAGCTCACGGAGATGGCTCCTTTGTTTTCGAAATGAGCTAGAAAACTAATTCCTTGAAACTTTACTCTCTGCCTCCCCAGACCAGATGTGGGACTGGAGCATCGGTTCAAAAAAGAAAGTGACTTATCCTGACGTATGGATCTTTCTAGCCGGCCACTTCCGGGAGAGGCATCTTGCGGGTTGTCTGTTTCCATCTTGTTACCTGGGTTTCTGGAAATACAACCTGAGGAGACATTAAATACATTGTATCCAGTTAGCTGGCGTATTATGTGCAGGAGGCCAGGCCTGAGTGTGGTAATCCACAGACTGGAGTCTCCAGATCACACCGAACCGGTTTGAGGTGGTGAGTGAGAGAGAGAGAGAGAGAGAGAGAGAGAGAGTGTGTGTGTGTGTGTGTGTGTGTGTGCACGCACCTGTGCTTTGGGGGTGGGGGTGGGGATCAAACTTAACTCATCTTTGATGTGGGGTCAGAGTCTGATTTTGATGGGAATCTCCTCAGGGAGGACACCCTGGGAGCCCAGAGGCCCGTTGGGGTGCGTGTGGGGCCTCAGAGCTGCTGTTGCATGCTAGGGCAGAGGAGAAGCAGGGTGAGGAAGCAGGGTGGGCTCTGGGCAGGGGAGGCAGGGGAGGTCTTGATGGTGACTCCCACACTGGGTGATTCCTGGGGGAGTTCCACAAACCCCCTCCTTTGTGGCCTCTTTTGCTAGGTTGGGTCCCAGGCTCCTGGGCCGGGGGAGGGGATAGGCGGATTTATCTGTGCGCTTCAACATCCAAAAACTGCAGCAGGGTGCTCAGCGATCTATCTGCCAACTACTCCTTCCCAGCTACCCTCCCCTGAAGCAATGACAACGCATGTCACCAACTCCCTCTGCTTCTTTCCAGAGTCCCTCTGCATATACAAGCACAGAGCTACACACGTCCCCTCCCCCGCCCACCCATATTATACTTACCCTTGTGCATATTCATCTTTTGATTAACATTCTCTGGAGGTTGTTCCATACCTGCACTGGGAGATTGATGCCCTGCGGCAGGTTAACTTCCACGATGCTCTCGCGTCTGCTGACCAGGAGCTGAGCAAAGACCCTAGAAGCAGAGCATTCGAGAGCTTCTGTGGGTGTTGCGTGGGTGCAAGGCCAGCTCATGCCGCCTTCTGCCTCTCATCTGACCCCCTTCCGGCCTCCCTGACGGGCTGCGGTCAAGCGCATCTTAGGTAACAGGGATCACAGCCTGAGCTCTGAGCGCCTCCAGGTGTTTGAGGAGGTAGCCTTCTGCTTGCTGGGAGGGCTCTCTGGAGAAGGGGGCGGCCCTCCCTGTCTTGTTCCCCAAGGCTCTCTGTTCACATGACCTTCTGAACACCCACCTGCTATCCTGTTTCCTTCCCTGCTCCAGGCCACTTCCTCGGGTTGGTCCTACGTGACAGAGAGAAAGATGGATAAGATGAAGAATAAGCCAACCAGGTTGTCACTGGCTCACCAACACCACACCCTCACCCCCCCACTGCCAGGCCAACCGTGGCTGCTTGCCCTGCTAGAGGGGGCCAGAGGCAGCAAGCTAGCGCTCAGAGATCCCAGCGTGGTCCTGAGTGTGCAAGGACTCTTAGGCCACATGCTCCACGCTGCCTGGCCACCTAAACCTGCCCACCTCTTTGCTGTTCTCTGGGAGAGTGCAAGGGTGGGGGAAGGAGGGAAAGCTGGGGAAGGGTATGTGCAGGTGGGCAGGGTTCGTTGAGTGGGGGCCGCAGCCCAGAGGCAGGACTGACTTCCCCTGAGGCGGGAAGCCAAGGCCAGTGTCCTGAGGACTGAGACTGTCACAGGAGCCAAATGGCCATCTTGGACAGACAGACCTATGGATGGCAGCCAGTGGGCTGGGGGAAGAAGGGACTACCTGCAGGGATTCTCCACTCTACCCAGCTACCTTGCTTCAGCTCCAGCCCTGCTCCTCGGGCTTCTCTTCCCACTGTTGGAGACTCCCCCTTTCTGGGTTTCTGCTGCCTCCTGCCCCTCAACACCACCCCGGGGGGCGGGGGGATAGGGAGTGGGAGAGCAGGAGCTGGCCTCAGGCAGACTTAGGCTCCAGTCATGATGTGGACCGCAGGGCAGGCACTTAGCTGAGCAGAATTTGCCTTATCTCTGAAATGACCGAGCCCTCCCAGGCGGATTCATGGAGAACGAGACAGGAGACTTAACGGGTTATTAAGTCCGTCCTGCCTGCGGTTTCCTCCCGCAGCCTGTGATGGAAGCCAGGCGGAGGGCGCCGTCCCGCTGCACAGAGACTTCAAGGGTTATTTGACTTCCAGTCACTGGTCTTGAACCTTTAACATCCCCTGGCAAGTCTCTCTGAAGTCTTAGAACCTCAGTTCCTGCAGTGTGGCCCCTGCCTCCTGCATCAGGGTGAGCCAGGACACCGGTGGCTGCTCGAGAGCTCCCGGGTCACATTCCCAATGCGCCGAGCCAAGCTTCGAGGGCACGGTGCTATTGGGGGGCTCTGCACAAGCCGCCCAGGGTCTCCCCAGGAATGAGACTCTTCTTCATCCCTTCCCCTCTCTATCTGCTCCTGGATGGGTCTCCGGGGCCCCCCTGCTTCCCACTGTCAGACCTTGACCCCTGACCCTGCAGGCACAGGGGGCGCCTCCACCCAGCGCCCAGCCGGCCCCCCAGGGGTCCCGGTGTTGGTGTCACGGCACCTGGAAGCCGTCCCTGCCTGATGGTGCCATTTCATGCTTCCCCGCTCTGGCGGTTCTGACCAGACGCGGGAGTTCGCTCCGCCCTGGGAGCCCCTGGAGCCTTCAGTCATTTATCACCCCCAAACCTTCCAGCTGGCTGCCTTCCCCAGGGTGGCAGCCTGAGCCACGAAGAGGACCAAGGCAGCTAAAACTCCCCCGGGATCTGACTTTTCCTTCTTCGCTGTGCTTGTCTCCGCCTCTGCTCAGGCCCCGGAAGCCTGCATCCTAGAGAGGGAAAGAGCCCTGGAGATGAAGGAGGCTGCTGCGCTGGAGGGAAGGAGCACTGGATGGAGTTCCAGAAGATTCTGCTCCCAGCACTGCCAGCAGCATGGGCTGTGTGGCCTCGAACAAGTCATTTTACCTCTCTGGGCCTCTGTTTTCCGTAGGACTATTGTGAACTGGTGTGGAGTCTTTAACATCTTGTTTCTTAGCTTCTGGTGGAATAAGTAGGGAAGAAGTAGGCTTACCCAAGAGGGAACATAAAACTTCATTATTTTTAGAAATGCATAGGTGCTCTAGAAATGGTGATATCACAAGCATTCACAACTGGGTGAGTTTTAAGAGGCACTGTGGACATGAAGGCATGTGACTCATCCATCCCTGAACTGGTATTTAGGAGGGCCTACTATGTGCTGGTCAGAAACCCCTGTATTCATGAGTCTTCAAGTTTGGGGAGCGGAGACACAGATAAAATGATAACATACATGTGTGTGTCGGTTGGTGGTAAGTGTTGTAAAGAAAAAAAATAGGGGAGACAAAGTGCCAATGGCTGGAGGGCTAGGCAGTTTCAAAAACTGTTGTCACAGATGACCTCGCTGAGCTGAAGACCTAGCTATGTGGAAGCCTGCAGGGAAAAGTGTTTCAGGCTGAGGGAAGAGCAGGTGCCAAGGCTATGAGTTAAGAGTGTGCTTGACATGGATGAAGATCTGGAAGGAGGTCAGCAAGGTGGAGGGAGGGGAGGAGGGGAAACTGGGGGAAGGATCGAGGGCACGGGCTTGGTGTGCAGGGCTTTGAAGCTGGGGGGGAGGGCAGCGTACTTTGAGGCAAATGAGCCACTGTAAGGGTTTTGTTTTCATACAGGACCCCTCTCCTGGCTGGGCTGACAGACTAGAGATGGACAAGAAGGAAAGTAGGAGCCTCCCATCCTCCTTTTCCCGACCGAAAGGCCCCCTGAGGGGTGCCCTGTGGCTTAGTTGGTTGAGCATCAACCTTCAGTTCAGGTCATGATTCCAGGGTCTTTGGGATCAAGCCCTGCATTGAGGGGGAGGGGAGAAGAAAGAAAGAAAAGTCCCCTGAGAAGAGTATGCCTCAGAGGGCCCTGGAGCAGAGCAGAGGGCCAGAGAGGCCTAGGGTCTCCAGAAGGCAGCATGGGGTCATGGGATGATGAGGAGAGGGCTTGGGATGCTTTCTCTGTTTTTACATTTTTCTTCCTGGACTCTGGAAGACCACAGAGTGAAGGAGGGGATAAGGGTCATTGAATCACTTCGGAGGAGCAATGGAAACACAGCTCGAAGAGCAGCCTTGGAAAGAGAAGAAGCACTTCTCAGTGTTTCGGCAGGCTCAGGGCCGTGGGAAGCACATCCACCATCCCATTTAATCCTAGCCTCGACTAAAGGCGCTAGGAAAGCAAGGTCTGCTTGACAGTGAAGCCGTCTCATGCTCAGGGAGGTCAAAGAAACCCGCCAGGGTCAGACAGCTCATCAGGAAAGTGCCCCACTCTGTAGCAGGGGCCGGCGGCAGGCAGCCCCCAAAACTGTGCACACCCCCGCTTACCTGCCTTGACACACACATGCACACACGTGTGCACGCACACAGGACCCAGCCTGGGGACTACAGGAGCAGTTGGATTGAGTCTCAACATGCTTCTGGAAACACCCCTGCCGGCAGAATCAGTCAGTGATGTCCTGGGTGTCCGGGGAAGGACGGGCCCCGCTGTCATCTGTGAGATGACATAATGTGCCCAGTGATCTACGGGTCTGTGTCCTGCTCATTCATTGTTCCAATCACGCACCAAATGTTTGCTGAATGCCCATTGCATGTCAGACGCTGTGGTAGCTGTGAGGGCAGGGTTGGCTAGCTTTCTCTTAAAGGACCAGACAGAGATCATAAGCTTTGCAGGCCACCCTAGCTCTGCCGCTGCCACTCGGCTCTGTCGTGGTACAAAAAGCAGCCAGAGAGATTGTGTAAATGGATGAGTGTGGCTGTGTACTGATAAAACTTTATTTGTGAAGATTAAGCAGTGGGCTCGATGTGGCCCGTGGGCCAAAGTTGACCAAACTCCACGCCAGAGCTACAGCGGTGAGCAAAACAAATGTGGTCTCTGCTTGAATAGTCACTGGCCGCGTAAGGGCTGTAAGAGTAAGGACGGAGCTCAGGGCACATAGCAGGCCTTGATCTGGGGGGTGGCAGCAGGAGGCAGGATTGTGGTCGGGGAGGCTTTCTCGAGGAGGTACCATCTGAGCTGAGCTGAGAAGGATGGGCAGGCCTTAGCTCCGTGAAGTTGGGGAACGGGGGGGCACCACATGTGCAAAGGCCCTGTGGTCTGTGTGTTGGAGGCAGTGCATGTGTATTAGAAACAGCAGAAGGCAGGTAAGGTTGGTGGTAGAGACTAAGGGGAGGGTAAGAGGAAATGATGCTGGATACAGAACAGGATGTCCTCATAGGGCACATTCAGGATTGTGGCCTGTGTTCCTGGGATGGCTTTTAACCACAGTGACATGGTCAGATTCATGTTTTATGAAGATTGCTTTAGTGGCACCTGCAAAACTGATTGGAGGTGAGTGAGAGGAAATACAGGGGACGAGGGGCTATGTCAAGGGCCCAGCTGGACCTCTGGGCCTCGGAGCTCAGAAGTAAGGTGGGTTCTGACAGTCATTAGAAGGAGGTGGCCAAGACCAGGGTATGCCAGAGGTCACCTGGGGGAACCCCAAGCCTGGGAAGAGAAAGCTTGAGGGCAAACCTTGAGGCAACAAATGGAGTCTGAATTATGGTGAAAATCAGGGAGTGGTCGGGATGAACATGAGGGAGGTCAAGTGCGACCAAATGAAAGGTTCTGTGGGGCTCAGTGACCTTGTGGTCACCTGTGACTATGCAGAGGGCCCCAGCAGGGGAGTGATGGGGCAGAAGCCACAAGAGGGGGCACTGGAGGGAGGGGTGTGAGGAAATGGAGACAATGTGGTGGGGTGTGGGCCTGAAGGGAGGGGGAGACTGAGGCAGCTCTATGAGGAGGGGTGGGGAGGGTCTTCATTGCTTGCTTGGTGGTATTTTTTTTTTTTTAAAGATTTTATTTATTTGACAGAGAGAAACACAGCCAGAGGGGGAACACAAGCAGGGGGAGTGAGAGAGAGAGAATCAGGCTGTGTTTCTCTCTGTCAAATAAATAAAATCTTTTTTTTTTTTTTAAATAAATAAAATCTTAAAAAAAAAAAATTTATTCATTTATGATTTGAGAGAGAGAGAAAGCAAGCAAGCAGGGGGTGAGGCAGAGGGAGAGAATGTCCAGTGGGGCCTGACACAGAGCTCGATCTCACAACCGTCAGATCATGACTTGAGCAGAAATCAGGAGTCAGATGCTTAACCGACTGAGCCACCCAGGCACCCCATAGAGGGGACTTTGCTTATGCCCAGCCTTTCTCTGTTCCCATTTTTGTTTTGTTTGTTTTTGTTATTTGTACATTTTATTTGTTTTGTATCACTCACTAACTGCCACGTCCTAGAAGTACAGTGGGGCTCAAATGAAAACACCCACTGTTCTTTTTTTATTTTTATTTTATTTTTTACATATTTTATTTATTTGAGAGAGAGAGAGAAAGAGAGAACACAAGCAGAGGGAGCAGCAGGCAGAGGGAGAAGTAGACCCTCTGCCGAGCAGGGACCCACCCCCCACCCCCAAGATGTGGGCTCGATCCCAGGACTCCAGAATCATGACCTGATCTGAAGGCAGTTGCTTAACCAACTGAACCACCCAGGTGCCCCGACATCCACTCTTCTAAAATAATTCCTGAGCCTATAAATGACTTTTCTTACAAGTGTATCCTCTACCAGTGAAGAAGTTGCATGATCTAGAGGAAAGTAGGATTGGGCAGGCATTAGGGGTCCTGGTGACCAGTCCCCCGTAGGCTAAGAATCAATTAGATCTGAACAAACTGGTTGACCAGGAAAGGTTGAGCATAAGGAAGAACACAGACCAATAAGGAGTCCTGAGAAGGTCAGAGGGGTTGCCTCCAAGATGGAGGGCCCGACTTCAGATAGGAGGGAAGTACTCAGCTGAAGCAGGTGGTCAGGAGGAGAGGGTGGTGATGTGGCCTTTGGTGGGGGTATTGTCAGAGGTTTCTCTCAATCTTCTAATAGTAACAGGCCAGGTGTAGGGGCCATGGGCAAGCCCCGGAGCCGTGGAAATAGAAGGTTCGCAGTGTCCATTGTGAAGGGCGGCCGAGTTGACAGGGAGTGTAGACGAAGGTTTCCACGCAGGGCTGAAGGGCCACTGGTGTTGAGCATCTCGGGGCACCCGGCTGCCTCCATGCGGGGCGGCCACCTGCGGTGTTCTGTGGTCTGGGGGGCAGTGGAGAGGACAATGTACTGGTGACTGTCTTAGCTCGGATTGCCATAACAAGAGACCATATCAATGACGGAACTGTCTGAAGGCTGGGGCATCTGAGACTGGGGTTCCCACGCGGTGTGCTCTGGTGAGAGCTCTCTTGCAGCTGCCGACCGCCGACACCTGGCTCCTCACCTGGCAGAAGGAGCCCGCTCTGGCCTCTGCTTCTCTGGCATGAACCCCATTCGGGGGGCTGCACCCGATCACCTGAGCGCCTCCAAGACCTCCCCTCCTGACATCATGACGTTGAGCATGAGATCTCAACATATGAGTTTGGGGGGACACAAACACTCAGTCCCTAATGGGGGAGGGGATTTCTTCAGAAGTGGCGTTTAGCGAGGTGGGTCACAAAAAGGCAGAGAAGGGGAGGGGGTGTAGGGAGTTAGGAGAACACTATTGGCGTGATGGACCATGGTGGGAGGCGAAGACAGGAGGGGCTGACAGTGCCTGAGGGAGATCGAGGAGATTTCTGAAGGAAGAACAGTCTAGGCTGGGGGGAAGTAAGTGTGAAGGCTGTGAGTTGGGTTGGTGAGCCTGTGAGCTGCAGCCAGAAGGCCACGAGGCAGGAACTGAGGGGCTGAGAGCAGGAGAGTTAGGAAGGGACCAGGGAGTGAGCCAGGGGCCAGAGGCTGGGCCAAGCAGAGATTTTATCTAAGTGTGATGAGAGGCCATCGGAGGGTTTCAACTACATGGCCCTGGCTGCTGTGTGGAGATGGGACTGAGCAGAGGAGAGCAGGGAGCTTCCGGATAGGTGGCTACTGTGGGACTCCGGGGGGAGGGGTGGAAAGTGGCCGAATTCAGGAACCACTGTGAGTGGAACTGACGAGTTTGCAGATGTCTTATGGGGGTGATGGCAGGGGAGGAGCTCAGGATGGCTCCCAGCACTTTCCAGATGTGTAAGTGAGCAGCTGAGCCCTGAACCTGCCCCATCTGTCTCTGGGCCCATGACCCTGCCCCTGCCTTGTGCCAAGAGCCATTTCTCAAGAAGTTTCGTTATTGCCTTGCTTAGCTGGGCAGCTTTGTTCTCGTGGGGTTTTTTTGTCAGAAGTGGATTTAAAAGGACATTCTAGGCTCTGGGCCCTGGAAAAGCCATTGCTCTTAGCTGTGGCTTTATTAATAGCCCTCCAAGTTCCCTCCAAGCCTCTGTTTGTCACGCTCTTCTGGTGATTCCCCAGAAACACTGGAGAATCTTTCATGGGAACTTGGGGATGACAAGACATCCAATATTGGCTGTTTTAAACTCTTTCCCCTTCCCTCTGGAGTCAGGGTGCATTCTAGGCTTTTACTCACTGCTGGCAAAGTGCAATTTTCAACATGTAAATATGTACACATTACCTGCATAGTTATAATTCTCTGACAGCTTCCCATTACTCTTTGGGGGAAAGACAAAGTCTTTGCGGCAGCCTGGGAGGTTCTGGGCCTGGCCTGGCCTGGCTCTCTCTGCCAGCCTCATCTTGACCCAGGCTCCCTGCACTCTAGCCTTCCATCAGGTTCTGCACTCAGCACACGGCTTCCTGCCTCCGGGCCTTTGCACATGCTGTTCTCTCTGCTCAGGCTGCTCCTTCCTCTCCTCTTCACTTGGATATTTCCTACTATGCTCAGGTCTCAGTCAGTTCCTCGGGAAAACATTTTTTCCTCTTCCAGATTAGGTCAAATGTACCCCATTATAAACTCATGCCACCGAGTATCTCTGCTTTGCGGTGTTTCTCAGAATTACAATTTTATATTCACTTAGAATGAATGAATAAATGGTTCTCACATTTGTCTTCTCTACTGCATCCCCTGTGTTCCTACTCTGGTCTGGATCTGCATCGTCTCTGGCTGGTCTGTGACACCACCGGCCCCCAGCTCCAGCCTCACTTCCTTCAATGCCTCTGGAGCTGTCTTCCCAAAGCCCCACTTTTTTTTTTTTTTAAAGATTTTATTTATTTATTTGACAGAGAGAAACACAGTGAGAGAGGGAACACAAGCAGGGGGAGTGAGAGAGGGAGAAGCAGGCTTCCCGCTGAGCAGGGAGCCCGATGCAGGGCTCGATCCCAGGTCTCCAGGATCATGACCTGAGCCGAAGGCAGTTGCTTAACCAACTGAGCCACCCAGGCACCCCCCAAAGCCCCACTTTTAACAGAGCAGGCCACTCCTTTGCCTTAAATGAATGCCACCACAGTAATATTTTTACCAGGAAAAATTTGGAAAGTATCTAAATGTCTAATAATGCAATGGTTAAACAAATATGATACTTCCATATAGTGGGGTATTATTTAGCTCTTTAATAATAAAGGAAATTTTTAATGATAAGAGAAAAGGTTGGGGGCACCTGTGTGGCTCAGTCTGTTAAGCATCTGACTCTTGATTTTGGCTCAGGTCACAGTCTCAGGGGTCTGGAATCAAACTTCACATCAGACTCTGAGTTCAGCAGGGAGTCGGCTTCTCTCTCTCTGCCTCTTCCCCTGCTTGTCTGTGCACGCACTCTTTTTCTCCTTAAAATAAGTAAATAAATCTTTTTTTAAAAGAGAGAGAAAAGGCTTATGATAAAATCTTATATTAAAATAAAGCAAAATGCTGAATTACATGTAGTATGGTCTCAACAAGTCAAACACACTCTGAAAAACTGCTGTAAAATGCTCCAAATGTGAACCTCATTTATCTCTGGATGGGAAAATTATGCGCAGCTTCTCTTTCAATCTCCTGCCCTCTGTTTTATAGAGATGCTGATATGGATTGAGGGCAGGGATGGTGATGGCAGGAATTTGAAAGGAACGGGCAGGGATCTAGGCAGAACAAGGTCACGGAAGAAGTTACCGAAGAGACAGCTCAAGAAGGACTCTTCTATAGCAGAACCTCGCCTCCTGCCTTGAGTTGTGTGGCTGAATTTAAGATTTTATTTATTTGACAGAGAGAAACACAGCCAGAGAGGGAGCACAAGCAGGGGGAGTGAGAGAGGGAAAAGCAAGCTTCCTGCTGAGCAGGGAGCCCGATGTGGGGGGACTCGATCCCTGGTCCCAGGGATCCTGACCTGAGCTGAAGGCAATCACTTAACCAACTGAGCCACCCAGGCGCCCCATGTGGTTGAATTTAAATGACACAGATGAAAGCGAGATGAAAGTGATTAGATTGACAGGCTTTGGAGTCAGGCCGACTGGTTCACACATCAGTTTCAGAACTTAACAGCTAAGTGACCTTTGGAAAACTGGCCTCTCTGAACCTCCACTTCCACACCTGTTCAACTGGAATAATAATCAAACATTAGGCTATTGGATCATGACCCTGGAGTCCTGAGATGGAGCTCTGCATCAGGCTCCCTGCTCAGCGGGGAGACTGCTTCTCCCTGTGCTCCTCCCCCTGGCTTGTATTCTCTCTCACTCTCAAATAAATAAATAGAACAAAAATCATTAAAGAAAAATTAGGCAATTGTTTGGATTAAATGAGGTCATGCATGGAAAGTATTTTGTACTGTGCCTGACTCATATATGTCCTAACTTGATGACCATTACTATTTTTGTTTTACCACAGTTGTTAATATTATGGGAAATATCTTTGAATTATAAAGAGATTATTATGAATAGTCTTGCTTTTGAAAGAATTTTCCCAGTCCCTTGGGTAGAGCCATCTGTATTCAGACCTCTGGGACGTTCATCTTCTCCTGTCCTCTCTCATCTACAGTGATCCTCTCTGCCACCATGAGGAACATCTTCAAGAGGAACCAGGAGCCCATTGTGGCTCCTGCCACTACCACCGCCACAATATCAACGGGGCTCTCAGACAACTCTACCCAGAGCGGGGGCCCTGGGAAGAATAATGAGGACACGTTTACCAAGTTCAAGGATAAGTTCTTCAATGAGATCCAGAAGATCCCCTGTGAGTGTCCCAGGTGGCTGAGAGGGCGGGGTGAGGCTAGGATTAGTGAAAGGCCTTGTGGGCAGGACAGGGTGGAGAAGAGTGGGGAGCGACCCTGGGACACGATTGGCTGCCTGTTTGGATTCCAGGAGGGGTTATTTGGAGAGTCCCTTCAGGAATGGCTGAGAGTGTGGTCCGGCAGTAATACAGGGAAGAAAGGGCTTTATGTGCCTCAGTCTCCTGGTGGGAGGGGGGGATACTTAAACAACTTAGAAAATTGTCCAAGAGTTGAAACCAAAGGAAGATGAAAAATCATGAAACAGAAGTCATTATTGAAGTTTTCCAGTCACATTTAGTGTGAGAGACAGAAAATACCTCCCCTCATCCCCCATTGCTTTCTGAATTCTTGGCAAAGGCTGTATAGCAGTCATCAGAGATTAAGGGGAGCAGCCCCCACCTGTGCAAGATGGTGCTTCAGGACCATGGAGAGAAGCCCAGGGCCCATGCCCAAATACTGGAGTTCTGCCAAGCCACGCCTTCCAGGTCCTAAAGGAGCTGGCCTGCTAGCTCTGGGTCAGCCTTCTAGACACTGAGCATAGGGAATGGGTTGAAGGGGCTCTTCCTATACCTGGGTCAGATGAGGACCATCCCATTCCCTCCAATATAAGCCAGTTTTCCATAGATCAAATGAGTCAATACTCAACAGAGCCAAACTGATTCCTCCCTGTCTACACCTCAGTTAGGGGATATACCACAAGGGCAGTAGGCTAAGGAGAGGGCAACGTATTTTTTTTTAAAGATTTTATTTATTTGACAGAGAGAAACACAGCCAGAGAGGGAACACAAGCAGGGGGAGTGAGAGAGGGAGAAGCAGGCTTCTGGCGGAGCAGGGAGCCTGATGCGGGGCTCGATCCCGGGTCTCCAGGATCATGACCTGAGCCGAAGGCAGTTGCTTAACCAACTGAGCCACCCAGGCGCCCCGAGAGAGAGCAAAGTATTAATGAAAAGACATGCAATAAGGTTATACAACTTCTATGTTAATCATTCGTGAGTGTGTGATTCGCAGAGGAGGAGTGTGGGTATTGGAGTTCATAGTCTCCACCCATTTTAGCCAATGCTATGGGGTCAGGGGCTGTAAGGCAGAGTGCTGCTGACTTCGGGGTCTTCTCTGTGTGGGCAGTACCACCCTGGGCACTGATCGCCATTGCTGTGGTCGCGGGCCTCCTGCTTCTCACCTGCTGCTTCTGCATCTGTAAGAAATGCTGCTGTAAGAAGAAGAAGAACAAGAAGGAGAAAGGCAAAGGCATGAAGAATGCCATGAACATGAAGGACATGAAAGGGGGTCAGGTAGGACAATGCAGGGGTGGGAGGAGCGGAGAGGGGCCCAGCCTAGCCATTTCAGGTGCTGGAAGGTGAAACAAAGTCTCTTGGGCTCTACAGCTAAAACAGCTCCTCTTCTTAGAACTCCTCACACACCCCCACTCCTGTGCCTGTTGGATACATCTCTAGTGAAATGTTGTCTACGCATAAGCTAGTGGGAAAGGGGACTTATTCCCATGTTAGCACGGACCCATCCTGGAAAACACAGAGGATGAGAACAGTATTTTGACCCCCAAAGAGGCTATGGGACAAAATGTTGGAAAGAGAAACCCCAACTGGCCAAGAAACCACCATTGGAGTGACCCTGTGTTCTCCGCCAGAAGAGACTACAGGGCAAAATCCCGCTGGAGGCTTCTACTTGGGATGGGTGGGGGATCTAATGAGGCAAAAAATGGTCCCTATGTACCAAGATAGGGCCAAGTGGAATCCGTCTCTCTACTCACATAATAATTTGGTTTATTTACCCCTGTTTTTTGAGGGGTAAATAAAGTCCTTTGGTGAACCTGGTTTCACCTTTTATGTTTAGAAAGGCCCTTGTGTGCTTCACTTTTACCCATGTTCCTTCATTTGTTTTGAGAGTGACTAGGAGAAATCTCTCTCTTTTTTAAAAAAGATTTTATTTATTTGACAGAGAGAAACACAGCCAGAGAGGGAACACAAGCAGGGGGAGTGAGAGACGGAGAAGCAGGCTTCCCGCCGAGCAGGGAGCCTGATGTGGGACACGATCCCGGAGACCCGGGATCATGACCTGAGCCGAAGGCAGTCGCTTAACCAACTGAGCCACCCAGGCGCCCCAACTAGGAGAAATCTCTTGCTCAAGAAATCAATATGGAGGATGGAGGGAAGGGCTTGATCTCAAGAAGTCAGCCAGAGAGTATAGCCTTTGAGGGCGTGTGTGCTTGTGTATACGTGTGTGTGTGTGTGTGTGTGTGTGTGTGTGTGTGTGTGTGTGTGTATGTGTGGGTGTCCCAAAGAAGTGTGCAGTATAAAGTTGGGGTGGGAGGGAAGACTCCAGAAGTGATCTGGATGTAGCCCAGCCTGCTCTCACCAGGTGCCTGTGGCTTCAGGGACTTGTCTGAACTGTAGGATTTTCTCTTACATCTCTTTGTTTCCTTCCCTTCTCACCTCTCTGGGCTCTCCGTACTCGTGAATGCCTGGACTGCACTCCTGGTAAGTCTTGCCGAGGGTGGATGGGGCCTAAGCTGGCAAGTCCTGGAGAGGGGCCAGCAGGGGAAGCTCCTTGCCCCTCCCTCAGGAAGCTCTCGAGCATTGGCATGGTGCCTGGCCTCATGGGACTGTCTTGCAGGGCGGTGGCACACCCAAACCAGAGCCGCATCTTCTGAACACAGGCTGGGCCCTGAGGGGCAGCCTGGGGTCTTTGAGGGGGCTGTGCAGAAGCAAGTCCCCCAGGACAGCGCTCCATTCCTACTCCTCACTCCATACCCAGCTCCAAGTCAGGGTCTGCACAGAGGTGCTGGCTTCCCGGTGGCCCTGGCACTGGCCAGACTCCGTTCTCTGCTCTTAACTCACCCCTCATCTGGCCCAGGCCCATAGGATGATGACGACGCAGAGACCGGCCTGACTGAGGGAGAAGGTGAAGGAGAGGAAGAGAAAGAGCCAGAGAATCTGGGCAAACTGCAGTTTTCCCTGGATTATGATTTCCAGGCCAACCAGGTATGAGGACCTGGCTGGAGAGTAGAGTGGGGGGCGGAGCAGAGGGCTGGGATTTGGGTGGGAGGGGGATAGAAACAGCCCCACGCTCCCACACACCTCACTCCCACCTCGGCCCATAGGCATTGCTCCTTTCCATGGAGCGGGTGGGCAGGAGACCACGGGGATGTCCCCCAAGGCATTGACTCTGCCTTGGCCACCGGCGTGCTCTAGAGAAGGTTCCCCGGCTCGGATGGGCTCTGCTGTGAACTTGCCCGCCACGCTTGGGCGAATCAGTTGCCCTCTGAGCTCCCGCTTCCGCCGATGTCATGCCAAATTCCTGGGGTGGAGATGGAGACCGGTCTTCCTCTCTAGCACCAGCCCATCGCCACCTCCCCAGCTGCCCACCGCTGGAGATGGGTCGGTGCATGCTGGGTCAGGTCTGGTGTTGGAGCAGTCCTGAGACACGGGCCCCCCCTGTTCTCCCCACAGCTTACCGTCGGCGTTCTGCAGGCTGCTGAATTGCCTGCCCTGGACATGGGAGGCACCTCAGACCCTTATGTCAAAGTCTTCCTCCTTCCAGACAAGAAGAAGAAATACGAGACCAAAGTCCATCGGAAGACCCTGAACCCTGCCTTCAATGAAACTTTCACTTTCAAGGTGATGTAGGCGGGAAGGATAATGCCAGTTCCCTCCCTGATCCCAATTCCATTTGAGTTCTGCAGACCTTTCCTTGGCCCCGGCCATGGCTGAGGCCCTGGAATGAGTTCAGGCTGCAACAATGCAGGTTGGCCTGTGGGCTTACGGGTGAGCTCACTGCTCAGGCTTTCGTAGGACTGGGACATCCCTCCTTCCCACACACACTCTGTTCCCCCAGACCCTGAAGTCTTCTCTCTACAGACTCACCGGGAGTCCCATGGGTTAGTGGGAACAGAGCTCAGACCCAGGGTCCTGCCCCCAGCAGCCCCTGGAGGTGCATGCCTTGCTTTGACCCCCCTCTGATCCTGGTTGTGCCCTCCAGGTGCCATACCAGGAGCTAGGAGGCAAAACCCTGGTGATGGCCATCTATGACTTTGACCGCTTCTCCAAACACGACATCATTGGAGAGGTAAAGGTGCCTATGAACACCGTGGATCTTGGCCAGCCCATCGAGGAGTGGAGAGACCTGCAGGGTGGGGAGAAGGAGGAGGTGAGAGCAGAGACCTGGTGGAATATGAATGTGGCTTCCCACTTGAGTTACAACCTATTGGCATGACAGGGTGGGCTTTTGAGTGGGTGGGCTGGGTTAGCATCCCAGCTGTGCACTCTCAGCTGTGTGACCCTGGGCACGTCACTTAATCTCTTTAGACCTGTCTTCTCTCCTGTAGTTTGTTTTTGCAGGTGAGAATTACCGTGGCACCCAGTAGGCATCTGGCGTCTAGTAGGTGTTCACGTAAAGGAGAACACCATTGTTATTTTACTCCTAAGGTTCTGCTGTCACTTACGGCCAGCGAGTCACAACTTTGTGCCTCAGTTTACTCACAGGGAAAGCCCACTTTTCTTATAGAAGTTTCTCATCATGGGGGCTTGTCCTCCCAACAACTGCTACAGTATCCAGTCACTTACCCAACATTTATTAAGCGCCTGCATGCCATCTACTTTGCTCCAAATTCTCCATTTTAATTACCGCTCCTTCCAAGCACCTTTGTCTCCGCCAATCCCCTGCTCTGTGCCCAGCACAGTACTGGGTGGTAGTGGAGGGGGCCCGAAGAGACACTTAAGACACCTTTCCTTCCCTTGAGGCTCACATTGTGTGAAGGCAGGGCCACCACACTGGAGCTGGGACACGAGTGCGGTGGTCAGAAGGCCCGAGTGGCCCCGTCTCTGAGCAGTTCGACTCTGGCCCAATGTTGGCAACCTCTTAGGACCCAGCAGCCCCGGGCTCTCATCCTGCCACCAGCGCTGAATTGTTGTGGACTTTGTGGAATTTTCAGTGGTCACAAAGAACGCTCCACCTAACCACGTGAAAGTGTTCTGGTGACAGTCATTGAAGAAAAGGGGCGCAAAGTGCTTTGAAGACCGCGAATCCCTTACAAGTGGAATGGTTGACCCGGAGCGGCCTCAAGGGTGGAAGGAATCAGGGAGGAAGACTTCCGAGACAGTTTCCCAGTGTCCTTGGAAATGAACCCTTCCCAGTGTAGCACACCCACCCCTTCCCACCTCCCCTGGGCCTGGGGTCAGCACTGGGCCACACCCGCACCACACATCTGTTGTCTCCCACACTCCTACCCGCAGCCTGTGTTGTGCCCCACTCTCTCCAGAGGCCACGGCTCCCGCAGCACCAATCTCAGGGGCTTTGTTGAACTGCAGCAGGAGGCCTTGAGACCTTGTTGAACATCACAGATGTGAGGACAGGGGACCGAGAGAGCCAGGGAGTCTCACCAGTCTCGGCGGGGGGGGGGGGTGAGCCATGCTAGAAGCGGTGGGATGGCTGAGATGACCTGAGTCCTGCTCTTCCTCCTGGACAGCCAGAGAAGCTGGGAGACATCTGCACCTCTCTGCGCTATGTGCCCACGGCGGGGAAGCTCACTGTCTGCATCCTGGAAGCCAAGAACCTGAAGAAGATGGACGTGGGCGGCCTTTCAGGTGCGTGCAGGGCTTCTGGCTGCCATTGGGTGGCACCAGCGAGCTGGTCACTGCCCAGAGCCCTCCGTTCACTCACCCTTAGAGGAGCGCTTTCCTGCCCCGGGACACAGAGGATGTGTCTGAGCAGCTGTGTGTCCTGCCGGCAGGACTGTGGAGCAGGAGACGCCTGGCTGTCCCTCCTTTCTCCAAGGGTGCCCTGCCCCGACTCTGAGCTGCCAGGCAGTATGGGCCATGGAGGAAAGGATCAGAGAAGCCTCATCTCCCAGATGAGTTGGTGACTTTTCCCAGGGAAGTGTAGGAAGCGGATGGGGTGCAGGCCAGAGCTCGCTTTCCTGTCGTGTCACCAACCATCTAGGACACTTCTCCAGGGGAGGCCCTGCTGGCTCTACCTTGGAAGGGGACTGCGGGGTGGGGAGCACTCAGAGTGGGGCTGGCCCCAGCACGGGGTCTGCTGGGACAGGGGGGCACGCTGTCTGTGCCATCAGGCTCCACCTGGCAGGCCTGGAAGCTGGCCACTGCACGTCATGGGCCTTCTGTGGGCCTCAGTTTCTCATCTGCGAGGTCTAGAGGGTTGGACAGAATCGGGAATGGCAGATGGGTGTGATGCCTGGGACATACCTCTGTCCCCTGCCCAGGACAGATAGCACGTGAGCCCTCACTCCTTCCGGACAGAGCCCCACTTAGTCTCAGGCATGGCCCCCATGGAATGCTCTAGGCAGCCACAGCCAGTCAGCCCGCCGTGGTCCTCAAAGTGTAGCCTTCTTGCTGCCCCTAAACCAGACACTCACTCTCTTTCTTTGGGACTCAGCCGCCTGCGCCTCAGGGCTTGCTGGGCGCCTGGCCTCAGCTGGTGGACACTCTGTGAGGCGAGGCATTTGGTGGGGGCGGGGGGCTAAGGGGGCCTCTCTGGGGCTGGGACTCTCCCCGCACAGATCCCTACGTGAAGATCCACCTGATGCAGAATGGCAAGAGGCTCAAGAAGAAGAAGACGACGGTGAAGAAGAAGACCCTGAACCCCTACTTCAACGAGTCCTTCAGCTTTGAGATCCCCTTCGAGCAGATTCAGGTGTTCGGGTTTCTGGGCACGGGGGCACAGGCGGTTGGGGGTGGCATGCCAGCCCTCGTGGGACTTGATGGAACTCCACCCACAGACCTGGAGCAGCCAGGGGAGGGCTCTGGCTCTCATGGTGCCATCTTGGGACTCCTTCCCAGGGCCCCTTTCAGAGTTCTTCTGAGATGAACATGAACCATTCAAAACAATTCTACCAGGCATTCCTTTAGAATGACCTGAGTGTGCGGGGGGCCGGTGAGGTGGGAGCTGCCGAGGAGGTGGGGGGCGGCCTCCTCCTGCCCCCTCCTCTTTCTGCCTTGGTCGTCCTTGGCAGGACCGGACGCCCACCCAGCCGTCAGGGGCTGGCAGAGGGCTGGGTCCTCTTGCAATCTTAGTCCCGCCCTATTTGGAGTGAATTGCCCCCTCTTCTCTTGCCTGCTCCCCCTAGAGCTAGGAGGGAGGGGTGCCATGGGAATCCTCAGAACTGATGCCGTCATTGATGGAGAATTTTTCAAGGGGACAAGGGGCAGCTCAGTGGTAATGTTGGACCAAGAGGGGTCCTCCCTATGGAAAACTCAAGATGGTTTTGAAGTGTACTGGCCCAGGTGTTTCAAATCCGATGAGCCCCAAAACTGCTATAGTGATCTTCCCCGGACCCCTCCCAGCCAGCCTGCTTTGTCTGCTTTCTGCCGTCAAGGGAGAGAGCTGGGCATCATCTCACGCCCTCTGCCCTTTTTCTTTCCTTTCTCATTTATCCAAAATACTTTGCTGAGCATTCCCTAAATGCCAAGAACTCATGAGGTGCTGGAGAAACACAGGTGTAGGGGACCTCACAGTCAGGAGGGGCAGCAGGGACAGGCCACCGAGACCCAGGGAGACGGGGCTTCAGGGTGTGTAAACGCAGAGCGTGGTGAACAACGCAGCCGAGGCTCCCCAGAGCGAGTGTGGCCCTAAAGGATGATCTGAGTTGGCGGGGTGATGGGTGGGGGGTATGAGGTGGGTAGGGGGTTGTCACAGGCTAGGGGAAGGTACTGATTGTCCCCTCAGCCAGTCCAACTGACCACCAAGTCCTCTTGATTCTCTCCCCTCAACACCTCTCCAGTCTGGCCCTACTTCCATTCCCCTGCTCCACCTAGGTTCAGGCGCTCACGACCCAACCCCCCGACCCGCCGCGGCCCCCCAGCCAGACCTGTCTCCCTCCAGTGAATCTCCCATGTCAGTGCCAGCCTTCACTTCCTGAAATCTCCATGCCAGTCCTCTCAGAAGTCTTCGGGAGCTCCCTGCCACTCCCCTGAGGAATAAAATGCCCGTTGCTTGGCTGAGCAGCCCTCCCTATCGACCCATTTCCACCTTGTTGCTTCTCACACTCCACTCCAGAGGCCCTGGACTCTGTTCCTCAGACACCAAGTGCACACGTGTGTTTCTGTGCCTTGACCCAGGCTCTTCTTCCTTCCCGGGATCTCCTTCTCTTTCTGCCTAGAGACACCCTCAGCCCTCACCTCCTGGTTTCTATGTCACCTCCTCTGTGAAGCCTTTCCTGACTGTCACGTCGTCTGAGTTCCCATAGTACCCTGTGCTTCCTCTCTAGCTTAAACTTTATCACTTTGAGTTGTAAGTGTCCGAGTACATGTCGGCTGCTTTCATTCGAGGTGACATTCCCCTTTCCCCTTTCCCTCACTGCCCTCCACCCCAGGCCCTCAACAGCGGCCGGAGCACAGCACGTGCTCAGTAAGTGCCCATTGGTAGGAACAAAGGCTGTTTCCAGAAGGTGCGGCTCTGCCTGTGTGTAAGTTCAGTCTTAGTTGGAGCCCGAGAGGGAAGCAAGGTGCCCTGGGAGGCCTCTCCTAGCCAAGCATTTGGAGTAGAGGAGGGGGGAGGAGAAGTTTGGTCATGGGATCTCTCATTTTCACCTGCCAACTCCTTTCCTCCTCTGTTTCCCCACAGAAAGTCCAGGTAGTGGTCACCGTGCTGGACTATGACAAGCTGGGCAAGAACGAAGCCATCGGCAAGATCTTTGTGGGCAGCAACGCCACGGGCACGGAGCTGCGGCACTGGTCCGACATGCTGGCGAACCCCCGGAGGCCCATTGCCCAGTGGCACTCGCTCAAGCCTGAGGAGGAGGTGGACGCACTTCTGGGCAAGAACAAGTAGGCCCCAGTGGCCGGGAGCCCGCGCCATGCCGGACACTGACAAGATCCAGAGCTATCAATACCTCAGTTATGCGACCTTAGAGGTTTTCTTTCTCATTTGTTTGTGGTTGTGTCCTTGTTTTTCCTTCCTTTATCTCTTTTTAAAGACCAACTTCCCTCTGATGGCTGTGTGAGGAGAGTCCCCTAACAGGTGAAAGAGAAGCCTGGCTCTTTTCATCGTCCCAGGAGCTATCCTTGCTGCATGCCCCTTCTCGTTTCCCTCTCACTCCCTCAAAGCTTCTCTGAAGCCTCACCCTGAGTGAGGCCCTCTTCTGGCAGAAAGTCACAGCACTTCCTGTTTTTTGAGCGTTCTGGACCAACAAAATGGCAGCACATCCTGTTTCCTGACAGGAATGGCAACACAGTGGCTTATGATGTGTGTGTGTGTGTGTGTGTGTGTGTGTGTGTGTGTGTACGTGTGTGTGTGTGTGTGTGTGTTTGAGCATCTTTTTGCATTCCTGGAATGAGCCATGGACAGTGAAGTTGTGTGGGAAGAGAAGGCTCTTCAGGGACCCTGAAATGAAGAGACGTCCACTAAGTGGGAGATCTTCTGTCAGCTCATGGAAAGGGCCAGAATCCTGGTCAGATGCCAGAAGCTCCCATACTCCTTGTGGGTGGCTATTTGGGAGGCAAGATGTAGAGACTGGATTTGTCCAGAACTAGGACCAAAACCCTGATGCCATCATAAGATTTCCTCCTGTCAGGCATGGTTTCTCCACAAGTGTGGTTTCTGGGACATTGGACATGATACTGTCCATAGACATGGACATGAAATATTCACTAGATCGGTCAGGCTCTAACAGGGACTGTCACTCCTGGGACCTCACTGTTGACAGTTAACATCAAACTATGAAGAAACAAAGACCCATTACCTAGAAAGACCAAATGAAAGTCCTGGATCTTCTTCACTCCCTTCCAGTGGGAAACACAGATGCTTTCTCCCTTTCTAGAATATAAGCTATGTGGTCCATTTGCATCGATTCCCCATCATCCTTTTGCTTCTGTTTTTCTCTTTTAATCAAAGTGGAGCAACGCTATCTGAAGACTGTTATTTGTACAGAGCCAGAGAACTCTAACAGGAAGGTTTAAATAGTCTTAGTTTTCCTGAGGTCCAGGTAAGGAGGAGGAGGATAGTGGACAGATGGCAGAGATTTCTCAGATGAAATAGGTGGGAGTGCTGAGATTCCTCCCAGCTCCCACTCCTCTGCCTTCCATGCCAGATAGCTTATGGGCAGCTGGTGTGGCCCAGGGAGACCTGTGATGAGGCCCTATCCTACCATTCCTTAGAGAGGCTTCTATGAAAGCCAAGAAGCAGGATATCCATTCCAAATGGGTGGTGGACACCTACAGGGGTTTCTCCCCCATGCTCTGTTGTGTCCCATTTCCTCTTCACCTTTTGTCCCCAGCACTGATAAAAAGCCATATATATGTGAGTCAAGCTTGCACTGAGTCTCCTTCCAAACATTCAGCCTGGGCAGGAGAGTTAGACCCCACATGGCCTGAGGCCAGCACTACTTCCTTCTGCCCCTTCCTCCCACCCTTGCCTCCCTTCCTTCAGCCTCTCTCTTCCATCCATGAAGCCCCGAAGCCCTTGTCATTTCTTCACCACAGAATACTCATAGCTTCCTTGGAACCTTGGGCATCTCTCTCTTTCCTGGCAAAAATGGCAGCACTTCCTGTCATGCCCCATCTGGGCCACCTCAGCTTCCTTTTGGTACCTGAGACAGATGGGCAGTGTTAGAGAAAATCAGGCTTTGAGGATCCACGTGAAGAAGGTGCAGAGAGTCTTTATTTTGTTAAAAGAAAGATGGTTTTTTTTTGTTTCTGCTATGCCACCTTTTTTGTTTAGGGTTGGGGAGGAGGGAGTACCTTTACCAGAAACAGGGACGTGGGGCACAGCTTTGTTCATCTTGCAGAGACCCTTCTTTTTCTTGCCAGTGGCCCTTGGTACACGGGAGATTGTATTTTACTGGACCCTGTGTGAGTGTGGCTCTGTACTTACTAATGAGAAGGTAGGACTCTGACAAGGACTGTGAACTTTGGTCCTTGGGACCAGTAGAGAGTTGTAGGGAAATAGGGTGCCTTCAGAATCTGGCTGACTGCAGCATAAGATATCCTGGAATGACACCAGAAGTCACTGGACTGTTTTCCCATCCCCAGAGCTGTGGGATTTTGGTGCTTTCTCAGGGTCTCACCCTCCATCATATCCCACAATCCTTGTTCATAGAACCTCCCTGTCAATCTCATCTTCCTTACCTCCGTTCTTCTGCCCTTTCCCAATGTACTTTCTACCACCTGAGATTCTTCTGTGTCCATGAACCTCAGTCAGCCCTTCCAGAGCCCAAGATCTGCCACTCTCCTGATGCGGAGGAGAGGAAATGGTGGGTACTGAGCTGGTTTGGGTGTCCATGTGCCAGAAGACAGGGGCTGGCTTTTGTTCCTCTGGGCCCACCTCTAGTGAGCAGCCTTGAGAGGTGGGGACAGGCTGCTGAGAGACTGTTGGCAGCAGTGCGGAGCCAGGGAGAGACCTGAATGTGGGCAACAATTCCTCCCTCCCGCTTACCTAGGTTCCGGCCGGTCCTCGGATGGGCACTTGGCCCAGACCAGCCATCCTAGTGAAGATGTCTCTCTAAGTCCATGAACTGGGCAGGTAAACATACTTATGCTTGTAAGTTTTCCACACCTGAGGGGTGATGTTACCTGAAGCACGGAGCATCATTTGGAACCCTCACTGCACCAGGTTTATTTCTGGGGGTGTTAGGATGCTTGGGATGCAGGCCCTAAATAAGACAGAGTTAGGGTCTGGCTAGTGAGGGGTTCTAGAGGCCTCTGCAGCTGTGCGTTCACATGCCCAAAGTCTATTGCAGATAGGATAACAGCATAGGAGTGATTTTTTCTGAGGGGACTGAGAACCATAAAGACCTAAACCCAATCCCACCCAGAACTGGGGTGAGGCCAGAAAGCTCAGTCCTCTCCTTTCTCCTAGAATAATCATTCTAGAAAGGAAACTAACTCTGCCAGAGCCATAGGCTGATTTTTGCACTTTGGAAGCAGACGCTGGGGCCTGGAGAACCCTAGGGCAGGTAGGGAACCCTCGGGCAGCCCCTGTGAACGAGCCGGTGCTTGGCATGAATGAGAAGTGCCTTTGCAGGGACCCCTCAGCTGGAGGACAGGACAGCAGGGATTAGAGCATAGTCTCAGATCCTGATCATTTTTTCTTCCCAGGAAACCATACTTAGCTGTGTTTCTGCAGAATCAGTTTGGGGTGATTTTGCTGGCCCAGGGCTCCAGTGAGAGAGGAGAGAGAGGTTGCTGCAGTCTTCCTGCAGCAATCAGCTCCCTGAGAAACCTGCCTCCATGCAGTGGGGTGGTAGTGGGTGAGCAGAGAGGTTGAGAAACCTCTCTTGGGGTTGGGAGTGAGAGAGTCCATGTTCTTTTAACGTATGCTAATTCTTGGTCTCACCCAACCATATATATAGAGAGGCTGTCCTTTGTCCCTCCACACCGGGGTAGGAAGAGACCGAGCCAGGACCTGCCCTCGCGCCCCCTGATCTGTCCCTACCTCCCACCTCCTTCCCATCTGAGGCTGGTTGGGGGCCCTGGCTGGTAGCAGGCAGGGAAGTGTCCAAAGGCCTGACCTGGTGGCCCAGAGCCCCACGACATGGTTGTCAGATTTGGCAAATAAAAATACAAGATACCCAGTTCGATCTGCATTTGGGATAAACAATACATAATTTTAAAACCTAAGTATGTCTTGGGCAAAATTTGGGACATACGATACAAAAAGTGATTTGTTGTTTATCTGAGATTCAAATTTAACTGGCCATCCTGTGTTTTATCTGGCACCCCAATCTGTGACCACTTCTCCCCTCCCCCTCAGTCCCAGGGGGCCAGAGACTGGTCACCGGGGATCTTACGTAACCTGCATTTCGAGCTGCAATATTGAGAAGGGGACACTGACTTGAAGACACATGAATATACTTTATTTTTTAAGTGACAACAAAACAAGAACCTTCTGAAGCCATTTGAGCCTCCTGACCCCGTCCATGTGCATTTAGTTAGATTAGAAAAGAAGATAGTGACCTATAAACATACGAACTGAATCTCGTTTACTCAACATGCATGTCTCTGACTTTCTGTAAATAGCCGCATGGCCATGCTGAGAGTGTCCTTTACCCCCAAGCCCTGACTTGACCCCACGTTACACACCTCGTTGAGGCTGCCCCTTCGGTTTTATGTCACGTAAAGTCTTCGTCCCTGAGCCTCACCCTGTCTCACCCCGTCGGGAATCCCCCAGTGGGAGTCGTGGGCTGGGGGTGCCGATTTCAGGCTCTGGCACCAGCCCTGCCTTTGGGGACGTGGGAGGACCCCTGGCTCCCCGAAGGCCCATCCCGACCGCCTGCTGCACATCCGTCTCAGAGTGACCCTCAGTGTACCGAGCGCTGTGTCTAGCCCGGTGTCTGGAGTCCCGGTCACTTCAGTGTCCCGTGTATGTGTGCGGTGTGCCCCTTCCTCCCACTGTATGAATTAACTGAAAAGCCATAAAGGGGGCCTCCTGCTGGAGACTGCCCTCGGTTCCTCCCAGGAGCCCCCGTGTCCCTCTGACTGGCTCCCCACAGAACACTTGTGAAGGGCTCACCTGTTGTCACCCCTCCCGCTCTCTCAGCCCCGTGTCATGACCGATGGTGTCCAGGGGTTCTGGCCGAGTGCCAGGAGGCGTCCCGGCTGGCCCCAGCCAAGCGGGCTTCTCCGCCTGGATTGGAGAGTCCATCCTGCGTCTGGACAGGGCATTGGTGGAGACGCCAGAGTTTCGGGTGTCTTCTCAAAGGGCACTGAGGAGGCACCCGGGATTTTCAGGAGCAGCTAGACAGTGCTCAGGTTCCCATCACCACCCGGGCTTGACAGAACCAGCCCCTGCTGGTGGAACACCGTGAGGTCAGGGGCTCTGGACGGCAAGGGCCTCTGGGGCATACATGGAGAATGCAGTTAGGCTCTTCCCACCATGCTCCCTCCTGCAGGCTGACAGCGCCCAAGAGTGGGTGGCCTGCAGCCTGCAGACCCTCCCATCAGCTCCCCAGGGCAGCCCTAGCCAGGAGCACCCTGTGGTAGAGAATTGGGGGAGAGCTCGGGGTTCCGCGGGTCCCACGTCACTATGTTGTACCAGGACAGGCATGCAGCTCCCAGCCCGGAGGTCCATGGGCTCCGAGGGGCGCCGACGAGGGCAGACAGCTCATGGGAATCATGCCAGGAGGCCTCAGGCATGGCAAGCAGTAAGCATGAGGAAGGAGAGACAAGAACGTGAGGGGGACAAGGCCGAGGGTGGTGAGGTGGGCTCTGTCCTTCCCAAAGCATGACTTGTGAGCACGCAGAAGCACCAGGGATCTTGGTGCTGGGGACCATCTCCGGGTGGGCTGGGATCCAGAGCTTGGAGGAGTGGAGGAAGACGTGTCTAACCTCCCGCTAGCACCCTCTGGGACCCTCCCACTCTGCACAGCCACAGCAGACAGCAGTGCCGGCAAGAGTTGAGGCGGTCTGGCCTGGTGTGGTGGCAGAGCCGAGTGCATGGGGTCGGGGGTCTCTCCATCCAGCCCCCCTCAGCCATTAGGACTCAAGAAGGACCCTCTTCAAAGAAGCTTGACTGTTCTGCCCTCCTCCCCATCTAAGGACTTGATTTGCTGCTTTCTGAAATCCTAGGGATCTGAAAACTTTAAAACCAGAGGGGCAGACCCTAGCCTGCCTCAGGTCACCCCTGGAATGCATCGGCCCCTCCAGGAACCCTGCCTTGTCTTCATAGGAAGGACACATGTATAGCCCTCCCCCCAGCCCTCGCCCCCCACCTCCTCTGCTTGGCAATGCTCTCCACACCCCCCTTATGTGGACTCTGTTGTTCTTGTCTGATCTCTTGTCAAATTGTTATTTTGTAATGAGCTGCGTCTCCTTATTAAAGAAATGAGCTGAAAGAAAAATCGGGGGTGGGGGGTGTCTCTAGTGTTTGCTGGGCTGCGGCGAGGGGGGCAGGCAGGAGCTGCCTCCTGAGGGTCTGCATGTGGGTGCGGGTGGGGAGAGGGTTCGGAGAATCTGGCCCCGAGGCCAGCATCTTCCTTCAGAGAAGAAGTACAAGGGGCCTGAGGCCCCTTCTCTTCTTAGGGATGCAGTCTGTGATGGATGATGGGGCACACACACATCCTCATGACAGCTTTCTGGGGTTAGGGAGTGGTGCTGGGGGATGTGGCCTGGGAGGCTGGGGATCCTCAATTCCTTTCCCATGGGACTGGACTTGGGGGAACAGACACCTTCTGAGCACTAAGACACGGAACCTGGGCCTGGCGAATGGAAGTATGAAAAGTTAGAATTTCTATAAAGTACTTGATTGCCCCATTGTAAAGAATTTCAAATGTCTTTGATTTCTGAGGCAAAGATGTTAGGGGCCAAGAAGGAACCTTCAGAATTTTAAGGAAAGAAAGTAGGGCAGCAACTGCCCCTGTTAAGAGAGGAAAGAGGGTGAACCGAAATAAAACAAAAGCATTTTTGTGGGGTCTTAGACTTGCAATTCAGGGTACCCGGCTTCGGGTGCTAACCTGATTGTGTCCTTCAGGAGAAAAAGCCTGAGGTTTTTATCAGCAGGCTGTGGAAATATTAGGAAATGTATACAAGTTGTTTTCCAAAAATTATGATTGGAAGATAAATTACATCATACAGTTGGTTTTCCAAGTACGCTCGATTACTAGGAAAATCTTCTGCAGAGTGTCCAATTGTTACCAAGAATGTGGAGGCTGCGGGCCTGTGTTCAGTCCTATGCCTCTGCCTAACTCAGCTCAGCTGTTTTGCAAAAGAAGATTAAGTGTCGGTCTCAAAATGGAGTCTCTAATGTTCAGAGGTTTTACACAGGTTCACGCCCCCAAGAACTGGCAAGGGTGAGGCTCCTTCCTGGGTTCCCTCTCCAGCCTGTGGATCTGTCTCCTCACCTCAAGGACGGGCCATACCTCTGCCATTTCTGGAGCTTAGCCCAAGCTGAGATTCCAGCTGTGTCCAACAGGTGGGAGGGGGTGGCAGCCGGGTGGGAAGGGGGCCACTGGGCCCAGACTTGTGCTTGCCTGTCGGGCCCGGACACAGGAGGCAACAAAGGCACCGCAGATCTGGGCTCGCTGCTTTAGCTCCCGAGCAGGGCTGGCCAGGCGGCCTGGGGAGGTGAGGGGCGGGAGGCTGGGCTCAGCCCAGGGGACTGGGGATTTATCCACGGTGGGTCTCCTGGCTGAGCAGGTAAGCTCTCCACTGTGGGCTCTTCCCCTTTGCTGGACCACATGGCTGCCAGGAGGTGCCCGGACTCCTAACAAACAGCTCACCAGGTCAAGCAGGGGGTACAGAAAGAGAAAGGCCCTCATGCTGCACATGCTGCTTTGCCTCTGTTTCGGGCCCCAGGACAGGTCTGAACTCTTCAACCATGACGTCATGTGTGTTTGTTCTGTTACTGCTTGGGCTACACACAGCTGGGTGACAGCAAGGGAAAAGAATCTTTCCTCCCTGTACTTGCGCCAAGTCAGTGACCAGGGATTTCCGCTCGGCATGGCCAGAGGCAGGGCTTGCTGGATAGAGAAACCAGACCTGAACTTTGCCCAAGCGAGGTCAGACCTGGCCACCCACCCACCCCCGGAAGGCTGCTTTGCTGGGAGTTCAGGTTCAACCTCCAATAATCCTGTAGCTTTGTAGTTGGAAGCTACTGAGGTTTCGGCTCTCCTGAATCACACAGTGGTCTAATGAAGACCATTATGGATACAGCAGAGGGCTAAGGGGGAATGCTAGGCGACCTCCAGGAGCCCAAGAATGCTGCCACCTCTCCTGCCCTCTTCCATCCACATGCAAGAGCGTGTTAGTGTCCATCCAGACCGGCGCCACACCTCTGTCCCAGAGCCTTGCTCCCCTCAAAGAAATCACCATATTTCTAGTCACTCAACACTGGGAATCTTAATTTCTTCGGATGGTTCTTTTGAACCTCCAATCTTGGCTTTTCTTTGGTCTGACTCCAAGAGATCCCACTCTCAGTGACAGTGATTCACTTTGCGGCTGTTCCTGGGACAGAGGCAGGAGGGTGAGGCCCCTCACCCTGGGAAAACTGGAATGGGCTGCCCCAGATGGGAGATTCTATAAACCCCATTTCCTAAACTGTGGAGACACAGTCACAAAGTTAAAACACGGTTTTATTTACTCATTTATAAATATGGTTGTGTTTACAGGCATCATATAGATGTGAATATTATTATTCCCAAACTTTCAAACACAGAATACTTAATAATACTATATAATAACAACCAGTAAAACAAAATCATTCATCTCAGGGTTGAAAGGCCACTCAAAATTGCATAAAAATACATTCAATTCACAAAGCGAATCTGGCTCCCCCTCCCTAAATGCCCTTATCCCACCCCAGGTGTATTTACAATGGACTGAAGTTAATCCATACAAGTCAGCTGAAAAAGTTACATCTGGTGCTTTAACTGCAATGGAAGTAAGGTCGGGAGTGAAGAGTGAACCGAATGGAGAAAGGACAAAATTCAACCTCTAAAATGCGAGAGGCATGAAGACCCCAGGGTGGTCCTTCTAAGCTCTTCTCACCCCTAACTGATCGTGGTTCAAGGCAGAGGAAGAACAGAGGGAGGGAAACCACGAAGCCAACGAGTCCCGTGAGAACAGGCTATATATTCCCCAGGAGCAGGGGAGCAAGGGAGAAACATGTTCCTTCCCTCCTCAGGGAGATGACAGCCCTTCCTGGGTGCCAGCTAGGTGGCAGGCCCAGTCTTTCAAAGGCTCAAGGGACTCTAGCCAGAAGTGGCATTATTTTGGATTGCTGCCTCCTCCCATCCACCCTCCCGCCCCTGCAGCCCACCTCCTGGTGTTCTGTGCCTGAGCCCCCATGTCCTTCTTCCTCTAACCTCTCGTTATCTGGCCTTCTTCACCAGAGGACAAGCTGGAATGTGTCCCAGGCTTCAGTGGTGTGGAAGGGAGAAAAGACAAGGTCAGTTACATTAACATGAAGAGTCTAGTGAGTGCTGATTTCACATGGCCCTGCTCGGGGTCTGCCCTCATCCCCAATTCTGGTTTTGTGGGAACATCAGAGGCTCTCTGCAGTCAGTGTGCCTTTTCTGAATCCTCTACTGCAAGGCAGCAATGGGCTGAAGTTTGTCCTGGGAAGGTACTCTGTCGCTAGCTGGAAACAGTCAAAGCTCTCAGGACAAAGACTGAGTAAGCTAGACACGGCTACCCATGGTCTCCCTGGCCAGGCTACATACCAGTCAGGCCCACCTCTCAGACCTCATCTCTGAGACGCTGTTAGCACGGCCAGGGACCTCTGAAACTAGAAGAGGGGTGGTGGTGGTGGTTGGTGGTGAATGGACGTGGAAGAGGAATCATGGCTGATGTATGGAAAACCTCCTGAGTACCATTAGCTCCAAGTGAGAAGAGAAGAGAACAAAGAATGGAGGAAATGGGAGACGAAGGGTGAACAGTACGTTTCTTTGTTTGTAAGGACATAAGAGCCTCCTCATGTCACCTTAAGGGGACATCCGAGAAGTTTATTGGAAGCAGGAGGGGGAAATCTGGAGGAGAAACAACAGGAAGCATCACTGGCAGATTCACAGTCTGAAATAATGAGCAGATGGGACTGGAGAATGGTTCACAGAGAAGGCCTTTGGGGGACTGGAAGGGTAGGGGAAAAGCGAAAGATATGAATAGACTAATACACTTGGATAAAACTGGTTCAATACACCAGACTAGCAGATGTGCCTGTGTGTGCATGCAGGTTAGAAGCGAGTAATCTCGCAATCGTTCCATCTGTATAGGTAAGACCAGATCGTTCGTCAATTCATCACTCACCAGTGCTGTGAACAAACCCCCTTCACAGTCTTCCGGGACACTGGGTCGCAAGCCACACCCACATTCAATTTGACCTCAACCACAAATCTCCAAGGAGAAGCAAATGCATCTTTTTTACCCTGCAGTTGCTAGCAGGCTAGTCAAGGTCCTCGATTTGATTTTTATCAGCCCCCAGAGACCACCTCCTCCCTAGCAGCTGTGACAGTAACAGTTCCTGGGCTGCAGTGAAGTTGATCTGTTTTCTAATCTAATCAGAACAAACAGCGATCAACAGCAGTCCTTGATAGGATAGGGCCTGCTGCTCCCAAGCAATGTCGATACCCATTAGGGAAGCTGATTAAAATCTCCGCTCTGCTGGAGGCTGAGGGACTAGGGTGCCAGGGACGAGCACTCATTCCCCTGCATGCGGCTCTGCTGCCCAGTGACCGCCTCCTCCCGTGCTGGCAGCCTCTACCCTGCTCTTCGTTCTGCCTCCTTCCCGCCTTCCCACCGCAGCTCACGGGCTACCTTCACTTTCAGGGTCTCTTTCACTCCACTCACACCCAGTCCAACAGGAGGCCTGTCAGAGCTGAGGGCTGTTCTATGCAATACCGCTGTGTGGACCTAGGGTCTCTGAGCTCTTCCTGCATTGGCAGTCTCCTCCGCAGACCTGCTTAAAGGAAGGATCATCCTGAACAGCACTGGAACCTCCTACTTCTCATAGTCCAGAACCCAGAGAGGCTCCCCTGAACTAAAGGTTGAGGTTTTCATTGAGGAAAACTCTTGCTGCTGTAGGGCAGAATTCAAGACCGTGTGTAAGCTGGTGCTAATCAGAAAGGCAGTGTCTGCCCTTTGGGCTTACGGGTCATGTAGACCACATTCGAGAAGGCTGAGGAAATCTATGAAGCAGCAGCTCTATTTTCTATTAAAACAACTTGTCCAAAGGCTGCCTGCAACAAATTGCTTCCTATCCATTTCCCCATGAGCTCCAATTTCCACCTCTGCAGGTTTTAATATTCTTACCGAGCCATTAGGAGGGAAAGCAATTGCAACACCATTCAATTACCCTCGATATTAAATTCACTTTCTAACAAGGATGAGAAGTCAACCTTGACATGCTGATGTTGAACAGTATGAATCCAGAGGAAAACAAGATATTTTGCCATTAGAAGAGCAAAAGTTCTGAGTTTAAGAAATGTTCTGATCTTCCTAGGAATAAATAAATCACAGAACTGTAAGCCTAGAAGGGATCTTAAGGATGATCTAGCCCAAACTGCATTCTGCAGACAGGGAAGGTGACTTTCCCAAAGTCACATGGCTAATAAGAGTTGGCTCTAGAATCTGTTCTGACTCCTAGGGGCTTATCCCATCCTGTTGCCTTCTTCTGCCCGCAAAGCTGCCTTGCTTATTGGGTGACAGGACTCACATCTTTTGATGGGTTGAAAGCTGCCTTAAAAATCAGTGTGGGGACCAAGATCTGCAGTTAGAACCGGGCCTAGATTGGGGCCTGGTACCTGCACGTTTAGAGTGAGGTGCGGTGCTAGGACGAAGAGTGGTCCCTGGGAATGGCGGGAGGGAAGGACCCCAGCCAGAGTTCACGTAGTGTCACCTCACGGTTAAGCTCAGTGGAACCAGTGGCTCACCCAGCGGGCGGTACCAGCAACTCTCCCTTCCCTGTGGCTCAGCTGCTGCATCCTGCAGGCTTTCCCTTTTGTGGGGCAGAGCAGCCAGGGAGGGGAGTAACCGGCAATATTTTCAATAGCTCATCTCTCCTCTCCAAGCTTCTCCTACTGCTGAAGGGCGGCCAGTGTTGTTGGACAGAAACGCTGGCCTCTGTCCGAGAGGAGGCAGTCTGTCTGTCTGACCAAGGGAGGCTGCACTGGGGCCAGAAAGCCAGAGACCAAACCAATTGGCAGGCTTTAGGAGTTTCTTCTTTTCTCATCTCTGGCTCAGTTAAAAGCCCTTGGTAACAAAACAGTCCACACACATTTTTGTGGGATTCATAGGTTAATACATGGGGTTTTGGCCTTCTGAGCACAACTGTCAAATAAGCACGTTTTGTTTTGGGCAGGGGAAGCCTGTGAAATGATCCAAACCAGAGATCCGAAGCGTCCTTCACCAGTGGCCTCAGAGAGCAATAAACCTATCTTGGTCTCAGACATGGAGTGGAAGACAGGAAGGCACAGAAGAGAAGCGAACACATCCTGCAGTTGGATAGAAAAAGCCAGGGAGGTTCCAGGAAATACCAAATGAGACTGCCCAATAGAGAATCCAGCACACTGAACAAGCCCAGGGCGTGTATGTTCTTTAGATTCTTTAGAGGCAACACCCCAAGGTCTGTATAAACCTGTTGCACTAGAGACTCGGACTGGGGCTAGGGGTCATCATGCCCAAGAGCTATCTGGAAAAGAGTAAGCAGCCCTTGAAGACAAATAGGCGAAGCAGTGAAACTTCAGCCAGAGAATGTCTGGAATGGCCGAATCACTACTCCCAGAGGTGTGGCTTGGTTTTGAAAAATATCAAGTTAATGAGAACAGAGGATATAAAGTTGTACCAAGAACCTTCTCGTCCCCATTCTGGTATTTGATGCAAACAGTCTAAAAGTGGCACAGCACAGCTGAGCCCCAAATTGTTGGCCAGACCGGCAGTATTCATGCAGCCTGAGCTATCTGGGGTGCTCTTGGGTATCCAAACCAGTAGGCTGAGGACAGGAGGTCTGTGGCCACCGCAGAGACCGACAGCACAAGAGGAGGGAGGACCGCTGCTGCTGGCACCCAGAGCGCACAGCTGGCCATTAGGTCTCTAACCATCACTCCTGGGGCTTCCAGTCAATGCAACTGTGAAGAAAGCGTACTTTACTCTCTGGGAAGGGACCAGAATTCAGAGTCTATCTATCAGAACTAATTGCATAAGAGAGAATGCCTGAAATTACCTAGGATGGTTTATACTTTCATGATTTCTTGGCCATAGAATCCAATATTCCTGAGACTGAAAAGCTTGTAAATTTTTCATCACAAGGAAAACTTTCTGGCAAGAAAAGGCATCTTTAATGTGAAAGGGCTGTGTGAGGCTCAGGGCATGACACCAACCTAAGAGTTTTTAGATTCTGTTGCACTTTTGAAAGGCACAAACAGATGAGGGAACTCTCTGTAACCCCTTTACCTGGTCTATCTAATGGAAGAGAGTTAAGTTATTTTCCTCATAATTCAGTTTTCCTTTCCCGAGAAAGAGGCAGCAACCACCCCCATGCCTTGCCCAATATCCGGGATGTGCAAGGAGAGTCAATTAGTCAACACCTTGTGTTGATTTCCCCTCTCCCTAGAATGAAGATGTTTATAGTGGAAGTGAGGAAACATTTTACTCTAATTTAGCATTCCCTGAGAACTGAGCTGACAGTGCTCCCAAGTTCATACAAAATCCTAATTAGTAGTGGCTTCTCTTGGAAAATGGTTGGAAATGGAAGACAGAATTTTGTATATTCTAAAAATGGGCTCTTGCCAGAGGAGACATATTTCCTATTCTAGAATTAGGATCTTGAATGATAACCTCTGGCTTGAAGAGCATGTAATGTTTCAGAGGGCCACGGAGAACTACACTATCGTTTTTCAGAAAGAAACTAAAAATGGACAGAGGTGGTATATGTTAAGAGAATGGACCACTCTAAGCACTGAATATCATGGGTGACTGCAAAAGGAGGAGGATTTACATGACCTGCACACTCAAAATAAACCAATCAAGAGAGAAAAATGCCTGTGAAGACCAAATACATTAGGTATTAAGATGGGGTCCTCATCAAGCACTAATGGTGTAGTTTTATGCTAATGGAGCATCTGTCCAGGTTTGGGCATGATATTTTAAAAGGCTGTTTTTGTCCAGAGGAAGACAGACAAGATGTGACAGGCAGGAAAAGTATGCCAGGTGAGGAATGCCTTAAGGGGCCGGGAAAAGGCCAGCTGGCCATAAGGTGAGGGGGAGATGACCAACTACACAAGGGGCTGTCACATCAAAGGGCACCACTGGGCCATGTGGAGCACCCACTCCATGAGACCTCAACTCAACTTAGGAAAAGCTTTCTGGTTATGTGAGTTCCCCACCTTTCAAGGAATAAATGCATAACTACCTGACTGCGGGTCAGAGCTGTGGCAGTGGGCGCCGGTGGGGGTCCCGGTGGCATGACAATGGAAAGTTCAACCAAATGACCTCTGAGCATTGCCACTCTAAGATGCTGCGACTCTCATCAATGAGTTGGAAGTATCTCATCACTTTAAACCTCTTATATTAAGAAGTCATTTCTCCTGTTGGCTTCTAAGAAAACAAATGGCCTCTCCTCTAAATCTAGCCACTGGAAATAATCACATTCACCAGCACTACCACAGCACGATCTATCTTCTATCCTCTTTGTCACAAGGTTGCAAGTGTCCCCAGATACTCTTCGTACACCATCTATGCCTTTCCAACCAGCTTCTACTCCCTGGTCTGCCTCCCACTCACCCACCCTCCCCAGCTCTCAGGCCTCCTTGCAACAACTTCCTTTCTCATTTGGAGCAGGTGCCACAGTGAAGAGAGGAAAACAAGGTCAAAAGGAGGTGAGGCAGAATGGGATGTTCAGAGCCCCGATTTTCTAATAAGGAAAATCACTGTGTAGGGAAAACAAGTGGGAGATGAGAACAGTGGGCTGACACTTATGCCATGGTCTGGCTTCTCGGCAACAGCGCCGGTGGTGCGGCCAAGACAATTCTTCTGGTCTCCAGAGCACCCCAGGAGAAATGATTTTCCATAATGGCCAAAGACAAGTGAGGTCAGATGCTCTGTTCTAGCTCTTACACAATGTGGTAAGGTGGTGGAGAGGAGACAGAAAGGAAAATAGAAGGACAGAAAGGAAAGAAATAAAGGAAGCCAGGGTCATCTGAGTCTGGGGGAAGGGGACCAGGCATGAGGAAAGATTAGGAATTAAGACGAATCAGGGGTGTTAGTGGGTTGTTGATAGAAAAAAAATAACAGTAACACCAGCAAGGAGTTAGAGAAAAGTCAGTTCCTGAGAGGAGCAGGCTAGCAGAGACCTTCAATGCAGTCACTGTCACCTTGCAATCTAATGGAAACATAGCTCCAGAGGCCGTCCGATGATTATGCCAACATCCTGTTTCTCTTGGTGTCCCAGACAGGATCCTGGAATGGCTACCGTAAGACTCACCTATATCAGAGGACACCAGGTCAGTGTAAAAGGCTGTGGGGTACTGGTTTGGGTAGAGGCCTGACATGTTTGGACCAAATCCAATGTGGACAAGTAGCTGAGCAGCAGGAAGTTGGGATCCACAGCTGAGCCTGGTGTACTCCCCAAGGCCTTCTCCAGATGGTTCGAATGGCTCAAATGATCACAATCATGCTTCAATTACCACTGTCATAAAACTCAGGGGGCAGGGGACATGAGAGGAAGAGGGCATTGAGAATGCAGAGAACATGTGCAGTGCAGAGGAGGTGACTAGCGGAGGGTCAGAAAGTTGTCCTTCCACCAAAACATTCACTTCTTTTGGTTGGAAGGCAATGGCTGGGAAGGAGGGCTGGGAACAGCAAATGCTGCCCCTTCCCTCCTAAATTGGGAGCCTAGTCTATTTGGAAAGTTTGCTGATGACTCTGATGAGGGCACCATTTTCATCTTTCAGCCTCTGGTTGTCGGATTTCAGTTCTGTTAACACCTGCAGCATGACAGAGGAAAAGGTGTGTTAGAGCTTGCCATCGTCACTTCCTTGCCCTCCCTGACCAGGCCAGGCCAGCCCAGTGAGTAGGGCGCTCCGAGGCAGCTTATCCAGGGCACCACCAACGCCCCTTCTCCCAGGGATGAAAGCTCCCTGAATCTTCCTGTTTGTTGAGTTGGTAATATTCACATTTAGGGAGACCACAGCCCCTCCATCTTTTGAACTAGCGTACTCAGCAACAGCATCTTACTTCATGTTGCACACCATGTATCCTTTTATTCTCCTTAATTGGTAACTGTTTACAATTGTTCCGGCCCTTGAACTCACCTCTAGTCTGGAGAAATTAAGGAGTGTGCCAAAGGGAGCTGGGAAGGACCCAGAGGAGAAACTGAGGAAGGAGTCTTGGGGCAACTTAAGAGTTAAGCACGACACTGCTTCACACCCCATCAAAAATAGGAATGCAGGGGAGAGCGGCACAACTCGGCTTTCTGTCACACCCACAAGATGATTTAAGGTCCTCCTAGTGCCTTCTGTGATAAAATCCACCCAAATTCCTGCTGGGCATATAACACGTATCCACTTTCAACCACTCAAACCCAGGGAGTGTACGGATTCGGTCACCGCACAGCTGTGGCTCACAGTGAGCGCTAGGTATGCATTTAATTCTCACCCAGAGCTCCCTGGGGCTAGCTACTGTGGGATACCAGTGGTCCTCAGCAGCAGTTTCAGGGGATAGTGTTTCAAATCCAGGAAATAGGTGCTATGGGGGGATGGGGGAATAGAGATTTCAATTCTATCAGGTCTGCCATCTTGGAACATGACATAGTACTGTTCAATAAGCAAACAAAGACAGCAGCCCAAGCCCTAGTCTGGATATATCCAAGTCTTCATATGTGAACAGGCAGGCTGGCTGGCGTGCCGTGCATCTAAGACACCATAATGGGGTGATGCTGAGGGGTAGTTTATGTGTGGGCCCTGCTGGCAGCTTAGAGGGGAAGTACATCTTCATCAGGAAAGCTACGGAAATCTACATCTACATCTCTTCAATGCAAACATGCTTTAAGTCATTAAACCTACAGGACTCCAGCAGTAGGTGAGGTCGCCCGTCAAGGATGGCCTGGGCTCTGAGGTCATGAGGCCTGTTTAATTCTAGTTCTGGCTCTGCTATTAATCACTTAGGGGCTCTAACTGTACCTTAAGACACATATATTTTGTGTCCTCAATCTCTTATGGAGGATGTCGGTTCAATTATACAAATATATATGTGTATGTACACATATATATATATCATGGAGACATAAAGGATTTGTATTAAAGGAATGAAAAGAATATCGAACGTCCATAATGTGGAAGGCACTATACTAGAGGTGGTCACTCCCATGGTCTCAACAGCACCGCACGAGTCTGTGATACAGTTGTTGTCCTTATGTCTACAAATAAGGAAATGAAGAATTTCATAACTAGTCCTGAGTACCCAGCTATTAAATGGCAGAGCTGATGTTGAGCCCATGTATGCCTGACTCTGAAGATTATTCTTTCATTACAGAGGTCGTGTGGGGGTGGAAAACGAAACACCAGAAGTCCAGAATTTCAGCACTGTCACTGTCATCAATGATCTCGATTAGTTTAAGCAAATCGCTCAATTTGTCTGGGCTTCCATTTTTGTGTCTAAAGAAGAATTCTCGTCTCTGTCCTGGTCACTCATCAAGTTGGGACTCCGTGAGGGCCCCGGAGATCCTGGGTGTGCAAGTGTGCTGATGGACATAATGTACCTTGTGACCCTCGGGATTCTCATGACCACTGTGAGTTCTTCCATGAATTAAAGGATGGCAGGGCGCTAATCTACAAATTTTACTAAAAATATTTAAATCTAGATAGTATCAAAATAAAATTTTGGTCCTTTGACTCTGCCTCTCCTACCTCCAACCTAATCAAAGCTGTTCTGGCCGCTCTCTTTTGTGCCTCTATCCCTGTGGCCTTGACTATCAGAAGTGAATGCTCAGAAACTCAGTCCAAGAAGATTTTTAGAAAAAGTCAGCCAGGATGGTCCCATAGTGCTTCACCTTCCCATCTGCTCTCCAATGCTCCATCCTGGATCCCACAGCCAGCACGGGTATCAGTGAGACTCTGAGAGTCATATTTCCATAACAGGATTCCATAGGCAGAGAAGAAACTATATGTCATTGGATTTCATTTCTCTACAGCTCATCAAATCAGAACTGAGCTGACCCCTCCCTGTTTTTTAAATGTGCAAAAAACTTGTTGAGCCTTGGTGATTTATTTGCACATTAAGAACTCAATTCTTTGAAAAAAAAAAATTGGACAAGGCCATTTCCCAGCTGCAATATACTACAACTGACATCTTAAGGGAGTGTCAAAAAGTTCAAGAAGTGGAATGTAGAAATCAAGGGGGAAAACAGTCTGATAGACTTGACTCTCAAAAGAGAGAGGAGGAAATGAATAGTGTTATCTGATACTCACTTGAAGTTAAAAAATGATTAAATAAGAACACATGTGGAAGCACTATAGAAGTATGAGGTTTAACAAAGCTTTATCATTTCAACCCCCTGGAGGTCAGCTTTCTTAACTTCTAAATTTCCAGTTCACCACAGTTTGATGTTAAGGAGTCTTGGACAAATAAAATCAAAGTGCATGTTTTCCCAAACATGACTTTGTCTAGCCTTTGATGAGGAATGTGTTGAAGAGGGAGAGGATATGAGGGTCTTAAAGCTGCAGGGACCTGGGAAGGACAAGGCTAGCTGCGGCGTGATGGGAGCTCGGGATAAGTCTTACTTAGGCTGCTCTGCTTCTGACTACTTGGGAAGTAGGGAGGGATTCCCACCACTTATATTCTTTTGGAAGTGGCTTGGACAACACACTGAGATAAGATGATTTCTCTAGGGGATTATTAAAAAACAAAACAAAACAACAAAAAGGCAAGGCAAACTCTCTTGGCCACACTGTCAGTTTGGCTTAGTTATCCCATCTTTTCTTCCGATAGCGGTCGGCAAGTGTTTTCTGTAAAGGGCCAGATAATTGCTACCAAGCCATGTGGTCTCTGCTCCAACTATTCAACTCTGCTCTTGTGGCACAAAAGTACTTACGAACATAATGATAATGTGTCAACAAATGAGCATGGCTCAGTTCCAATAAAACTTTATTTTTGGACATCAAAATTTGATTCCATTTATTTTCATGTGTCATGAAAGTCTTCTTTTGATTCCCCCTGCCCCAAATATTTGTATGGCTCTTGGGTCAGACTGATGGGCCCTGTTACGGAAGGTCATGTGCAACGCAATGGTTTCTTTACAGTGGCAAAATCTTTTGGTAGGTAAATGGCTGTTGAAGAAGTCAGGAGTGCAGGGAAAGCAGAACGCTGTCCCTCATTCCTCAGCTGCAATGGTGGGGGCACACTGTGGTTGTTCGATAGATTCTTCTTGCACTGTTTAGGCCACGTGCTTACCAAATGGCTAAACCTTTGTGCCAAACATGAGGCAGCTAGTATCACGGTGGCTGAGTGCTTGGATCTGGCACCTGACGTACTGGGTTTGAATTTTGGTCCTACCATTTACTCTTTGAGTGACCTTGGACAGGTTACTTAGAACTCGTTTCTTGCCCGCATGTGAAAATGACTGTTCTGGGGAATAAGTAAGGAAAAGCATATGAGGTACTGTGCACAGGCCTTAATAATGTCCACTGTTACCTTAGTTATTAACTACAGAAAGCAGAGACGCAGTTTTGCTCCATATCCTATACTATCTTGCACAAAGAAGGAAGCCAAGAACAACTGGGACATCTTTTGTGGGTCCCTAGTTCACCCCTGTCAAATTTCCCAGTGATCCTGAGGCTTACTTTAAAGCACGGAGTTTGGACCTAACATGGTTAGGTCCTAATAACCTAATAATAACCTACTTATTATCAATAAGTAGAATAACTAAGCTGCTTGGTGCCAGGCTGTGGTATCACTTCCCTTTCAGTTTTCTTTCTGTGTGTGTGATAGCATCTGCAGTGGGGTGTTAGCTCCGCCCTTATGGTAATTGGGTGCTTCAGATCTAGCTGGGATTAGTTGCCAGCTACTGACCCTGAAGGCACAAGCAAATAGGCAGAGAAAAGAACAGGCGTTGGTGGGGACTAATTAGATTGTTGCTGAAAATTAAAAACCCATTTCAAAGACTGAAACTGCTCAGCAGTGATGACCCCATCACACCATCATGGATGGGAAAAAAAGTTATCTGTGAGCTCGTCTTTCAGACCTACATCCACGGAAAGGCTCCAGTTTACCAAACATATTTTTTGGTTCTCAGTTGAAAATAAATCCCTGCTCTCTGCTCCAACGACTGTCATCTCCTTTGCAAACCTACCCCCATTAGGGAAGGTCTGGCTGTATGAGGGTCTCATTTATCCAGGCTGCGTTCTACCTCACAGCCCACACACTGGCTAGCGGTGGGGGTGAGGGGGCACATCCTTAGGACCCAGAGATTTGTGACAGGGATGACAGCAATGCCTCCGAGGAGGGGAAGAAAGCAAAGATTACTGCAGGAGGGAGGCAAAGAACAGCCAATTCTACTCAAATGGTGGGCTGGGCAGTGCTGTTGCTGGCAGAGCTCTAGCCTTCAGTGCTAGTCATCCCCAACCAGCATGCTGTCAGATGTGAAGACTTAGTTCTGTCTGGTATGCAAAGGGTCATTTTCAACCCTGGTTTCACAAAGGAATCAATAGGGGAAGTCTGAAAAAATATTGATGGCTGGGTCTCAACCCAGGCTACTGATTTTGGGGACTGTTGGGGGGTGGAAGGGTGGGCCCAGGCACTACATACATTAGAAGTTCCCAGCCAGGGTTGAGGGTGTCTGCCTTTGGTTACCCCAGGCCCAACAACAATCTGGAGTCCAGGACCAGCCCCAACTGCTCTAGTGACCAGGATGCACTTGGGTTGCTGCTGACTGAGAAAGCTCAATCTCAGTTTGGCAATGACCCCACTGAGGAAGTCTGCACATCCACAGGTATGTGCGTACATCTGTGTGCACCTATGTGTAGCCGAGTGAGCGAATCCATATTCAGTCTCCAGGGGAGGAGAAGGTGATGTGGTGATCTTACCAAATAGACCACCAGCCCAGGTAAGGGTTCCCCACTGCCTCCCCCTTGACCTAGGCTGTTATGTCTCACTCTGTGGTCTCAGTCCTGGCTCTTTCCATCCGCAGATGTCCGACATTTCTAGGCACCCACATATGGTGGCCCCGATGGAGGGGCATGAGCACAGGGCTTCTGGGTCCAACAAGAAGAGTGAACATGCCTGGAGTGGTGGAGGAGGGAAGTGAGGTGGAGAAGAGGGGCAAGAACTAGAGCTCCTGGGTTTCCGAGGACTCGACGGACTCCGAGAGTCTGGCCACAACTCGGGTCAGGGCCCTGTTCTCAGCCTGCAGTTGCTCGTTCATCTGCTTCAAGGTTTGAATCTGTTTTAGCTGGTGGAGGTTCTGTAGAGAGTGAAACATGGAGGGGACAGACAGACAAGGGAGAAAGAGAGACAAGACAGACCAGAAGAGATAAAAGTAGGACAAAGAAATCACGTGACTTTTTGTTTTTGTTTTTAGTTAGCATGCAAGAAAGAAAATGAGAAAGGCAGGAGTAATGGTGCAGGAGGAGGGGAGGGAGAAGGGAGAAAAGCACCAATGAGGGAGAGAGCTGGGCCTACAATTCTTGGCTAAGGTCTAACTATGCTGGCCACGTGAATACAACCACCATGTGAATACAACCACCCCGCTCTCAAATAGCATGTGTGGATTGCTTTTGAGAATGACTGCCCACCATGTGGCTTGGGCCTTCTGAACTGATTTAACATGGCTGAGCCATAGCCTCAGAGGCTCTTCATCATCAGTGGGACCTGGAATTGAGGACTCCATGTGTTCCTAAATTCAGTTGTGGCCCTTTTCTCTCTTCCTCTTCTCATCTTGCCCCATACTTGGCCCCCTCCTCCTACCCCCGCACCCCCCCGCCCCAGATCCTTCTCTTACTTCATTTTTTTTTTTAAAGATTTTATTTATTGACAGAGAGAAACACAGCTAGAAAGAGAACATAAGCAGGGGGAGTGAGAGAAGGAGAAGCAGGCTTCCCACCAAGCAGGGAGCCCGATGTGGGGCTTGATCCCAGGACTCTGGGATCATGACCTGAGCTGAAGGCAGATGCCCAACAACTGAGCCACCCAGTGCCCCTCTTACTTCGTTTTTTATTTAAAAAAAAATGAAACAAGGAAAATAAAAGAGGGGCCTGTTGTTTAAGTATCTTCTGTATTAGGCATGTACTACTTAGAAGGCTGAAGGGGCATGAACAAGAGAAGAGACTGGCAGCTGTCTGCACGGTCTTCTAACCTGTTTTGCAGGGTGTCTCACTAACCTTGCCAGTTCTCCCCTGCAGCCCAGAAGCTCGTTCTAGGATCCAAGAAGCGCTAACCTGCCTTTCACCTGCTGCAGGACTACCTGCATCATGAAATTCACAGATAACTGCTCTCTTTGTCCCAGTTCATGAAGAGGGTAGCAGCTGCTTGGGCGTGTTCACGTGCAGACTCATACTGTGAAGATTACAGCTGGGCACAAAAGTTGGAGAAATAAATGCCCAAGATAGGGGAATTGGTTGGACTGATGTACTAGTTCAGACCCCACTATTTGTAAGTGTTACAAATGGGACAGAATAACCGGTCCACAGATACACTTCCTAATACCTTGAGGCCCATAAAGGACCTAGAGACTTCAACGAATGGCGCTGTGACTGTCCTTCCCGGAGTGGCGGTCTGTACTGACCCTGTAACCAAGACCATCAGCTCTGAGAGGAGGAGGAGGAGGGGTTTATTACGCAGACAGGGCTTCACAGAGGAAGATGAAAAATCCCACGGGTTATATTGATGACAAACCAGAGAGAAGTCTCTCATACCCACATGGATGTGAGGGACAGAAATGAAGGATTAGTGGAGTTATAGTTGGAAGTGAAGAAGCAAGAAAATGAAAGGCAGCATGAAGGGGAACAAACAGTGAAAAGGAAAAACAAGCAGAGACAAACTCCTGAATATCTCTTTCGCCAAAGAGGGAGAATGAGCACCTTGGAAAAAAGGCAGAGCAGCTCAACACTTCCATGGAGCCATGGAAGGGTAGGGACCAGGCCTTACCCTCTGCAAGCATCTTGGCCATGGAGAGAACTGAGATCAGAGGAGATCATGGTGCAACATATGGAAATATTTAAAGAAATGGGCAGGGACCAAACATAAGAACCAATGGAAAGTCCCTGGCTCTCACCCTTCTTTGGTGTTGACATTGGACCAAAGCTTTCAACATAATCATTGTCATTATATGAAGTGTCCTCGCCTCCTAGGGAGTAATATTAAAGACATGAACTATGAAAATGATTCAGTCTAACAGTACAAGCAGAGTACAAGCAGATCGAGGTGGAAGAATTTGGAAGTTATCAGCATGAGGGAGAGAGGCAGGAAACAATCTGGCAGAATGTTCCATAGGAAATAGTACTATAAAACAAGGTACAGCAAGATGGAGGGGAGGCCAGGGCACACAGCAGGGTGGGCAAGGGCAGGATCAGCTAGTGGTATTTCCAGAGTAAGTAAAAATAAAAATTCCAAGAGCAGTCTAAAAGGGGAGTGCTGCTGGGCCCTTCATGCAAAGACCTGGGAGAGGCAGGGAGAAGGTCTGGGAAGGAGGCCGATGCTGAATGGAGGATGCAGTAGAACGTAATCCGGTCTGATGTGGCCAAGACCCAGTGCAGCCTTGCACAGCTCACACTGACATGCACACCTGTCAGAGGCTGGCACACCATCCTACTCCAATCCAGGATATGAGTGCAGTCTGTCCTGAGGAGAACTTGTAAATACTTACCTTTCTAGTAAGGGCAGAAAGATGCAACCCATGTTACAGGCACAGAGCCCCATGTACATCTGGGAAAGCCCATCTCAGGGTTCTCCATTTCACCTAGCCTTTGAACTTTATTTGCCAGAAGCAGAAAGAGAGGCACCAGAGTCACTTTCTGTCCTTGAGCACCTACTGGATCTTTGGGGTTCACGGGAGGTCAACCTTCACCCTGTTCTCTACTGATCGTTCCAAGAGGTTTGAGCATCTGTATAAACCAAATATGCTAACTGGCCCTTAGTTCTACTGGGTCCCAGATTCTATAAGACAGTACTGTGCAGCTGACTGGCTGCCTAGAACACAGAGGTTTTGACCACTGATCATTTCTAAGATGTTAACTACCATAAACTATAGCCTGGACGAAGGAGGACTTGAAAGCTACCCAAGCAGCTTCTTAGAATCCTTTAAGGTCAGTGACACCAATTTTATGATGTCTGTATCTAAATATTTGAAGTTTTTGCTTATCTCAAGGAACAGACACAAACATCATAAAATTGGTGTTGGCTCTAAGGCTTGTATGTTCTTCCCCCTTTGTCCCCTAGGGGGTGTTGGGCGATTTGTAAACCTGGTATTGGGCTATTGATCTGAGCAAAGGATGTTTAGGGGCATTAGAACGTGAAGGTGTTCCTTCTCCATTTGACTTTGCAATTGGTAATGGAGAATAATGGCAACTGACTGAATGTGTCCATTTTTAAACGAAAACAAAAACCAAAAACCAAAAAAGAACAGTTTCAAATCGATGTGCCTATTTTTTGAAGTCTGAACAGCCAGGATCTGGCTTCATTTGATAATTTAAACTGAATTGGAAGTTGGTTGGCAAACGACTTAAGGCTGAGGGAGCAAACACCTTCATGTATCATGATCTCTTGAGGAAAGAAAGGAACTCATGACCTAGTTTAGGAAATCCTAGTCTGACAGGAGAGGCAGAAAGAAATATGTAAGCCTATCTCAAACAACAGGACTGAGAGCAACTAGAACCACTGACGGGGCTCTCATACTCAGCAATTTAGGACTGGAATAGAAATAAAGAAGGACCTCAACTGCTCCACTTGAGGACTTTCTGGGTCTTCGTATGTGGGCCTGAGCAGAGTAGTGCAGAATTCTGTGTCTAGTGGGTCTGGGCTGGCCTTGGGCTCCTGGGGACTCATTAGAAGGTCCCAGCTTTGGCTTCATTTACATGCTCCTGATCAGCATTTAGGCTATTTCTTAATGAGCACTACCGACAGCTGCCTAACAGCAGAGTATGGATGGTATCTACTCAAGGGGTTTCAAAAATGGAGGAGCCCCCGGGGCAACCAGAACTGTGGATATTCATTCATCAGGAACTGTTTAGCTGTACTAACACTGCTCGAAATGGGAGAGAACACTTCTGTGCGGCAGGTGAGGTGGGTTTGGAAAAATCAGATGACGGAGAAGCTAAGGGTGTTGGGTCATCCTTTGTTTATTGTAGGAGAATTAACCATCAATTATTTTTACGTCTTACTGTTTTACATCAACTTGAAAGATATAAGTACCACTTTTTTGAGATATAAATAGGTATTACTTGAAATTCTATGTGAATGTGATCAGTTACAGCTTTGGAAGGGTGACTAAAGATCAAGGGCAGGGCACATCTCCCTCATTCTGGAATTACATAAAGAGTAACAGGACTAAGAGCACCGGATCTTGTGTAAACTTGGACCTTGTCAGATCCCGAGAAGTTTTTTTTTTTCCCAGTAAATAATCAATTTTTTTGGCCATTGTAATAACAAATGTCTCTCCTGAAGTGCTCTGATTGCATATTAGGGATGCTTGTTCACAGCAAGAGCTCTGGGGAACTGCCTCAAACCACCCCAGTGTTTCTTGTTCCCGGGTAAGGAAACCTCTGAGTTTCACCAGATGAATGCTTTGTATGGCACATCTGGTAAAATAAGATCCTTGCAGTTAAAAAAAAACAAAGGCCAAAGCCGAGCAAGCGCTGGGTGACTGTGGGCATGTGGCATCATGTACGTGCAGGACTCAGATGCTCCCTCATCATCCCTAGGTGACTACCCCGAGCAGCTCTATGTTCCCTACTGCTCTGCAGGCCTCTTTCACAGCAGGGAATTGCCTCTTCGGGGTCGACTGCCAGTTCTCAGCACTCAAAGATGCCTAGGATGGTAGTTGTTCATTAAAGTGGCTAATGGAGATGATGGTCATTGCAGGGCATGGTGAAGGGAGACAGGAAAGCAGAGAGCCATGAGGTGTGACTGGCGGCATGGGCTTATTCCAGTAGGTGAGTGCCGAATATTACCGAATATTTCAGAGGAAATGGGCTGGGGCAGGAAACTGATGTGTGAATTAACCTGCATTCTGATGCTGAATGACTTAAACTGTATTCCTTCCAGTGAAGGGCTGAGACATGAGGAGCACCAGGCAGGAAAGTCTCTGGCCATGGCCGACTTCCCCTGGTACCTCAAATGAGGCCTAGAGATCTGGGACCCTTGTTTTAGCCTTTTCATCCGGCCCCTGAGGGTGAAGCTATTCCCTGGAAAATCTTAGAAGTTGAACTTAGGTTTGTCTCCAGTCCTTAGATACCCTTAAGCCAGAGGCAGCACTGGTTTCAGAAGGGCTGTGAGGTGCCTGCAGGGGCTGCTGTGATCTGAGAGGGCCAGTGAAACGGCTGAGGAGAGATGCTCGGCACCTCTTCACACATCATCTCTTCTTGAGGGGGTGAGTGTGTGGTGCAATCTGGAGGGGCAGGCCAAAGCTCAATCACTCCGTCCTGGCAGGCACTGGGGGAACAGGCACACAAAGAGAGAAAGGAGATCTCTCCATACCTTCATTTCCTCCTCCATCTCTGACATTTTCCGCTCCAAGGCTCGTCTCTCCTGTGTAGAAACAAGGAAACTGTTGAACACCTACTGGGTTTAGAAGGGAGTCAAAATGCTGCCCCCCAGTGGCCATATGATCAGCAGCGTCACATCTCAGGCAAACCTCACGCTGGAGACTGAGCACTCACTGTCTGATCCGTGGGACGAAACTACTTCTTTGATAGAAAACACATGACCTAAATCTCCCATCAGAATATTAGAAGATAAGCAAATGGTAGGACCAGGGTACTTGGGCTATTCTGTGCAAGCTGAAGATTTTATGGAATTTCATATGACTGCAAGTGACCAGGGGCCCTGCTCTCTATTAATAAAAGGCATCCTTATCTTCAGTAACGCTTCCCTCAAATTCCTAAGGAGCTGCTTCTACCATGATGGGGAGCAGATGGTGAGTGGGGAAGCAGCCATCATTGTCTAGGAAGAAACAGCATCCCTCCCCCAACCCATCTCTCTCCCAGCAACCCACTCCTTATTTAGCCTGAACTCTGAAGATTACTTGATAAGATACCAATGAGGTTTTGTTATAGGCCAAGGAAATAAAATATAAAACTTTGCTGCTTTCCAAATTAAACAGGAGAGATGAGAACATATTATACCCTTAGGGTCAAATCACAGCTAGGGTTCATCAATAAATCTGAGTTTTCCCAATCCAAGAATGTCAAATCCCAGAAAAATATTCTGAATGCAGTCAGGAGGCGGTCAACAATTGAACTGGAATACCCCCTCCCCATCCCCAGTCAGAGTGAGTAAAAGATTCTGCGGGGTCATATTTCAAGTCAAAAGACCTAAATCAATGGCAAAGGGGCCGGCTGAAAGCTTCCTTTCTGTTCAAGGTGACAGGAAGGGTAAAGAGACCTTGGTCGTGGATGTGTACGTGTGTTCTGATTCACAGTAAACCAAAATATACTGTAGGTGTGTGTGTGTGCAGTTCTGCCTACAGGACAGACCAGTGCATGGGATGACCTTCCAAGGACACATCCCACCCTAAGACTGGAACCATCTGAAAAAGCCAAAAGGACTAGCAATCAAATTACTGTCCAGAGTCACACAAAAAGAATTTATTATCAAGCTGGGAATGGAATGTGGCAGAACTCCCGCCTTCTTAAGACAAGCTTTTTCCACTGGCATGAACAACAAAGTCAGAGAAACTTCGATGAAACAGAGGGGGGAAAGAAACACACACATACCCGTTTCTCCATCTCCAGCATTGATGATCGGTCAGAGGTCTTCTCTTGTTTCTGCTAGTGCAAATTAAAGAGAAACAATGGTCACTTGGGTTGTCTCAGGGTCACTAGGAAGCCCAGTCTGGTTCAGGTTCATATCAGACACCCAGAAACAGATGTCAGGGCTTTGGGCTCTCACTGCCGCAAAAGCCCCTAGCAAACAGATTCCAATAGATCTCAAGGCCTGACATTACTGCCTCTCTGAAGTTTGCAGGATGCCCCCTGGGGAGCAGAAGGCAGTAGTAGTGCTTCTTGAAATTTGGCACAGTCACAAGTGCAAAGACATCCCCACAACACACACACGAACATTTGCTGGGTCTTCAATGCCAACTATCTCCTTGTACCTCCCTTCTCCTGGTCTGTGAGTAATCTCACAACCCAGAGGAAATGAAAAATGGCTTTCCTTCTCTGAAAGCTAGAGACTCATGAACTTGAGGGTCTAAGCCCCATGGCACTCTCCTAAGCAACCCCTTTGCACCCTTATTCTTTCTGCTTTGGGCACTGATGCCATTTCTCTTTTAAAGCAGTGGTATGCATGTGTGGGTGGGCATCCAGGGGTTCTCAGGAGCCCACTTGTGCGATCTGCCCTGCTCTTGTTCCACTTTTATCTTTTGTATATTGAGCTTCCAGGTGAGGTCAGACTTTACCTGAACAAAAGACTGGAACTTTATTTTAGAACATCTTTGACTTTTGCTATAAATGTCACAGAAGGGCCAAAAAGATTTAGCCACCATAGCTAAAAAGTAGAATAACTTCAGGTAGTGACTCTTACACTTGGACTGGAAATGAACCTTAAGTTCCTTTAGGCCTCAGCACTGTAAAATTTCTTACACTTAATAACCATATTTAATTAACACAAGGTGATTGTTTTTATTTTGCCTAGTACCATGCACAAGCAACAGTTATTAAATATAGAAAGTGTGCTGGTCTTCTGACAGAGGTTTCTTTTTTCAGAATATTAAGGGATAGCTAGAATTAACAGTAAAACTCTGAATTCTGGCTCCTGTCCTGGGCTTTCACCTTCTGTTCTGAAGGTCATGGCCATCTGCCTTTCCACTGAATCCACTATGAAACGGAAGGAAAAGAAAAAAGGCAGAAGTAGATCCTGGCTGGAGAAGCATAGAAGCTGTCACGACTTCACTATTTTCATTTAGTTCATTTCTATAGAGTGACCTTAACTAGTTCACTTCTATAAAGAACTTGTTTTGTTTTGCTTTTTAAAACTTAACCCCCTTAGAGTTAGGGCAGACCTTTCATATACAACATCGTGTGTGTCCATGTGGTAAGTGTCTCCCTACAACGTGTGGGGTGGACAGGCCCTCCTCCTCTCTGTCCTGCCAGACGGCTCCATTTGTGGTAAACAGCAGAGAACTGGTTTGTAGTACCACAGTTTCTTCTGAATATCAATCACTTGTATTTGGCAAAACGAAGTATATTCTGACACACCCAGCAGAGCAGTCGGCTAGAAAGTAAACCCTTTTCCCCAGTGACTGGAAAGGCTGATTTTATTGTCAGTGTCCTCTGTGCAAGTCAATGTCAGCAGCTTGTTAGCCTGCTCACTGCTCCAAAGCCTGAGCTGGTGGAAAAGCCAAGAATCCCTAAAGGTCAAGAAATGTGCTGTCAGAAGAGCGCTTCTGGAGAGAGTGGGGAGCAGGTAAAACTGGGTCCTCCTGTGGCTCCTCCAGTGACTGCTCCCCATTTCCTGTAAAATCGGCCCAGTGATTCCTGATGAGAAGCAGCAGCATATCTGTATTAATCACTCACTGTCAGTTTGTGGCACTACTCAGAATAAAAGTCAGCCTTAGGAATCTTCTGAGGGTGTGCTGTGAATGAGACATTTTGCCTGGCTCAGTTATGTTGGGGTCAATGGAGCCCTAGAGGTTTATTCAGTTCCGTCCCTCTGCTGTGTGTGTGTGTGTGTGTGTGTGAGAGAGAGAGAGAGAGAGAGAGAGAGAGAGAGAGAGAGAGAGTGAGTGTGTGTGTGTTTTCTACTGGATGGAGACCCACTTTTCTTGGCCCACTGAATCACTCCATATGCAGCTGTGCTCTGTGCTGCAACAGGTCTTACAAATCCCCAGCAGAAAAGCCACGTTCAGCTACTCCAACCAGGCGGAGGGGGGCCACTTCCAAACTGACAGGCGGTCCATAGGCCAGGCCACCATCCACTGTGCGCCCGATGGGGCCCTTCTCTGGAGAATGCGCAAGTCCTGGCTGTCCTGCTGAGATCTCACGCAGTTCTGTCGTGTGGTCTTCCCAGTGTTGGCTCATCCCATTCCAGATGATCAGCAGGACATGACCAGCCCTGCCCCCCAAGCCCTGCGTATTCGGTACTGTACAATCCTGGCATTTTAGGCTTTGCTTTTCGATTATATCACATGGCCAGAACAACTAGGTGTTTCTGGTTTTCATTTATGCCTTCCCAGTAAAGAGTCATTTTTACCTCAGTTCAGCTTTCAAGATTCTTAGTCACTGGGCATTCCAGGAGGGCAATAACTCAATAGGCTTCCTGTTAACTCAGCAATCACCCAAGACAGCACTTGCCTCCGCTTTCAGTGGCAGTGTTTGTCTCACTGGTGACGACATTATCGCCTCCAGTCCCCTCTGAAGCGTCGCCTAATTAAATCAGGCCTGGCAGTGACAGGGTTTATCTAGTGCATTGGCCGCTGAACAACCGAGCTGGCTTGAGGAAGTAACACATGCTGCAGGACAGAATCTTTGCTTTGGGACCTGACTGTACATTCTAACAACACATTTGCCCTTGATTTCCTTTTTAGAGAGACAGAGAGAGACAGAGAGAGAGAAAGAGAGCACGAGAGAGCATGAAGAAGGGGGAGGGGCAGAAGGAGAGGGAGAGAGAGGATCCCTAAGTAGGCTTCACGCGACACAGGGCTCTATCTCATGACCCCGAGATCATGACCTGAGCTGAAACTGAGTCAGATGCTTAACTGAGTCATCTAGGCGCTCTTGTTAATTTTTTGTACGACCCACACAAACCACTTATTTCTCTAGGCCTAATTTGCTACCTTTCTACACTGGGTTTAACAGTGTCTTGCTTTACTGATGTCTAGGAGGTGACTGTAGATAAACTGAACTGAAACATGATGCTTAAGCCAGGAGACACTGTTTAGCACTCATCTTGTGATACTGGTTAATACTCTTCTTCTAAGAAGAAACTAGATAATCTATAATATTAATTATTAGCACTCAGCCTGTTAGGAATTATTCACTGAACTATCAGTTTTCCATTTTAAGGTAAATGCCGACTGAACCCTGAAATCAGAGGAGAATCTCGGCTTCTGCCTTCCCGTCTCTGAGGAGGGCTGATCTTAATTCCATGTCACTTCCCTTCTCTCACACCCCTAGGTTACTTTGCCTCCTCACACTCACCCTGCCACCCAGGCTTTTTCCTCTTCTCCCTTACCTGGGCCATCTTCTCAAGCTTGGACTTTACATCTGCTAGCTCTAGCTGGGCCTCCTGAAGTTTTGTTTTCAGTTTTTGGTTTTCGGTGAGGGCACTCTCGTAGAGCTGAGAGGAGGGAAAGAGAATCAGGTCACCTACTAGGCAGGACTCCCAGGATTAGCACTCACACAGTTTCATCCTATGAGAGCTCCCCTCACCCCAAAACATCATTGTGGGGCAGATGGAGAAGATGGAGGAAGTCTAGGAAACAAATTATATTCGGCCAATTGGTTTCTTGCTTCTTAAGACTGGTGAAGTCCCAGGTGCTGAACACAAACAAATAGAATGGTGCTCCAACTTCAAAAATGTTACTCTCCGGGGGAAAAAACAGTCACTGTGGTTCTCCATACAAAGAGAATTATTTTTTTTAGAACCAGTCCAGTGTGTATATTGATTTTAGTCAGATCCTACTTAATATAACATTAACGAAACAAACATTTCATTAATAAAAATGGTTTTCTTCCCTGGCATCTCAAGCACTTGAAAGGGAAGATTTTCAAGTTGGCCCCTGGAGCTAGGTACTTCTCTGCAAGAACCAAAGGTAATGAACTATAACATGTTTTAATCCCCAGCCAAACCAGATTATCATTTACCATCACCAAGAAGTATGTGGTTGACATTCACAGGATCTCATTAAAAGCACATGTTTGTTAATGAGTCTTACCAAATGACTCTCCGCAGCCCAGACACATGGAAAACTACTTTTATTCCCCCTTTCTACAACTGTCAATCTTTACTTTCTCCTACACCTCTAAATATCTGATTCGAGGCACAGATTTACTGCACTAAAAACAATATATCAAATGGCCTGTATTTAGCTTGTAGAGAGGTGGAGCAAACCAAGAAACCGAAAGGAATTAGTTGCTACTACCGACTGCAGAAGCACCTTATCTTCTGCTTCATGGTAACTACACTCATTTTTCTACACCGGGGAAAAGGCTGAGAAGTTTACGTGTTTTGCACCCAACAACCGGAAAGCTGAAAAGGGGCCTACTTTTTTGTAATCCCTGTTGCTGTCCTCTTCCACGCGGCTGGTCAGGGTGGCGAGGCGGGCCTCCCGGGCCTCGCGGCGGGCTCTCGCTGAGGCCCGGTCACTGTAAGGATCGCTACTTGTAGGGTTGCTACCTCCTGATTCCAACCTGTGGAAGAAACATTAAAGGTAAATATTGGTTTTTAAGAATGAAGAGATGGGGGGAGGGTAATGTTTCAGGGGAGTCACGCCTTTTCTAAGAAGCATTTGAGAGCCTTGGCCAGAACAATGCGCATTCCTTTCTTGAATCTCCTCAGCCAGCATTCTCGGACCTCAGGACTGAGCTGCGCCAGCCTGGAGGAGGAGGTTGTCATTTGCCAAGAATGGAGCTTACTTGAAAAATTGGCGGTTTGGACCCATGTGCCAGCTTAAATCTTGGAGCTTTTCAAATTACTTTGGGGCCGAACAGCTTTCCTCAAAGATTACGCTTTTAAAAGCGTTAAGTTTTTTGGATCTCATTGCTCTTAGACAATGATTCCAATGAACTGTCAATGAATCAGAACATACGGACTTGGAGTTCTGAGCTGGAGGGGGATTGAGGGGGAATGATAATGAGGACATGGAGCGTATGTTTTTTAGGGGCACTGCAGGTTTGCTGGAATCTCAGACATTTCAGGGTACTGCCACTGTGCCCAAGCAGCTATTTTCCTACCCTCTATTCTCCAGTCCACATTGTGACTGCTAGCCTGTGATGAGGATTTCTCCATCTTCCAGCAGTTGAGCTCTGAGAGTTGATGGTGGCCTCATTTCCAGGAGGGTTAAGTTCATTAGTGGAAGGGTCTCTCAGTGATTATCTGTTTAAGTGTACAGCGATCATCCTGATTCTTAACAGTGCTTTACATTTTTCTCAGACTTTGTTCTTTCCAAATGAAAATGTGGCCCCCAAGACTGCTATGTACAAACCAGCCCTGCAGCGCTCGCCCTCCCCGAACTGGGATGGTGTGCAGTCCCAGCTGTGGGGCATCCATCTGAAGGCTCTGTGCTATGGTAGCTATTGCCAAAATCTGGAACAATAGGGAGGACACAGAGGGGGAGAGGCACAGCTCCTAATGACACTAATGGCCACTTTGTCTTCCAAGAGATGAGAAGTCCTACAACATTCTCCACAACTTCTTTTTCTTCTCATACTTTTTTTAAATTTGTAAATAGAAACCTCTTTACTGACTTTTCTGAATACAAAAGCAATACATGCTTGTCGAAAAATGTAACTAATACCAGTGTCTAAAACAGAAAGTGAAAGTCACTCCATAATCCTGTTCAAGAAATAACCCACTGTTAGCAGTTTACTTCATATCCTTGCAAAAGGTTCAACACATAGATACGTTAAAATGCATATATTTCTATAAAGAAAACCAGATAGTACATACTGTTGTCTAACTCTCCTCCTCCTCCCTCCACTGATCACTACACTTGGAGGCATCTTACCACGGAAGTAAACAGATCTGCCTCGTTTAAAAAAAAAAAAAAAAAAAAAGACCACACAGTCTTCCACTGTGTATTTGTATGGTAATCTAGTGACATACACTTATATTATTTTGAACTTTTTAGCTATTAGAAATGATGCTAAAGTGAGAAAACTTGTCTATAAATTCTAGTGGATTTGTCCAATTATTTTCTTGGGATAAAATCTTAGAAGTGGAACCCTTTGGTCAAAAGGTAAGTCTACTTTAAATTTTGATATACATATTGTCATACTGTCCTTCAGAGAGTTTAATCCAATAGAAGAAACACTGTTGTTAACATTTGTGAGTATCTTGGGTTACTCATCTTTGCTTCTGAATTGTCTATTCAGAGCCTTAGTTAATCTTTTGCTTGTTACACCGTGGGAGCATCCAATATAGTAAGGCTTTTAAAATTAACATAAGCTGTAAACATTTTTTTCCCCACTTTATTTTTTGTCTCTTTATGGTGTCTATTACTAGCAGAGATTTTACATTTTATAAAACTAAATTGGACAATTTTTACCTTTATGGTACCATGCTCGGGAGAGTCTTTCCTGTATAAAGATTATAAATATTCTCTTCTATTGCTTTTGCAGTAAAATAATTTTCTCTTAAAAACTGTGATTCATCTGGAATCTAGTTTTGTTTTTGTTTTTTGGTATGGCTTCAGGGAAGGATCTGCTTTCCCAAAAAGTCAGTTGTCCCAAAGATCCCTTATCAAATTACTCTTCCCCAGATATCACCTTATATATATGACTTCTGGGGGACTATCTACTGTATTCCATTCATATCTTTGTTTACTCTTGAACTAATTCTTGAACTGTTTTAACCATTAGTTTTATAGCATATTTTGTGGTCTATAGTAAAGTCTCTTTTCATAAATGGCTATTATAATGTGAGAGAATTCACAAAAAATTAACTGTTGTGAAATAACACTCTCTACCAGTTTTGCAAAATGAATTTTCTGTTATGTTAGATGTAAATTATTTATCTTCAGCCTGTGCCTGGTGAGAGGGTAAGCAAAGGAAGAATTCATGCAAGTTTATACATTTTGAAATATATCATTAAGGTAGAATAAGCTATCAAATAAATTATAAGGCCCATTTGTCCTATGTTATTCCGTAACTACATTTTTCTTCAATCTCTTAATTTCTCTATCAGAGGAAAAGTGGAAAAGGAGAGGTTCATACTTTTGGCTCTACAGTCTTTACTATTTTTTATTTTTTCTTCAGGAAGATCAGTTTTGTATCCTCAGATGCTAGATGAAAAATTAGAGAGGATCATTCCCCAAACTCTGATCTATTTCCTTCATTTTTCAGTAGTTACAATACTGGTCTTTAGCTCATTCAATAAATTATTATGGAGCACCATCTAGGTACGAGGAATTGTGTTAGGTCCCCTATTAAATGACAGTACTCAATCTCAGTTTGGGCCTGTACTCTGCAACAAAGTCTTCCCTGAACTACCAGATTAAGTTAATGGCTTTTTCTTTCTGCTCATAATACCTGTCCATTACTACTATCTTGGCCCTTACTGAAGGTGAGGATATGGTTTTATTTGTGTTGTTTCTGTAGCACAGTGCCTGGTAGATGTTGCAGGAAAATTAATGTGGTGGAAGTATATCAACTGAATTGGAAGGAGGAGACTCTGAAGGCAGGAGGTGAGTTGAAAAGCTACTGCATTAACTTAGGCAGGAAACAATAAAAGTTTGAACTACTGTGGTGGCTGAGGAAATGAAAAGGAAGGAAAGGATGTGAGAACTATGAGTACACAATATAAAGCTAAGTTTAGTTAGACATGCATTTCTCACAAGAATTAAGCATGCATATAAAACAGGGAAAGGTCTTACCTAGAAAGTCTTTCATGCTAGAGAAAGGAAGAGACAAAACAAAAAACCAGCATTAGCAAGGGACCGATAATTATTATTTCCATTTACAAATGCACTTTTCAAATCAGATGTCTCAACTTCACAGTTGGAGATATGGGTGCAATTTAAGAAAAGCAATTCAACTGACTGCACAAAAGGCTACTTAGCTAGTCTTCCATGACTCAGTAGATTTGAGACTTTGGAGAAAGGATCTTTTTTAATGGGAAGTCAGCAAACTGTAAAATGATCAAAAACTGCACCCCACCCTTATCCACCACCCAACAAACCATGCTTGTGTGCTAGGAGGGGCTGATTTTCTGTATGGCGTTTAGCCTCTCTGGATCTCAATATCCATTCTATCAACTTCCTTTCGTTCACAAACCCCCAACACTGCCCTGAGTGAATACTGAAATCTACAAATATTAAAATTCAGGATAGTTTCTGGCTTTATCCTAGACCTCATATGAAAGGTGAGCAAGAGGATATGGGGAGCAGAACTTCCATCCTAGTCCCTAGGATGGTGGTTAGAGAATGAAAAGAGTAAGAAAGGACTTTGAGGTCTCAGCAGAAAGGAGTTTTGTAGATGCAAACTGTAAGCTTAGTTTTCTATCATTGGTTTATCTATGGTTGTAAACAAACAATAAAAAATAATTCTGTCAATATTTTACATTATTTTTTAGAAATCATAGATGACCATTACTCCCTTATTACAACTTTTTTTTTTTTTTTTTTTAAAGAACTCAGGCAAATAAAAACTCAGTTTATTTGAATGTATTCACTTATTTTCTCTTTGGAGATACTTAAGAACAACAAAGACCTCAATGACACACAAAAGAAGGAAGAAGAGAAACAAGGGTCCAATAATCTACAAAATGAATAATAAATCCTTGGACTACTGAGGAGTCACTCAATGACATTCTTTGTTGAGGAAGCATTACATAGTCTCTGGAAACCACTGGTTTGCCAACCAACAGAACATGACAGCAAAATACAGACCTCCCCCTATAGCTGTCCAGAAGTGTTTGCTGAAAGGAATTCTCCCTCTAAATCACCAGTATATTCATCAGAATTCGTTCAAGTACATTTCCAAAGTGCACGTATCCTAACATCAATCCTAGAGACTCTCCTTCCCAAGGACTACAGTAGGGCCTTCTTACATTTTTAAAAAGTCCCCCGGTGATTCTGTTGTCTAGGTCTGGTCAAGCTCCATTGGACTAAACAAAGGCTTTTTAACGTGAGGATGTTAACGTGAGGATCCCCACTGGAGATGGGGAAGCCAGTAAGAAGAGTATATGGTGCATCTTTAGCATTCTCATACACTTGGAGTTGAATATCCTAAACCTACATATTTGGGATTGAGGAATTTCCCTGTCTCACATTTATAACTGATCTTCAGGGAGAGCCATATGCCCAGCCCACACTATCAATGACTACTTTATCAACATTAACTAAGGTTGTTTCTCTTACCTAAATCCTATTTTCAAATAAAGAAACTAAGTTTTAATCACCTTTTGAGAACTACTTAACGTATAAATATGTTTCAAGTCTACTCAAGTTAAACTGAGATGCTAGACTGTTGGCAATGCCCACTCACCAGCTTAGTGATAAGATCCAGCCGTTAAGGCATCTGGGTGAATTCAAATTCCTATCCCAGGAAAACTGTAAACTGACATGCCAAAGATTCATGAATTAAGAATCAACTGCATACTCCCAAATGTTAAAGTTCTACTGAATTTAAGAACCCACTGCATGCAAAGACCTGCAGAAGAGGGACCAAGGAAAAATAACAGAATAAGCTGCATGAGTCAGAAGAGTTCGTCTGAAGCAATGGAAGGAACACATGTGAGAAAATGCTAAGGATATAAGGGTGGTAACCCGTGGGCCCCAACTACAAAGGCTTCCCCAAAGTCACGAATTCTGAGAAGGGAAGGTTAAAGAAATACAAAGACATACATACATACATACATACATACATTGAAAAGAGACACGTTGCTGGGGTGGGGGGTTTCCTTACCGGAGATCCATGCACGTATTCCCAGTTACACCCTCAGGGCCAGAACAAGACGGGTGCTCAGTGAAGACTCGCTGAGGTAAACTGTTAACGTTTCTGGGAAAGGGTGTGATGTCCTTGGCTGGACCTGAGCTCTGATTTTTGCCTTGACATCTTTTAGCTATGTGACCTTGTGCAAGTTACCAGCTACTCTTATGGTAAAAATTAAATGTGATAGTTATGAGGAAGTACATTCTTAAAATGTCAGCTTCCTCTCCTGCCCTGACCCCCTCCACCATTCCCTTTCTCATTGTAAAAATACACTACTGGCGTTGATGTCTGTTAGAGTAGTAAGTTAACTTAGGACCTTTGATTCAGGGAATTGAGCTCACAGGCAACCAAATGAAACAACAGTTTAACCATTTAGGAGACCACTTTATTCTTGCTGCTTCTAGGCAGAGCTGCCTTTTTCAAACTTCATTATCCATACGGGAGAACTGCCCTTCCCCTACCTCCGCCCTTGGGAGAACCATTCTTGTCAGTGTCTCCAAAGACAGATCTGCTACACCATCTCTTAGGTATGGAAAAGGACCCACGTATAATCAAGCTTCTCTGCTCTGTGCCTTCTTTTGTTTCCTCCTAACTGAAATAGAGGTCTACCTTGCGCACTACACATAGACTAAGACCTGACTCATTTACTGACAAATCATGTTTATCTGTTGACTTTGTCATCCCTAAAATGTGGGACCTCACTTGATAATACTTTCGTTTCCTCTTTGTAAATGTCTAGTTGGGTAAGATTTAAGTTCAGTGGGCCCTGTAGACTCTGGCAGTTGCCTCTATAGTGAAGAAACAGTGTTTCTTTTCACTAAGACAAGGAAATTAGGATTTTACCAGGTATCAGTTTTAGCCATTATATAGATATCAAAGCATGCTAATCATTTCTACTGATTTACTCCTTATAAGAATGACATATAATAAACCTTTTCATTTAGGATGGTCTGGAAATACAAGGAAGCTATTTATGCCCTGTCATCACCCCCAAGAAAGCTCTCAGACAGATATGTGACAGTACAGTATGGCTGGATGTACCGTCTGGCCATCACTGAGGAGGCTGATCTAAAATATTAACCTAAAAACAAAAAATAGGTTAGAGCTACCAAGCAGCACTCAGGTTCCTGGATGGGAAAAGGTAGATTCCATAGGGTTTTCAAGAGGCCTAAATGAACTCCACAGAGGACAGCATGCAGAGGAAGGTAATGCTAAGGGTGCTCAAGCCTCTGCCTGCCATACCAGTTCTTGTCCCTCCAGGCATACTTGTAGGAGATGTTCCCTACACGCAGCCACACAGAAATTGATGGACACCAATTTCCACCTGCCAGGAGCAACTAAAAGCAAGTATTACGGTCTGCTGTTTATCATTTTTTAAAGGCATGTTAAGATTTGTCTTATCAATTGATATTGGGGTGAACTTTAATAAAAAAATGTCTAGGTGATGAGTGATCCAGTAGACATGAGCTGAGACCAAGTGTCTAGATCCAGATATCCGAGAAAGCAGGACTTCCAATCCTTGATCTTTCCTCACTACTTCTGACATTCCTCCCCTCCTTCTGTTTTTACCTGACTTTTGGAGCTATCTGGACTCCTTGTTTTTTTGTTTTTTTTTTTAAATCATAGCTTTCAAGGGTTACCGTAGCTATGCCCTGGGAAGGTCGACCTGACCAGTCAGAGGAGAGCATATAAACCTCATGACCTGAGATGTGGATACGGTAGGGGTGGCATATTAGCATAACACAGATAATATCATTTCAAAGAAGGAAGACAACTGGGATTTCTAAAGGTGATGGTGTTCTCACTGTAGGAATAGTCAGCTTAAGAGGAGTACTCCTACAGGGCTGAAATTTAGACAGGATATGGGCACGTGAGAGGCTCAGTTGGTTAAGTGGTCCACTCTTGAGCTCAAAGTTGTGCTGGGCTCCACACTGGGTATGGAGCCTGCTTAAGATTCTCTCTCTACCTCCTTCTCCCCTTCCCCTCATGCCATGCACTCTAAAAACAACAACAACAACAACATATACGTACACATATACATATACAGGACTTAGGATGCAATTTCCCAGCTTTTGATAAAAATCTTTTCATATCATACTTACTCATTTTTTCACTGATGGAATACCTCTAAAAACTACTGTTTTGGGGCACCTGGGTGGATCAGAGGGTTAAGCCTCTGCCTTCGACTCAGGTCATGATCTCAGGGTCCTGGGATCGAGTCCCACATCGGGCTCTCTGCTCAGCGGGGAGCCTGCTTCCCCCTCGTTCTCTGCCTACCTCTCTGCCTACTTGTGATCTGTCAAATAAATAAATAAATCTTAAAAAAAAACCTACTGTTTTGCTTGGCTTCTTGATATTCTAGATAATCTGGTGTTTGATGAAAAACGCTGGCTAGATTTAGGGAGAGAAAGGTTTGGGTTTCTTGGGTAAAAGGAGCAGAGCTGCTGAATTGGTGGAGACTTAACTACAATCTTCTCTTTTCATCCTTGCTGTCGATCAAACTAAAGCACAGTTCACTGTTATCCTGACACCGCTTCTCATTCCAAAAAGCTGCCTGCCATCCCTGCAGGGAGACTACTGAGTGAACGTGGAGACAGGGAGACAAGACAGAGTAGGAGTTTGCCTAAGCGGTCTCAGGGGAAGAGCAAGCCAGGAAGTGACATCAGAAAAGGCAAGCAGAACACAGGCTGGGGAAATGAACACTGAAGGTTTTCCAAGAGAAGATTCTAAGAAGTTAGCCTATTGGGTAGCAAACAAGAAGTCCTACAACATAGGGCTTGGGAGCCCAGCCAAATCTAGGATCTTCTGGAAGCTAGGAATGTGAGTTCCTTTTACCTATGTTCTGGCAATAGCCCTATCTTTCTCTGCAGGGTCTCTCTTTATTTTATTTTCATTTCTAAAAAAGATATTTATTTATTTATTTACTTACTTACTTATGAGAGAGAGAGAGAGCAGGAGGAACAGAGGGAGAGGGAAAAGCAGACTGTGCATTGAGTATAGACCCCAAAGTGGAGCTTGATCTTAGGACCCTGAGATATGACCTGGGCCAAAACCAATCAGGAGTCGGACGGTTAACTGACTGATCCACCCAAGTGCCCCGATGGGCTCTCACTTTTAAAAACAGAACACTTACTGTTATTCTACTTTTTCAGTAGGGTCTGAAGGCTTACCTGTACATGATGACATCACATATTTTAGAGAAGGCATGAGTATTCTACCCTATTTGCAGGTTAACATATACATGTATTATGTTATATGCTCTAGTCATGAAGTCGTAGAAGGAACTTCTCTTAAGTGTTTTAGTTAAAAGACTGTTCCTCTACCTTCTACTGAAGACAAATGAATGATGGCAAGACTCTTTGGTGTGTCTGAACTAGATAAAAACCGTTCACAGAAGGAATTAATTTCACAGCTTTTACGGCCCAACTGGGGGCCCTAGGTATTGTGAATGAGACCCTGGAGTGGAAAAGACTAAGAGCCGTTCAGAAACCACTATGAACACAGAAAACAGAGATAAAAAGAATGATCAGCTAGATAGGCAATAGTTTTAAAAAGACCTTCAAAACCAAGAAGCAGGCTCTCTTGTTCCATGCCTCTTGAAATTCTCCCATAATAATCTCATTGGTTGGGACCTGTTTCTGATAAAAGAACAGAGTGAAGATCGTCATTAATTCAAATGGCAATCCTGGAAAGGGACAGGAACCAGGCTGGTTTTGATTTGTGAAATGTGTAGGGCTCTTAAAACACCAGAGACTGGCTTAGAAAAAATCCCCATAAAAGCTTTTAACTTAAAAGTTATCAGGAGTTCAGGAAGGCACATAATTAAAACCAAACTCTTTTGACTAAGTTTAAAATAAAATTGTGGCTCTGGAAAGCTGGGCCCAGGGGAAAGGAATGAGACTAAGTCACATGTCTATTGCCAAGACTGAAAGGGGTTTAACTTATGTCCTTTGGAGTTAGGGCCTGACCCCACAGTGATGGGAAAAAATCTCCTATTTACATTTTCCCTGAAAGGGACCAAGCAGAAAGAACATTTTATATCATGTTTTCGTGCACTAGCTGAGCCAGGGGAAACAATTTGAGCTATTCTGGGATGGCCTACAGAGAACCAGCCTTTCCCTGCCGTGTTCTCAGATTAATGACTGACGATGAACAAGTCAAGGATGGGAGTGTGGCTGCAAGCAACATGGACCTTTCAGAGTTGTAAGGCTACTGTAAAGCTACTTATTACTGGAGCTGACAAGTAATAGAATTCTATAACTTTTTTTTTGAATTCTATAACTTCTTGAGTTTAAGAATCATTCTGGTTTCCTACATATGTCTAAGACAGACAAAGTTTTCCTAGCTTTCTACCTCGAGGGAAGAATACCCTTTAAACTCGAACAGAGGGGATTCTTGAGAAACTTGAAAGGAAAGGCTCCTGGTCTAGCTTTGAAAGGGATCTTTCTGAGTCTATATTGTTCTAGTAATAAACTTGGAGATCCTGCACAATTTGGAAAAATACATGGGGGTAGAGAAAAAAATTTCAAGACGTACACAAAGGTGTGACAGGAAAGAATAGTAATGATGAGGCCTGTATCAGGTTTTTTTCTCCACATCTAAAACATTAATATTTCCTTAGTATCATAAAAAATTTCAATTGTATTAGTTTTTTTTCTTTTCTTTTTTTTTATTTAATTGTATTAGTTTTCTATTGCTGCTGTGACAAATTACAATGAAGTGTAGTGGCTCCACATATCCATTTATTATCTCATAGTTTTTGCAGGCCAGAAGTCCAGCACAGCTCTACAGGGTTCCCTGTAGAGGGTTCATGTTCTCACTGGGCAGAAATCAAGGTATCTGCTGGCTAGGCTCCTAGCTGGAGGCTGTGGGGGAAGAACCTGCTCTTAAGATCATTCAGGGTGTTGGCAGAATCCAGTTTCTTGTGGCTGTAGGTCCTAGATCTGCATTTCCTTGCTGGCTGTCACCTGGAGGCTGCTGACGGCTCCAGGAGGTGTCCACATTTCTTCCCACAAGGCCTCTTCCATCTTCAAGCCACTAACAGCAGACTGAGTTCTTTTCACACTTCAAACCTCTCTGGCTTCCCCTCTGTCATCAGCCAAGAAAGCTCTCTGCTTTTAAGGGGTCTTGTGGTTAGATCAGGCCCACCCAGAAAAATCTCCCTGTCTTAAGGAGAATTCTGCCACATAACATAATCAGAGGAGAACTATCTCATCATATTTCTGGGCTCTGGAAATTAGGCCAGGACAGCTCTGGGGAGCCATTTTAGAATTCCAACTACCACAAGGATCCTTTTTTTAAAAAAACAAACATGGTCTAGTTTATAACTTCCTCAAAGTAAGAAATATCAATAGTACGTATGGCCAGTGAGCTGCAGTTAGGTGATTATATGCACTCAGAACAAGAATAATGCCAAGAGCATGGTCTTGCGCTGGGGAGAAGTGTGCATCCATGCAACCAGGTGCGCGTGTGTGAGAGTGTGCTTCCAAGTAAAATTTAGCTTTGAAAAGCATTAAATTACATATAATTTCATCATATTATACTCCTTGATTTGTCTTTCTCAATTATTTGATACCCATGGAACAAAAACAAAAAAGAAAGTCAAGAAATACAGTACTTAATATTCAGTTTATATCCTAAATATTTCTTTTTTATTTTTTTAATAAAGATTTTATTTATTTATTTGACAGAGAGCTCACAAATAGGCAGAGAGAGAGGGGGAAGCAGGCACCCAACTGAGCAGAGAGCCCGATGTGGGACCCTGAAATCATGACCTGAGCTGAAGGCAGAGGCCTAATCCTCTGAGCCACCCAGGTACCCCCAATATTTCTTTTTTTTTAAGTTTTCAGAGCAAGCACATGTAAGTGAAGGGAGAGGAAGAAGCAGACTCCATACTGAGCAGGGAGCCCGACGTGGGGCTCGATTCCAGGACCCTGAAATCACGACCTGAGCCAAAGGCAGATACTTAACCGACTGAGCCACCCAGGTGCCTCTATATTATAAATATTTCTGAGAAATATCATTCCTGGACTGTCACTATTCAATTTAATATTGCATATAGAATTGAGGTGATGTAATGCCACCTCACATTATCTCACTACATTTTAAAAGATAAATCATTGTTTATTAAACTATAGAAACAGACACCTTTTGTTGTATCTATAGATGATGACTCTATAGATGATGATACCTAAATATTGGGATTTTACAGTTCTTATTTTCTATGCAGGCCTGTACCTTTTCTTTGTAGATATTCCTAGCTATTGAAGAATTTCTCAAATTTTTGGAGCTCACAAATCACACTTATTCCAGAAGGAAATATATGCATATACTAATGCCTCCCTAACATATCCAAAGAAAGCCATTTCATATTTAAGAAAATTCGTAGACCGTTAAGATCCATGAATACACCTGTAGGCGCAGGCACATTCTGTCTAGCCTCTTCTGCACATCACATATGATGAAAATGACCGAGAATAAGTAGTTTTAAAACTTGGAACTCTAGCACGTGGGTCACATTTCTCATATTTAACACATATTTTTACTTTCCCCATAGCTCAGAGTTTTAAATCCTCACTGTTGTGCCCAGACACCTGAAACTAAGGTAGCCCAAGAAATACACTCAAGAGGATTCAAAAGAGCAAGGCTTAGTGAACACATCAGAAAAGAAGCCTGATCATCTATCTCTACCCTCAATACTGTTAGGTACTGAATATAAGAATTAATACATCAGAAATCTCTAAATCAGCTTCCAGGTCTCATCCCACTCCTCTGTTAAGGCTCTTTAATAAAGGGGTGCCTGGGTGGCTCAGTAGGTTATGTGTCTGCCTTTGGCTCAGGTCATAATCCCAGGGTTCTGGGATCGAGCCCCGTGTCAGGCTCCCTGCTCAGTGGGGAGTCTTCTTCTCCCTCTGCCTCCCCTCCCCAACACCTGGGGCCTGTGTTCTCTCTTTCAAATAAATAAATAAATAAAATCTTAAAAAAAAAAAAAAAGGCTCTTCAATAGACCCTGTTACTGGCCACCAGTAACATCTCTTTTAGGCATTAAACTCTCCATTCCCAAAACCTGGGAAAGTTGGAATTTTTTTTTTTTAACATGGCAAATGTCCTTTTATAACAGGGCATTGAGAAGCAATTATTTTAAATTTAGACAGCTATGAATAAAAACCTTTGCAAAGGGGTTAGTGAGGCTCTCCAGACCTCACATTTCAAGAGGAAAAAGTACTTGGGAACCTAAATAGCATAAGGTAAAACTTTTTACTTCTAAGTAGGTCCCACACAAGGTCAAGGACTTCCTCTGCTCTTATCCTTTTCTCTTTCTGTCCCCACAGAAACCAAAATATTAACTCACATATCTTAGAGCTATAGATGCACTAGCAAACTGCAATAAGTAGGTATCTGAATTGCCCCAGAAAGACCTATGGTTGGCCTTCATTTCAGAAATAGAGTTTTCTAATGTGTGGCCTTTGACTCATTCCAGATGCCCCAATGGGATAGGAACAGAGAGACCAGATCTTAATTAGGCAGCAGTGTTCATTCCTTAAATTTATATTAAATGCCTTTGCGTGCCCAGCTCTGTGAGTGATACTTACAGGAATAAAATAGATATGTGCAGAATCTAAGACATTGTTCTCTAATGTCAAAGAGCTCTTCTTTGGGAAGGAAAGATAAGCATATTCATAAAACAGTAAGAAAGTGATCAAACACTAGACTTTCTGCTACATACAGCAAATGAAAAAGTAGCCAGAAAAGAGAGACCAATAATGACTACAGATTTTCAGCAAGGCTTCATGGAAATAACAGGCGTAATGGGTTCATCACGCTGAAGTTTGAAACTAGGTGGTCATGAAGAAAGACACTACCATGAGTATAAGAAGTCTGGCATAAGTTGGGACCTTGCTGGGGCCACGGTTATCCTAAAGTGCTACTGTAAGCTCTAAAAGATAACTGAAGCTTTTTTTTTCCCCATTCTTTCACTAAATTTGATTCCACCGAATTTGATTCTTCCACTAAAAACATTTTATACTCCCATACAGACCCTAGGCATTAGATACCTAAGAGTCTTTGGATTTAGGGGGCTAAATTTTGTTTCGCAAACAAAACAGCTAATTCACAATGAAGAAATTTGGCAGAGAGGAATTATTTGAAGTCCGTTTGATTTTTGGGAGGAGAAAGGTCCCTCAGATAAGAAAATCTTCAATAATTCAGGCTCTTCAAATTCAGAACTTGTTATAACTTAACAAGTCCTGAATTTAAGCATACCTTTGTACCATCTTTGACCTTCCTTCCTTCCCTCCTTCCCACCTTCATTTACTTGGGGCAGGGCGGGGAGGGGCAGAAGGAGAGGGAGAGAATCTTAGGCAGGCTCTACACCCAGCACAGAGCCCAATGCAGGGCTCAGTCTCACAACTCTGAGGTAATGACCTAAGCCAAAATCGAGTCGGATGCTTAGCCAACTGAGCCACCCGGATGCCCCTTGTACAATCTGTTTCAAAATTACTTTATAAAGCAAATTATAATAGCATAGCAAAATAAGAGAAATAATGCTTAAAGGATCTACTTTTGAGCACTTACTATTTACATACAATTGATACACTCACTAAAAAGTCTAGATTACTACCTTTAAAGGTACAGATCTTTGCTCCCGAGCAACAGTTTTATCACAGATACTTACATATAATAAAACTACCTATTTTGAGATGATGCAAAATTCTGACTTTTTCCTAATTTAGGTTTGTTTCTTTCTAAGTTATTCTGTAAAGCTTTTGCTCCTTTTATAAGGTTTAGCGGTGATAGTCTCTTTTCAAAATAGGTTCCATAGTCAGGAGTACTAGCTGTAATTCAGGAGCTGTCTACTGGAGACATGGCAGTCTCACTGGACTGGCTACACAGCTTACTGGTTAAGTGCTCCAGCATTTACTTGTTAGGTGGTCTTAGCTAATTATTTAACTTCTCTCTCCTCAGTGTGCTCATAAATAAAGTAGGGGAAATGGTACCCAATATATAATGTTAGCAAAAACACTAAACAAGACAATAAATGTAAGTGCTTGGGACTGTACCTGGCATATAGCGAATGTTCTATAAATGTTAGCTTTTGATATTACTAAATTCTCTCTTTTATTCTCTCTTCCATTCCTCTTTGGTCCCTTGGCTCTGCCAACACTTGTTGAGCCTCCTAGTTCAAACAAATTCCTTGGCACACAAATAAAGGGTTTTGATTATTTGTAGATTTTGATAATCCAGGCTAATTCCTACTTACCCTTCCCAACCTACAGACATTTAAGGTCATTATTTTACTGTCTGGATAGTTATACTCTCTCCCAGATAACCAATCATATGGAGTTAACAAACACAAAGGTGTGAAAACTCCTATATGAAAATGCTGCTTTCATAATGAACCATAAAAGGGCTAAAATCCAGACATACTTTTAGTATCTTTATCTAATCACCATGTTGGTAGAACTCCCTGCACTGAGTAACCAAAGACGGCGGCCTGCATGAGAACTAATCCCCCAGCTGTGGATAACTGCCACTCGCTGCCTAATAAACAGGCGGAGAACAGAAACAAAATGGGGCTGAAAAAGAACAAAAGGTAGATGGAAAGCCAACTCTGGTTGCTTCCCTTGGGTCCTCTGACAGTAATTAGTTGTCTGTTCACACAACTATTATGAATGAGAAAGAGAAGCAAAAAACAAAGCTGAATAAGTTGGGAACCTTTTCAAATTTGAAAAACAACGCCAGTTTGTACAGAAAATAAAGCTAGAACCCTAAACTCTTAACTGACCCAAAACTGACCTCCTAAATTTCTGGATTTTTTGGGAACTAAAGCTTATCACTGTAACATAGTTGACAACAATACCACCAAACAAATAAACAATATATAAGACCCTCTGCTTTCTGTGCAGTAACTGAATAGAAAAAATGACAGGAAGAAGCTACACATTATCACCTGCCCCACCTCAAGGTTTTATGTGCAGCTCTTTTTTTTTTTTTTTTTTAAGATTTTATTTATTTATTTGACAGAGAGAAACATAGCTAGAGAGGGAACACAAGCAGCGGGAGTGAGAGAGGGAAAAGCAGGCTTCCCGTTGAGCAGGGAGCCCGATGCGGGGCTTGATCCCAGGATTCCGGAATCATCACCTGAGTCGAAGGCAGATGCTTAACGACTGAGCCACCCAGGCGCCCCTCAGCTCTTTCCTTATGCTATATCTACTTCTTAGACAAGCTCACTACTCCCATAGCATAATTATAAATATCAATGTTTTTAGTCCATAATTTTCTCCTGAGCTTTAGACCAAATTCTTCCTGGGTATCACTACTTCAATGTTCCAAACTCTAACTCAACATATCCAAAAGTGAAATCATTTCCCCCACTTCATGCCCTTTTTTCCCTCCCATGTATGCCAACTAAGTTTTGTCATGCCGTCTTCTACTAAGTCATCTAGACCAGAGACCTGGGAGTCATCCTTGACTCTGCCTTCTCACAAGATCATCTTTACTCCTATTCTATCACTTCCCACGTCTTGTCAATTCTAACTTTTTTTTTAATATTTTATTTATTTATTGGACAGAGAGAGAGAGATCACAAGTAGGCAGAGAGGCAGGCAGAGAGAGAGAGGAGGAGGAGGAAGCAGGTTCCCTGCTGGGCAGAGAGCCCGATGCGGGCCTCGATCCCAGGACCCTGAGATCACGAACTGAGCGGAAGGCAGAGGCTTTAACCCACTGAGCCACCCAGGCACCCGTCAATTCTAACTTCTAAATCAGCTGAATGATTCTCTGTTTTGCCTGGAGAATGTTCAGGCCCTTACCATTTCATGGGGAGTATAGCATTTGGGGCAATGGACTTAACCTCTAGACCCCCCCTCTACAATCCAGCCTCCATAGATGCCAGAAATATCTTTCAAGCAATTCTGATCACAGCAACTTTACTTCAACTTTTCAATCCTTTATCTACAGACTAACTCCCCAAATCCTTAGAATGACATACACTAAGCCGCATATGACCTGGCTCCTGCTAGGTCTCCAGTTTCATTTCCTATTGTACTCTTAAATATATTTTTTGTTCTAGCCACACTGATCTGCAGCTCTCAAAATAATCCTATACTTTCTCAAGTATTTTTCCACTTTTGTAATGTAATTTCCTCCTTCTTTGACCGTAATCTTCTACTGTTCTTTAAACATCAAGCTAATGCATTTACACTTGACTGATCTCCTAAAACAAAAACACCCTGTACTTGATTTTCTTCTCCCCAGTTAGACTGTCAATTCCCTGCAGGCAGGGACTATATATATCATTTTGGAATTTTAGTGTGCAGCACAGGGCCTACTGCACAGCAGATGCTCAAGGAATGTTAATGGTGGGAAAGTTCAAAATAGAGTAGGTGGCCCTGATAAACATTTATCACGGAACGAGAAACTGGAGGGCCAAGGGTAGGGCATGGCTTGCATCTCTGTGCTACCACATGGAAACTCCATGAAAGGAACTAACGCCTTCAAAACTCCCAGTCTCTCTTGTCACAAAACCATGACTTTAGATGTCATCTTTTTGTAGAACACGGATTAACTAGTCCACTATCTAAGATTCCAAATGGGGAAACTGCTTTTGTTTCTACAGGTTCTGCTAGTCTTGCTTAGGAGATTCCTTGGGTTATAGAATTATTGCTATTGACTTTTCTTGAATAGAATTAAAAAAGAAAACAGACACACCAGTAGTTTTCATTAGGGAAAAAATGGTTAACAGAGTGCAACCTTAATTAGCCTTCTTTACCCAGACAAATGTTTCTCATTCCGAGTCAATGGATTATAAAGCAAAGCGAAATATGAATTCCAGGTTGGCAATACCCAGATGCAGTATGAGAGGTAGAAAGGATAAGATAATACACTAAAGAACTGTTTGGTGTTTGCCACAGGACAGCAGAAAGGACATGCAAAGAATGACTATCAATACTGAAGGTCTGGAAGGCTAAGAGGCAGTGGGGAGGGAGCCTGTGAAGCTGAGTGGCCACATAGACAAAGTGTTATGAAAGCAGCAATCCTTTATCACTCATTTGTTTATCAAATGTTCTCTGCTTAGTTTGTAGAGCTGGTTATAAAATAAGTTGGCTAGTTTTTCCCTTTATTTATATTAATGGCTGGGGTGAAAAAACGTTATGAAAAAAATCTCCATATTTTCAGTTGAGATATAAATCCTGAAGGAGTAGCAATTCAGATTCAATGGGAAAATGCTACTAATCTTGTTTTATAGATGCAGGCCCAATCCTATTATCATAAATACCAACCAATTCAATAAAAATCTGTCTAATTAAAAGATTCCCAGGGTTCAGCTGATGACCCACCTACTTCAACACTATTCAATATAATAAATAAATATCAACTAAGCCCTACAATGTGGACATTCTTTAGTATTTTATCATCTTTGGGTATACCTATATTGAAAAATATTTTGTTAAATTATCAAATAATAATCTGAGACCACTGACCAATGATTACCTGGCTCCTGTTTTCAGGTTGATTTAGAACTGCTAAACCATCTAAACTGACTAATTTCTAAGTTAACAGAATTTATATACTTGAGCCCCCATAATATAAATGGTGAGTAAAATGCAAGAGCTAGAGGTGTTTAATGTATCTGTAGCTCAGAATTATTATTTTTTTTCAGTGTTGGAAAATTACATCAAAAGGAAGTTTTTCTACTAACTGTATGAACCCAGTACCTCATGTAGTTATTTCAGAGGGTGAGAACAGAAGCTAAGCCTTCAAATTCTCATACATAAATCCCTGGTGTGATTCCCTTTAGAAATTTGAGTGTATTGGGGTGCCTGGGTAGCTCAGTTGGTTAAGAGTCTGCCTTTGGCTCAGGTCGTGATCCCAGGGTCCTACGGATCAGACTCCCTGCTCGGCTGGGAGTCTGCTTCTCCCTTTCCCTCTGCCTTTCCCCCTGAGCTTGTGCTCTCTCTCTCACTCTCTCTCAAATAAATAAATAAATAAATAAATAAATAAATAAATAAATAAATAAAATCTTTTTAAAAAAACAAAATGACTAAGTGGTATACTCTTAATGTTGCTGTTTTGGTCTCTGTTGACCTTGAATAGTGAAATTATTTTTTTAAAACAAGTCTTTGGGCTTTCACATTAGGTTCACACTAGTTCAACATCTCTTTTGTCTCTAAAATGTGTGGAGCTCCTTGAGTAACAGATCTACTCATCTCTGATTTTTTTACTCGGGGAAAGCAGAACAACTTCCAGATTAACTTAGATATCTTTCTTTTCTTTTCTTTTTTTTTTTTTAAAGATTTTATTAAAGAAAGAAAGAGAGAGAGCGTGAGTGGGTTAGGGGGCAGAGGGAGAGGGAGAAGCAGGCTTCCACAAGGGCCTCAATCCCAGGACACTGCCATTTTAGAGGGGGGTGGGGATACTAAAAGAATAGATGATGGATATTTTCCTTATGGAAAGAGAGAGGTGTATATTTTTTTATTTTGGTGTTGGGTCAAATGATGTCCAGTGGGTGTCTCTCTCTCTTTTTTAAAGATTTTATTAATTTATTTGACAGAGAGAGAGCACAAATAGGCAGAGAGGCAGAGAGAGAAGAGGGGGAAGCAGGCTCCCTGCTGAGCAGAGAGCCTGATGTGGGACTTGATCCCAGGACCCTGAGATCATGACCTGAGCTGAAGGCAGAGGCTCAACCCTCTGAGCTACCGAGGTACCCCGAGAGAGGTGTATTTTTAAAAACCATGTTTAACAGTGTAATTTTGTTTTCAGAGAATGAAAAATATTATTTTTGAAATACAAACTAGAGAAAGTAAAATCTTAGCTGGTTAGACACATACTATCTTCTATATATACGTGATTTTTCTTTAGGGAGGACACTAGTTCTACAATCCGTAGGCCAGCATTACATTTTTATATTATTAAAAAGGGTCCTAGTTTACCGAGTAAACAAATACTGAATTATGTAATGTTAAAAGTATCAGAAGCTGTTGAGTGTTGAAAAGTAAAGGTATGATAAGAGAGTTTCAGTTTTCTAGCACTGAGAAATCATTCTGCTGTTTGTTTTCCTGAGTTAAAAATCATACCTGTTGGAATTATAGTTTATAGTTTGCCCATGCTGCTTCTTGAACATCTGGCTAAGAGCAAGGTGTCCAAAATATGCTCTCCATGTGAACAGCCATTATTTAAAAATTCCCTTTGAGAGCATTTTCTTTATATGAAAGCATTTAAAATTTAGCTTGCTTAACAATAGTAAGAAAAAAATCATAAATATTTATATTCTGGCTCAAAATTTCAATCATTCATGTTTCCTCCATGGCTCCCCAAATAAGGAACCTATGACCATCATACTTGTTATTCTGTACATACAGTAAAGCACAATCTTATTCCCTAAGAAGGAACTGCTATCTTGCCTACTACCTATGTTGGCTTCAGAGGCTACACCTCTTTGTGCAACTTTTAGCAGAAAACCGGATGTGCACAAGGCTGCATGAGGAGAGTGAGAGGTGTTCAGATCTTAACTCTGGGAAGCACAGACATGTCCTAGCATCTTTACTCAAGTATTTCTGCCTCTGAGCGAAATATGAAGACCTATAGCCCACGCGGTCTCAGGCTCTGTGGGATCCAGGGTTCCATATACTCTGATGAGGACTTGAGAAGCAGGCGTGGGAAAAGTCAGTAGAGCCTGTCAATTCCCTCCATTGGTCTGCAGACACTGCCCTCTTCCTTCCTGCAATTTCAGTTTCCTGGGTCCTCATTAGGCCTGAATTTTGGATTCCCACAGCCATCCAAGCTTTTAATTGTTATCTTTGACCCTAGAATGTCCTTAACCTTCCAGTGTATTTGGTATGAAACCAGTGTTGTAGATAAATGCGGGTTTTGGAGCCAGAGAGACCAAGCTCTGCTGCTTACTGAGTGATGCGGGTAAGCCACTTTGCTTCCATGTTTCTCAGTTTCCTCATATGTAAGATGGTGATAGCTACACTCACCTTTCAGGGTGCCTGGGGTTAAATGAGGTAATGAAGGTGAAGCAGCAGCCACTTACATAACTGGGCATCAGAAGGAACGTGAGAACAACACCACCACCACAACCCTCACTGTTAAAGAGTACCACATACAGAGTGAGAAGAGGGATAGTCACACCATTCAAAACTAGTTAGGACATGAAAGGAAACTAGGCTACAGGGGACTCTTAGGAGATAAATCTTAGTTTTATAACCCATTCAGAGTAGCAACAGCCTCCAAAATAGTCTTGCATATCTTTCACTCTCTCCAACAGTAAAGACACAAGCAACATAAAAGAACATGAATGATAAGCTAAAATCCACACTCTCTAGATTAGAGCCTAAGGCTATGTGGACCTGGAAGTTGGTTACTGTAAGTAGATGCTGTTATGGGAATCCACAGCCACTGACCACTAAAACTGGGAAGTAGTCTCTTATTACGGCCATCCATGTGCTGGTTTCCTGTAAATCCAAATTTTCAAATTCTCTCACTGTGACCTCGGTCTAAAAAGTCAGGGATACAGGGATGATGGAACAAGGGTGGATGACAGCTGTTAGGACTGAGACAAGAAGAAAGTAGTACTTAACTGTAAAGAAGAAATGAGTTCAAATGGAAAGGGAAAAGGCGTGTATGTCACTAAACAGATTTTGTTGAATGCTCACAAGGTATCACACGTTGCTCCGGGAACTGTGGTTACAGTAGTGAACAAATGTTAACAATGGGCTCTTTACACCAAAGGTACTACTGAGTTTGATAAGAGGGACAGGAACAAAGGGAAACACTACTGAAGTAAAAGTGCTCCGTTTTGTGGACTTCAACAGGAAGCCAACAAAAAGTACCCAACAGCTGTTGAAGGGATAGCATTCTGTGGCTTCTTCTTTTTTAACAGCTATATGTTTATAGTCCTTTTAGTTTCTAATTAATATTAATTAATTAATTGAGAAAGAGAGAGAGAAAGAGAGAGAGTGGGAGAGCACACGTGTGTGAACGGGGTGGGGCACAGGGAGGAGAGAGAATCCCAAGCAGGCTTCATGCTCAGTATGGAGCCCAATGCAAGGCTCGATCCCATGACCCTGAGATCATGACCTGAGTTGAAACCAAGAGTTAGATACTCAACCAACTGCGCTACCCTGGCACCCCCCAGACTAAGGCTTCTTAGAAAAGAAAGGCAGCAGCCTATGACTCTCCCAGAACTCTACAATGGTGACATACACACTGGAGCCTCTCAGTCCTCTCACAAAAAGAAGTCACGAATGTAATAAAGCTGTTTATTACAAAATCCTTTTGGTATTCTGGTAACCAAACATCCCTAGCTGATGTCCTAGACCAACATGTCACATAGCAATTGCTACTCCATGGTCATTTATCCCATGAGAAAGACACTGAAAATGAATATAAAATAACTCAGAAATGCTGTAGTCAATTTGGGTTTCTTGCAGATTGTTTCCTCCATGGCTCCCCAAATAAGGAACCTATGACCATCATACTTGTTATTCTGTACATACAGTAAAGCACAATCTTATTCCCTAAGAAGGAACTGCTATCTTGCCTACTACCTAATATGCTCATCAGGCTTCTCATCGCTTGCTATTGGTACCAGTTCTTGCTTTTGTCAATTTCCTATATAGGAAGACACTAAATCAGATGTAAATCACTTCCACAGAAATATGCACTTGAGAAAAAAACTCAAGTGGATCTACCTAGGACATTATAGACACCTCCATACAGCTGGTTGTCAATAGCTAGGAGTTCTTTCTTTAACTTTATAAGCATGAAATTTCCTGATGGTGACTGAGGAGTAAAAAAGACTCCAAGTGTCCGGAATTCCTTGCTCCGTTTTGTTTTTTCCCCTCTATCACTCAACGGACACATAAAACAGGCCAGGGCATACTCTCTCTCACATACACGCCTACACAAATGTTCACGAGGAACTTGCACAGACTGAAGTTTAATGTATATAGTTTCACGGCCATTTGGAAGCTTTTTCTCTAGAAATACAGTATTGACCCACAAAAAACAGGAAAGGGAGCAACTAAAATAGCCACAGAAATTAAGAAACGTCTGTAAGATACAGTGACAAGGACTCTTAAATCAGGCAGCTTACAACCGATGGTTAAAAGATAAAAGACAGAAACTGTAGTCTGCCTAGTTGTCTGCTTTTATTTAAGACTACGGTAAGTATTATAAACTATAACCTCCAGCAGAAAAGCTAACAGGGTCTTTACTTGGAAATTTTCTTTTTTCCTCTACTGATTCCCATATGCTCCGAAATGCCTTTGCTCTAAACCTAACTCCCCAAGTTACATATACATTCTCCACCTTCAACACAACTATGAACATATGTAAATAAAATGCTGCTTACTCGGAGAGTCTTGGCAGTCGGGGAGGGAGATGCTGGGGGAGAATCAGACTGAGATTTCCTATTCCGAGTGAATTCTTTACTTCGGGTATATAAAGAGGACATGGTTCCTCAGGATGTAGACAGACACTCAACCACTGGATTCTTCACACAAAGCTGAGAAACTGCCCCTGCAGGTTACCCTCACAGAATCTCTCCTTTTCACTTGATGCAAGACGCCTTTGGATAGAACTAAATAAAGGATAAAAGCCACCCTGTAAATTATAGTCTTGCGCTCTGAACCAGTCCACAGTTAAACAGAGTCTGAGAGGCGTGTTCCATCAATATTTTCAGTCCAGCTTCAACCACAAGTGCTCGGGACTGGAAGCTTACGATGGAGGGTATTGTGCTGAGCCACACCTTTTATGCTTAGATCGAGTCCTTGATTCTCCCAAAAGGACTTCTTGGTGAGACTTGCTCTCCAATAAAACCTGACTCTAGTTTCCCGATGACACCAGATTAAATCCCAGTGGAAAGACGACCTTGGATTCTGCCGGAGACGAGCCTGGGACGAACTACCTTCACTTTATCCAGAGGGAAGAAACAGAAATCCTCTGGAAATCATGCTGTCTTTCCTTAGCTTGACTCCACTGGGCCGGAAGGGGTTTAGAACTGCTGTGATAAATTCAGGTTAAACAACTTAAAAAAACAAAAAACAAAAAAACACAAATAAGGAACCAAGAGTTCAGGAGAAGGAAGCCATCTGAGGAAGTCAAGTTTCCCTAAGTCCTCCCAGACGAAGCTGCTTTTACATATAAACACTCACAGTCGTACACATATCTTTTCCCCTCCCCTCTTCTATTTTCTGACATTCCAAATCCCTATTCGCTCAGCGAGGAATGCTGGAGAAGAGCCAAAGGCAAAGATTCACTTTCAACTCAGAATTCGGGTTGCCACTTGCAGGAGGAAAAGAAAGCCTGCCAGCTTCTAGGAATAAAGGGAGGCTCTTCGGGGACATGCTCAGGGGCAAAACCCACCAAACCTGGAATCCACTGCTTCAGTTTGAGTAAGCCACAGTTTCAACAGCTGATTTCTCCGAACAGTTCGTTAAATATGAGAAGGGGGACTTTTCAACTTCTGGATCTCTTAAGTAACAAAGCCTTGACAGACACATCAGTCAAAGCACCTTCAGGCCCTTTAATGTTCCGCTTTAATGACGTGTCATTCTTGCCGCATCACAAGGAAGGCCAGCAAACTGAAACTTTGGCCCACTGCAAAGGAAGCTCTTTGTACATTAGAGACGGTAAAGGCTAAGTCTTTGAGTATACAGCTTACCAGAGTTTTCTAAAATGCCGCAATCAGGGAAGAACAAGATGGAAGAGGGGTTCAGGTAAGGGGAAAGAAAGGGTCCGAAATGAAGAGAGAAAGCAGAGACAGGAGCAGAAATGCAAGACTACAGGACTGAGTTACCCATAGGCACAATTAAGTAACCTAGAGGACAGTGGGAGAAGGAAAGTAAATGGGAACTAGGGTAATCTAGGGAGGGAAACGAGACAATAGAGACTTTGGACACAGAAACAAACTGAGCGACTTGGAGGGAGGGGGGTGGGGGGATGGGAGAGCCCGGTGGTGGGTACTGGGGACACCTAAAGCGTGGAGCACTGGGTGTGGGGAATGGGGAATGAATCTTGGAACACTGGGAAAAAAAATTTTTAGTAACAATAAAAAATAAATAAATAAATAAAAATACGGAAATATTAAAAAAAAAAGAGTTAAAAAAAAAGGAATTTACTTAGTGTTGAAGGTTTTTGGATTTGGCCTTGAAACATCTCAAATTTAATCTTTTGCACTCTGTTGTCGTCACTATCCTATCCAGCATTTGTAAGCCAAATGCTTTCTAAGCCAATGGGTTTAGCCCCAAAGTAACAACTCACTCCTCTACGGGCTCTTGAAACTCTATCCTGCCCTTCCTTTTCCTACACGAAATTTATACTTTTCCTTCAAATCTTCCCAGCATGCCACTCTGTTTTCCTCTAATTATCTTGATATCTTCTTTATTCTTATGACCAATTTTGTGAAATTAAGTGAAGGGAAGTGATCAGCTACTTGGGGGTTGGTCTGAGGAATACGGAATGACAAGGGTTTATTAGAACAGGTCTTAATTCATTCTCAATCTAAAAAAAAACCTTAAGACTGATCAATTCTACCATAAACTAGAACTATACTGTGTCTGAAAGGCAAATTATTTTGGGAATTCAGATCTATGAGTCTTACATTTTGGATCCTAATTATACAGTTAATCTCATCTGATAAGAGTTTTTCTCTATTACATCTCTTAGAAAAGAAATATTGATGTAAACCTAAATAGTAACATTCTCATAGCAAGCACAATTGTCTAGGGAAGGATTAGGAGGGATACTTTTTCACTCTCCAGAATGAAAGTCACCAGGTTACATTATTCCTCAAAGACAAGGCAAGAACAAGTTTGATCAGTCAGTTCACTGACCTGTTTCTGTAAGATTTATGTGGTGATTTCATTACTCCTTGAGAGCTAAAGAGGAAATGTAAAAGCCTACTACTCCCAACTATTATTCCTGTCTTTTTTTCTTTCTTCTATCAACTTCTAGGCAGTGGTACACTCTTTTATATTTTAGTGTTTTGGGGCACCTGGGTGGCTTAGTTGGTTCAGCATCTGCCTTCAGCTTGGGTCATGATCCTGGAGTTCTGGGATGAATCCCTGCAAGGGCTCCCTGCTCAGTGGAGAGCCTGCTTCTCCCCTTTCCTTCAGCCCCTTCCCCAACTCATGCTCTCTTGTTCACTCTCTGTCTCTCAAATAAATAGATAAAATCCTAGGGGGAAAAAGGGTGTTTTAATATACATTATCTCACCTGATCCTCTCAATACCGAGAGGCAGTAACCTGGTCTAGTTAGGGGATTGGCTTTATACAGGGGAGTTAAGCAAATAAACAGCTAATGGGAGCTAGGTTTCTTAATGCTGGAGAAGGAGGGTATAAATGAGAACAAAGGGAAGCCTAGGATTAATCTTGTGATATGCAGGATTGAAGAAGTCGTTGTAAATAAGTGATTTTCAATACATACAAACATAAAGAACTAAAAATGTAAGAACATGTGTATGCACATGTGTCTAAGTAAATGCATCTATATATGTATTTCCTAGCTCTGTGCACTGAGACACACGGGAAGAGGAACACTACACCCCAGCAGCACAGCTAGTGCCCACATCATTGTGTCTATGTGCCGTTCTCCATTAAAAGGAACAGGGCTCCCTAGAGGAATGACTAATTCCAGAGTTGGGGCAGGGATAGAAAATGAGCTTGGGTCTCTTGTGTCAGAAAATAAGGAAGTGCTTTAACAATAATGGGAACATAAAAAAAGGACATGGAGACTTGCTTTAAAAAAAGCCAAACTGGCGGGTGCCTGGGTGGCTCAGTCATTAAGTGTCTGCCTTCGGCTCAGGTCATGATCCCAGGGGCCTGGGACTGAGCCCCACATTAGGCTCCCTGCTCAACATGAAGCCTGCTTCGCCTTCTCCCCTCGCCCCCACCCCGCTTGTGTTCCTGCTCTCTCTATCTCTGTCAAATAAATAAACAAAATCTTAAAAAAGCCAAATCTGAAACAATCTGAGATTGTTTGGGTATACTTATGGGGAAACACTGGGCCAAATCTGAAACAATCTGAGATTCAGCTCAGGTCATGATCCCAGGGTTCTAGGATGGGGCCCCTGCATTGTGCTCCCCACTCAGCAGGGAGTCTGCTTCTCCCTCTCCTTCTCCCCCTGCTTGTGTGCTTTCTCTTTCTGTCAAATGAATAAATAAAATCTTGAAGAAAAAAAACCCCAACAAGGTCATGAAAGGCAAGGAAAGACCAAAATAGAGAGACATGAGAATCAGGTCTAATGTGTGATCCTGTATTGAACTGTTCTGCTACAAAGAACATTATTGGGACAATTGTGAAATCTGAACGTGGTCTCTGGGTGGGTGAAGAATATACAAGGGTCTTTACCTTTTTTTATTTTTAAGATTTTATTTATTTGACAGAGAGATAGAGACACAGCAAGAGAGGGAACACAAGCAGGGGGAGTGGGAGAAGGAGAAGGCTTCCCGTGGAGCAGGGAGCCCAATGCAGGGCTTGATCCCAAGACTCTGGGATTATGACCCCAGATGAAGATAGACTATTCACAACTGAGCCACCCAGGAACCCCTGTGCTATTTTTTTTTTAAAGATTTTATTTATTAGAGAGACACAGACACACACACACACAAGCACGAGTCGGAGGAGGAGCAGAGGGACAAGCAGACTCCCAGGTGAACAGGGAGCCTGACACAGGGCTCCATCCCAGGACCCTGAGATCATGACCTGAGCTGAAGTCAGATGCTTAATTGACTGAGCCAGCCAGGCACCTCCGTACTATTCTTTCTTTCTTTCTTTTTTTTTTTTTTTAAGATTTTATTTATTTGACAGAGAGAAACACAACCAGAGAGGGAACACAAGCAGAGGGAGTGAGAGAGGGAGAAGCAGGCTTTCCGCTGAGCAGGGAGCCCGATGTGGGACTCGATCCCGGGTCTCCGGGATCATGACCTGAGCCGAAGGCAGTTGCTTAACCAACTGAGCCACCCAGGCGCCCCGCACCTCCGTACTATTCTTAAAATATATCTGTAAGTTTGAAACTGTTCCAAAATAAAAAGTGTTTTTTTTTTTTTTTTTTTTTTTTAGATTTTATTTATTTATTTGATAGAGAGAAACACAGCTAGAGAGGGAATACAAGCAGAGGGAGTGAGAGAGGGAGAAGCAGGCTTCCTGCCGAGCAGGGATCCTGATGAGGGGCTCGATCGCGGGACTCCAAGATCATGACCTGAGCCGAGGGCAGGCGCCTAATCACTGAGCCACCCAGGCGCCCCTCGAAATAAAAAGTTAAAAAAATCCACCCAGTTCTTTCACATTATGAGGGTGGGAAATGGGGGCAAATGAGGTAACTTCTTTTAATTCCAGAGAACTTTCAAAACACAGTCTCTCATTACAGATACAATTAACATTTTAAGTTCACCAAAGAAGTGGATTTGTTAACGGCAGTAAGCAATCACTTGGGATAAAGGCACAATGAATTAAGTGAGATTCATTAGGTGGTCATGAATCAATTTAGTGGTTCACAAACCAGATCAATAAAAAGGGAAACAGAATAGCAAATGCCAGGGTACATTACACACAGAGTAAGGGTATGCTTTCATGGAACCCTTGCTTCTGTTAGACAAAATACATCTATATGTATACCGGGTCACAGTGCAAAATACATTTCTTACTGTGGGTCATGGTCAAAAAAGTTTGGAAGCAAAGAACAAAGAGCCAGTACAAGTTCTTCACTGGGAAGAAGAAAAAGAGCAGTTTCTACTCTGGCATGATAGGAGCATAGATTTCTCATCTTTGAGTTATCAAACTGGCAAAAGATACGTGCTTTGAACTACATTTGACACAATATTATATTGCTTGATCAGTAAAATCTGAAAATACTACAAAAAGTCACTACTTATTAAACAAAATTTTCTTTTTTGGTGGAATTTGGTGAATAAACACCAGAGAATGATTTTATTATGGTTGATAAAATTCCCAGAATCAAAAAAAAAAAAAAATTCCCAGAATCATCTCTAGTGTCAGACCATCAGAGTTTCACCATACAAACACTCAGACTATCCAAAGGCGCCCTGCAAATCCCCTGTGTGACCTAAGGCACGAATGGAGATTCCTTGAATGTCCTGGAAGGGCTTTAACTAGAGGAACCAGTACACCCCTGACTATCATCTCAAACAGGTATGCTTGGAATTCCAACTCTTTTTTTTTTTTCCTAGTTGGAGAACACGGATCCCTCTTTTCCCCCAATAAAGCAATAATTCAAGATGAACAGTTTTCATTACCATATGAAGAGGGAGACTGTAGTTAGAATCTGTATGCAGATTACATTTTGGGTATCAAACATTGTATTATTGGGGCGCCTGGGTGGCTCAGTTGGTTAAGCGACTGCCTTCGGCTCAGGTCATGATCCCGGAGACCCGGGATCGAGTCCCACATCGGGCTCCCTGCTCGGCAGGAAGCCTGCTTCTCCCTCTCTCACTCCCCTGCTTGTGTTCCCTCTCTGGCTTTGTTTCTCTCTGTTAAATAAATAAAATCTTTAAAAAAACAAAAAACAAAAAACATTGTATTATTAAGTTCACAGGAAAAAACATTTTAGATACTCTGCTGTATTTGCTATTCCACATAGACTAGGAGCCTACAGGAGTTCTGATATTTATATAGGATAAATTTAAAATATTTTTTAAAAAAAACTTCATCTGGTAAAGATTTTGAATAGGGCAAGGATTAAGAGTATATAAGGATGGACAGAATGTAAAGACACAGGTGAGACAATAGCTAGCTAGAAAGAACATAATTTGCTCTTTGGTTCAGAGCCAAACTAATTTTTTAAAATTCCTGAGGGCAGAGCATATAAATATAAATGGATGTTTATAGGAAGGGGGTACATATACCTGCAAAATTGTATCTCAACGATGAACAACTGCCAAAAGTAAACCTCATAATTCTATTAGATCGTAAAACCCACAGAGGCTTTATTTTATCATTGTCTAAGTCATAGAAAATCTAATCTCTTGGAACTAGTTACTTTTAAAATGAAAATGATCTCAGAATGGTTTCACAATATCAAATGATCCCTATCTATACCTTTCAAATTCTTCTATTAAAAAAAGGAAATACAATAACAGAATTAAGTTCTGAAGTGCTTCTGGCTAAGGGGATCAGAAAAGACTCTTTCTTTTCCCACTTGTGAATGTCAGAATTGAGCCTAAACTATGAGATGTTTAAGGCAATAAATAAATGTTGTATGACTATAGTCAGAAACATTAGGCTTAGACTTTACTGATGGGGCCCCACACCTGAAACTCAATCATCTAGAACAATAATCTCTAAAATTCTATTTTTGGCATAGTGCCAAAAGAATCCTTTCCCATCACCCATTTCATCAAATATAGCGAAAGTACAGGTGCCTGGTTGGCTTCGTCAGTTAAGTATCTGCCTTCAGTTCAAGTAATAATCCCAGGGTCCTGGGATTGAGTCCCATGATGGGCTCCCCGCTCAAATAAATAAATAAAATCTTAAAAAAAAAAAAATAGGAAAGTTCCTCTTGGACGGTAAGCAGTGCTTCCAAACCACAGTCTTCAAAGCCTAAAGGACATTGTTAAATTGGCAGACATCACCTAGTCTTTCAAAAATTTTTATGCTGCTTTCTGCATATCAAATTTTCTTGGTAGCTTAGTTTATTAACTTCCAAACAGTCACAATATACAGTATTTTTGTTTAGATTTAGGGAAGAAGGTAATGAGTCAAGAATTAATAATTAAGAACTATAAATAGTTTAAGATCCCTGTTCCTCCTTTTGGAACTAAGAGTTTGAAATAGAGCAATCATTTTTAGCCCCATTTATGAATATAAGGGCCAAAGAAAATATCTTATTTATTTATTTACTTACTTAGTTTTTGAAGATTGTATTTATTTATTTGTCAGGGGGAGGGAGAGAGAGAGAGAGAGAGAGCGCGCGAGCGAGCGAGCGAGCACAAGCAGGGGGAGTGGCAAGCAGAGGGAGAAGCCTGATGCGGAACTCAATCCCAGGACCCTGGGAGTGACCTGAGCCGAACACAGACACTTAACTGACTTAGCTAACCGCATGTCCTGAAAATATTTTTATTTTTAATCATCAACTGATAACTTTTCTTCCACCAATCCATCTAACACTATTAAGTACTTATTCTATGCAAGGTACTATTAGGGTTATATAAAGTTCTTTAAGACTTGACTGTTGTCTTCAAAGAGATTATAGGAAATCTCAAGATTTACGTAGGGGCGCCTGGGTGGCTCAGAGGGTTAAGCCTCTGACTTCTGCTCAGGTCATGATCTCAGGGTACTGGGATCGAGTCCCACATTGGGCTCTCTGCTCAGCAGGGAGCCTGATTCCTCCTCTTTCTCTGCCTGCCTCTCTGCCTATTCAAGATCTCTCTCTCTGTGTCAAATAAACAAAATCTTAAAAAAAAAAAAAAGATTTACATAAGCACAATTGAGGGCTCCATACTGCTAAAATAATTAGCACCACAATGAGATATCACCTCACACCAGTCAGAATGGCCATTATAGAAAAGACAAGAAATAACAAGTGTTGGTGAGAATGTGAAGAACAGGAAACCCTCATGCCTGTTGGTGGGAATATAAATTGGTACAGCTACTATGGAAAACAGTATAGAGTTTCCTCAAAAACTTAAAAATAAAAATACCATATGATCTAGTAATTCCATTGCTGGGTATTTACCCAAAGATAATGAAAACACTCATTTGAAAAGACACGTGTATCACTATGTTCACTGCAACATTATGCACAACCGCCAAGATATGGAGGCAACCTACGTGTCCATCAATAGACAAATCGATAAAGATGTGGTGTATTATATACAATGGAATATTACTCAGCCATAAAAAGTATGAACTGTTGTCATTAATAACATGGATAGACCTAAAGGGTATTATGCTATGTGAAGTCAGACATAGAAAGATGAATACTGTGTGATTTCACTTACACGTGGGATTTAAAAAATACAACAAACAGAAAAGATACATAAAGACAGAGAACAAAATGGCAGTTGCCAGAAGATAAAGGGTTGCAGGGGTATGCAAAATAGGAGAAAGGGATTAAGAGGTACAAACTTTCAGTTATAAAATAAATAAGTCACAGAGATGAAAAGTAGAGCATAGGGAGTACAGTCAATAGTACTGTAATAACTTTGTATGGTAACAGATGGTAACTATACTTACTGTGGCATAATGGACAGAACTGTCAAATCACTATGCTGTACACCTGAAACTAAATATAAATATACTAAAATATAACATTGTAGGTCAACTATACTTCAAAAAAAAAAAAAGAATTGTAGAGACACCTGGGTGGCTCAGTGGGTTCAGTGACCAACTCTTGGTTTCAGCTGAGGTCATGATCTCAGGGTCCTGAGATAGAGCCCTGCATCAGGCTCTGCACTCAGAACAGTCTGCTTCTCTCTCTCTCTCTCCCCTACTCCCTCTGCCTCTCCTTCAATCTTGCACTCTCAAAATAAATATTAAAAAAAAAAAGAACCGTAAACATAAAAAACAAAAATAAAAAAACCTCACTTATGCCCTACTCTTCCATATGTTCTTAAGTACCTTCTAATTTCATACTAAACAAATAAGCTGGCTTTTTTTTTTTTTTTTTTTAAGATTTTATTTATTTGACAGAGAGAAACACAGCCAGAGAGGGAACACAAGCAGGGGGAGTGAGAGAGGGAGAAGCAGGCCTCCCGCCGAGCAGGAGCCCGATGTGGGACTCGATCCCGGGTCTCCGGGATCATGACCTGAGCCGAAGGCAGTCGCTTAACCAACTGAGCCACTTAGGCGCCCCAAATAAGCTGTTTTTAAAGGTGACCATCAAAATCACACAGCCAAGTCAGAAAAACAGTGAGCATGAATAAGAGCTGCATTTACTATTCCATGTATTTATACTATTGTTTTTATTACTAGGTACCTAGAGGGGCCACAAGCATTACTTGGGGGAAAGGGGATATATGAGAAGTTCTGAGAACAGGAAGTTGTCACTTACCTCCTTTGTCTTTCCATTTTCCCATTTAATCCTTATTTTTAATTTATGAGATATGAAAATCTTCCCCCTTCTTTGAGGATGGGGAAGATCAATGATGTTAACTCATGTTTAATGATTTTTCCTGTGGAGATGCTCTTGAGTGAGGTAGACATATTAGGGATTTTACCACAAAATGACTCTCTTACCCTCAGCTTCTCCTTTGAAATGAATCACTGCAGAGTGAAGAGTTGCCCTTAATTCCAATATAAGGAAAAAAAGAGCAGAAGGAAGTCATGCAATTCTTTCCATTTAATAAAGGGCTTTTGACATGTGTTCTTTATGAAAAAGCAATAAAAGCTAAAAATTAGGCCAATAAAACACATCCACTAAAAGGTTTGTGTATAGTCTGGTGGGTTGCAAGGGAGGGAGCAGGAGATAATGCCATTTTGAGGTACAAGGCAGTAACACAGAAGCAAAGTAAGATAAGACCTACAAGTTGCCTAGCATGGAGTTCACCAATTTTTATTAGTCTACAGAACATTTCCCGTCTTGCTCTCATATACTGAAATAATGTCCCAGTGTTATAAAAGTTTAAATCCCAGAAACTCACTTAAGGGTAAGGTTATTATAGGTCCTTTAAGAAACCTGTCCCAGAATTAGTTTGTAGGTTTAGTGCTCTGCAATTAAGTTTTTTTCAATTAACATATAATGCATAATTTGCTTCAGGGGTACAGGTCTGTGAATCATCAGTCTTAAACAAGTCACAGCCATCACCATAGCACATACCTTACCCAATGTCCATAACCCAGCCACTCTGTCCCTCCCTGCCCTACCTGCTCTGCAGGGAGTCTGCTTTTCCCTCTCCCTCTTCCCCTCCCCTCTTATGCGTGCTCTCTCCCAAATAAATGGATACAATCTTAAAAAAAAAAGTCAAGGAAAAAGATGCCGAACACTACCACATTTTAAAAAATAATACCCTAAAATACTTAATTATACTTTAAATAGCCTTTAAAATAAATAAATTTGTTTGGTGCATAAAGATATGTTTGATATTTATGTTGTGCTTATAATCTGTATATCAGGCAAAATGTACTACCATCTGGTTGCAACATGCCTTAAACTTAGGCTAAGTATTTGGTAATAATGAACTTCCTGATAATATAACCTACAACTTAAAAATAAATTGTAAACACAAAGGTTCAGAAGTTCTACCTTAAGTTCAAGTTTTTTTAACTAACATCAACCTGATTTGTTATTTTTTGTAATATTTTGGTAACTTTCTTTAAAGCCCATAAATTTGGCTAAATGCTCCATCAGGCAATAAGAAAAGGAACAATATTTCCCATTATTAGTAATAGCAGAGTTTTAAGGAAAAAGGTCATTCATTACTAAGAAAAGCAATCCATGTATGGTTCATACAGAAATTTTAAATCTTTCATAACTGTGAATTTATAGTCGGCCCAGATATAAAATCTATTCCATTCGTCTAGGTTTACTAAGAATACTACCTCCAGAGCAATAAAAATGCAGTTAGAAACTCAACACTTAATTTTCTTATGATAGTACAGATCCCGGTACAGAGAGTCATGAAGGAAACTTCCTAGCCCACAATGAATGGCACGCCTTTCTGCTTTGCAGATGGTTGACACACACAACGTCAATGTTTGTCCATATGCTTGCTGAGCTGTCTATGTGCTAGCTGTAAGTGCTCTATGTCCATGCTCTCAGTTAAAAATACTTCGACAGGGCGCCTGGGTGGCTCAGTGGGTTTAAAGCCTCTGCCTTCGGCTCAGGTCATGATCTCAGGGTCCTGGGATCGAGGCCTGTATCGGGCTCTCTGCTCGGCAGGGAGCCTGCTTCCTCCTCTCTCTTTGCCTGCCTCTCTGCCTACTTGTGATCTCTCTCTCTGTCAAATAAATAAATAAAATCTTTAAAAAAAAAAAAACCAACTTCGACATAGTTGAAAATGGCAGATGCCACTGTACTACTACTAGGTTTAGTTTCTAATGCTCTCATATCTCTTATGCTCAAATTATTTTCTTCTAAGTGGATCCTCTCAATACCCAATTTTCCTTTCTCTGCCTTTCTCATTTCCACTGGACATAAGTTTGCCCCTTCACTAGGGATCTGCCAGAGGAAGTTTAAGCTTTGGTTCTGGCTAAAAAGTATAGCTGTAACTCTGAAGAGGACATAAAAGTTTCTCCCTATACCTAAGATACAAGAGATTAAAAAAAAAAAAGGCCACTCATCACAGAGAAAAAGTTGAAAGATAAAACACTTCATAGGGAGAGTACTATTTTTTGTCCATGACAGGTAAAGAACAGCCTATGGACTGTTTCATAAGAAATCTATTTCAAACTCCCACATCATAATATAATCCAGAAACACAGCTCCTCAGTCAGCCACAGGGGAGGGGAGAACAATTCCCGGGGTACTCGAGTTAATGGTCCTGTCAATCCTATCATCCCACATTGCAATGCCAATGTAACTACACATAAACACAATTATGTGGAAGCAAAGACTTGCAGAGTATAAGAGCTACATATGCATATCTCCAAGAAACACAACTTGTAAGACTCATGAGGCATGGCAATGTTTGTGGCTAACAGGACCAATGTGGGGATCAAATTAATTAGATTCCTGGAGTCTGTTGCTTAGCATGCAATTCCAGAAAGAACTATCTCCATGATGACAGACTGACTGGCATATATAGAACCACATACTGCTTTGAGCACAAAGAGTATATACGAACTAATATTTGAGGAGCGCCTGGGTGACTCAGTCATTGAGCGTCTGCCTTTGGGTCAGGTCATGATTCCACAGTCCTGGGATCAAGCCCTGCATCTGGCTCATGCTCGCTCAGCAGGAGGCCCGCTTCTCCCTCTCTCACTCCCCCTGCTTGTGTTCTCTCTGTCAAATAAATAAATAAAACCTTAAAAAAAAAAAAAAAGAACTAATATTTGAGTGCCCTGGACACTGTTCTAATCAGTTTGCAAGATGCTGCATGGAATGTTACTACCTAATCCAGGTAATCAACTTGGATGGTGAGAATAATGCATTATTGGAGTTAAGGTCATGGTCTCTGTATGTTTAATTAACACATATATAAACAAACAACCCAAAAACTAAAATACCTTTTCCAACACCACAGACTACTGGTGACCCAGCTATCTTACAAATGTATACTACTGGTCCTAATACAGACTGAGTGACAGTATACAAACTGACAGTATACAAACTTTTAATGATATGTCACACATATCATTAAAACTGGAATCAAAACTCCAAGACCAAAGCAAATTTGTTTTTTGAAAATAATTTGAGAGAGAGAGAGAGACAGACAGACAGAGTGCAAGTAGAGGGAGGGGCAGAGGCAGAGACTCAAGCAGATTCCGTGTGGAGCACACGGCCGAGGGCTTGACCTCACAACCCTGAGACCATGACCGGAGCCAAAGCCAAGAGTCAGATGCCCAACTGACTGCACCAGCAGGCACCCAGAAAGTGAATCTCTTTTTAACCACTCAGAAGGATGTTCAAAAAGTCCGAGGTTCCAACCAGAGAAACTCGTACCACCTAGGTATAACAGTCAAATGTCTTCTTTTGTTAAATTTTAAATATTTTGAGTATAGTTGATACATAATGTTGTAACAGTTTCCAGTGTATAACTTAGTGATTTGACAAGTTTACCCATTATGCTATGTTCACCACAAGTGTAGCCACCATCTATCCTGATACATCACTATTACAATTTCATAGACCATATCCCTTATGCTGTGCCTTTCATTCCCATGGCCTGGTCCTTTTGTATCTGACAGCTTATATCTTCTAAGCCTTCCCCCCCTGACAACCTTAGTATTTACAAACCTGATTCTGCTTTTTGTTTTTTTTAGATACTACTAATGAGTGAAACCATATGATATTTGTCTTTCATCTCAGTCTGATTTATTTCATTTAGCATAATACCTTCTAGGTCCATCCATGCTGTTTCAAATGGCACAAGCTCATCTTTTCTTATGGCTGCATAATATTCCACTGTGTATGGATATATCTAAGAGATAACTTAAACTTAACATATCTAAAACTGGATTTGATTTTCCTCCCCAACCTACACATACATATACATACATAAACACACAGCCACACCCATAGTCACACCCATATCTTCCTTATCTGTTCATCTATTGATGGACACTTAGGCTGCTTCCATACCTTGGCTATTGTAAATAATGCTGCAATGAACATGGCACACATACATCTTTTCAAATGAGTATTTTGGGTTATTTTGGGTAAATACACCAATAGCAGAATTATTGAATCATATGGTATTTCTATTTTTAATATTTGGAGGAATTTCCATACTGTTTTCCATAGTGGCTATACCAACTAACATTCTCATCAATAGTGTATAAGGGTTCCCCTTCTCTCTATATCCTTGCGAACACTTGTTATTTCTTGTGTTTCTGATTTTAGCCAATCTAACGGGTATAAGGTAGTATCTCATTATGGTTTTGATTTGCATTTCCCTGATGATTGGTACCGCTGAACACCTTTTCTGTGTCTGTTGGCCATCATATGTCTTCTTCAGAAAAATGTCTATTCAGGTTCTCTCACCATTTTTTAATCTGATTTTTGTGTGTGTGTGTATGTATGTTGAGTTGTATTAAGTTCTTTATATATTTTAGATATTAAGCTCTTTTAGACTATATCATTTGCAAATACCTCCCACTCAGTGGGTTGTCTTTTTGTTTTATTGATGGTTTCCTTTGCTGTGCAAAAGCTTTTTATTTTGATGGTGTCCCACTGATTATTTTTACTTTTGTTTACCTTGCTTTAGGAGACACATCTAGAAAAATGTTATTATGGCTGGGCGCCTGGGTGGCTCAGAGGGTTAAGCCTCTCCTTCGGCTCAGGTCATGATCTCAGAGTCCTGGAATCAAGTCCCACATCGGGAATCTGCTTCCCTCTCTCTCTCTGCCTGCCTCTCTGCCTATTTGTGATCTCTCTCTCTGTTAAATAAATAAATAAAATCTTTAAAAGAAATGTTATTATGGCCAATGCCAGAGAAATTACTGCTGGTGTTCGCTTCTATGATTTTTATGGTTTCAGACCTCATATTTAAGTTTTTAATCCATTTTACTTAGTCAAATATCCTTATTGTTCCAGTCCTTAGTCCTCTTTTTTTTGAAGTGTTTGTTTATTTTATTTATCAGAGAGAGATAGAGAGAGCACAAGCAGGGGGGAAGACAGCAGGCAGAGGGAGAAGCAGGCTCCCCACTGAGCAAAGAGTCTGATGCAGAAACTCGACCCCAGGACCCTGGGATCATGACCTAAGCCGAAGGCAGATGCTTAACCAACTGAGCCACCCAGGCATCTTTTTAGTCCTCTTTCTAGATTCTTTTCACATGTCATATAGTCTGATGGCTTTAAATACCATCTAAATGCTCCAAAGATGTAACAGATCTGTCATTTTTCCAGATGGATATCTAAGAGATAACTTAACATATCTAAAACTGGATTTCTGATTTTCCTCCCCAACCTTCAACATCTGCAGACTTTCCCATGTCAATTGATAGCAACTCTATCTTTCCAATTGCTCAGGCCAATAGACCTTGGAGTCATCCAAGACTCTTCTTTCCCTCACAACCCATATACCCAGAATCTATCAACCTTCAACACCTCTACCACATGATCCAATTTCCCATCATCTCTTGCCTGGATTACTGTAATAGTCCCCAGCTTCTACTCTTGTCTCAAGTCTAATCTCAATGCAGCAGCTGGAATGATTCTTTCAAAACTTAAGTCAGACTATGTCACTCCTCTATTCAAAATCCTGCAATAGCTCTTCATTTTACTTAGAGTAAAACACAAAGGTTTACAACACCCTATACCTACATGATCTGATTCTCTTTCCTACTATTCTCCTCTATAATTTCTTGTATGTGCCAGAACTTGCCCACCCTATGTCTTTGCTCTTGCTCTTTCCCCTGCCGGGAACACTCTTCATCCAGGTATCTTTGTGATTAACTCCCTTAGCTTCTCAAATCTTTGTTCAAATCTCATTCTGTCAACAAGTTTTACTCAGTCAACTTGCTTGATACTACAGCCTGACCTCTTTTCACCAATCCTTATTCCAATTCTTTTTATTTCAAACTGCATCTAACAGTCTAACATGGTACATATGTCATTATGTTTATTGCTCACTGTCTGCGTCCTCCTCCTTGCTAGAATGTTAGGCTTCATGAGGCCAGGATCTGTCTTGCTGACTAATGCATTCCCAGTGCCTAAAGAAAGCACGGCAAATATCAGACACTCAATAAATATGTGATGAATGAATGAGTGAATGTTGCTTTTAAATTTAGTGTTATCCTCATGGTATACACATTCCATGTGTGCTTTATATCTACTGGATCAAGCGGGTCAATTATGTTGTTCAAATCTTTTATGTCCTTACGTATTTTTGTCTGTTTGACATTAGTCTCTGATAGAGGTGTGTTAAAATCTGCAAGTCTGAATGTCAATATACTATTTCCTTGCTACTCTGCCAGCTTTTTAATAAATTTTGAAACTATATTTCAGTGCCCGCAGTCCATTATTATGTATCTTGTTTGTGGATTTTTCCTTTTTTTCAAGTAAGAAATATCTTCCTATAATTTGATGCTTTTGCTTGAAATTATTTTTGGGGTGTTTTTTTAAATATAAATTCAATTAATTAACATAGAGTGTATTATTAGTTTCAGAGGTAGAGTTCAGTGATTCATCAGTTGTATATAACACCCAGTGCTCATTCCATCCTGTGCCCTCCTTAATGTCCATCACCCAGTTCTGCCATCTCCCTACCACCTACCCCCAGCAACCCTCAGTTTGTTTGCTATAGTTGAGTCTCTTTTTGTCTCCCTCTCTGTTTTCATCTTATTTTTTCCCAGGTTTGTTTCTTTGAGTAACTAGGATCACGCTGTATATATTCTTCTTAGATGTGCTTATTGGAGATGTTCTGGCCTAGTACACTCCCTTAACCATTACATATTCCACAGAATTAGTGTCACTATTTGGGGTGCTTCATTCTATTCTAATTATGCCCAGTTCTGTGCACAGACCTGAGCACACTGCTGGAATGTGGGGGGTGGAGTGTCAGTTCGAGCCTTTGGCAATCTGAGGTGAAGATATGTTGACCTGGCACTGAGTGGGTGGCAGGTGGCAGGAAATTATCTTTTGATGGATATTAATGTTGTCATATCAGTTTTTTTCCTCGTGAGTATCTGCATATATTTTCCCCATATATTTTTTTTTATCCCCTTTAGTATCATTTTGAAGACAGCATAAAGTAAGTAGAATAATCTGCCTCTCTGGCTTTATAAATGAATTTATATTCATTATGACTGCTTACGTATTTTATTTTATATTTTCTATTTCCTATGCTTTTTTCTCTCTTTGCTTCTTTTTATCTCCTTTCCTGCCTTCTATTGAATCGAGCAATTACTTTAAAATTACCTATTTTTCCAGGGGTGCCTGGCTGGCTCAATTGAAAGAGCATGTGACTCTTGATCTCAAGGTCATGAGTTTGAGGCCCACATTGGTGTACAGATTAGTTAAAAAAGTAAATAAACCTCTAAAATTTTTTAAAAATTCTATTTTTTTACTACTGATTTAGGAGTTGTGTCTTCTATTTCTATATTCCTATTACTTTAGTGGTTATCCCTACATTCAACACACAATTATTTAAATATATTTTTATTTTTTCAAGTTTATAAACTTAATCATTATCCTCTCTACTCAAAATAAGGACCTTAGCATACTTTTATATATTTAACACATTGTTGTTGCTAGAATTTTAGATCCAGTTTTTTACCATAAAAGAAAAAAATTAGCTTTATCACCATATTTAATACTTCTGCTTCTAGTACTCCACTATTTTCTGCATGCACTTTTCTTTTTGCTGAAGAACATCCTTTGGTTCTTTCATTAGCAAGAGTTTGGGGGTTGAGAAGTTAGCCCGTGTACCTGCAAACGCCTTTATTTCACTCTCATCTACAGAAATCACTGCATAGGGGCGCCTGGGTGGCTCAGTTGGTTAAGCGACTGCCTTCGGCTCGGATCATGATCCTGGAGACCGGGGATCGAGTCCCACATCGGACTCCCTGCTTGGCGGGAAGCCTGCTTCTCCCTCTCTCACTCCCCCTGCTGTGTTCCCTCTCTGGCTGTGTTTCTCTCTGTCAAATAAATAAAATCTTTAAAAAAAAAAAAAAAGAAATCACTGCATAGAATTGTAGGTTTATAATTGTTTTTCTACAGCACTTTGAAGATATTGTTATCTACTGCTGCCAGAGCCTATGCTGATTTGACTACTATTTTGTAGCTACATTATCGTATTTTTCCTTTGCATTTAAAATTTTTCTCAGGGCACCTCGATGGCTCAGTTAGTTGGGTGTCTTACTCTTGGTTTCTCTCTCTTTTTTTTTTTCCTGCCTTGATGGATTAATACTCAACTGTGCTTTTTGTTATTCTTATCTCCTCTTTTTCATTCCCTCTCTCTGCTCCTTTGTGCCTCCTGGCAGACATGTGCTTGAGCTCCTCAGGCTGCATTCTGTGTCCCACTTCTCCTCTATGTCTCCTACCTTCACCTCGACACTGCACTGAGATGTTTTCTCTGTCCTATTTCCAGTTCACTGGTTTTTCTCTGAAGCTGGAAGCAGTACGCCGTGCAGTCTCTCTCTTCTGTCACTTCAACATTAGATATTGTTTTCATTTAAATATTACATTTTCACTTCCAAGACCTCCAAGTGGTTCTCTCATACCTTTCTGTTCTTCTTTTTGTAAGATTCCTTCCTTCCTTCCTTCCTTCCTTCCTTCCTCCCTCCCTTCCTTCCTCTGTCTCTCTCTTTCTTTTGTCAGAGAGAGAGAGAGAGAGAGAGAGAGAGAGAGGACGCACAAGCAGGGGAAGTGGCAGGCAGAGAGAGAAGCAGACTCCCTGTTGAGCAAGAAGCCCGATGCGGGACTTGATCCCAGGACCCTGGGATCATGACCTGAGTCAAAGGCAGATGATTCACCAACTGACCCACCCAGGTGTCCCGCACACCTTTCTGTTCTTGTTTCATTAACCGTCATTCTTGTTTTGTGGGACCTAACTTCTTTATTATGTTAAGAATTTTAATTTATTTTAAAACTCTCTTTAGATTGCTCTATTATCTTTTCTCTCAGGTATCAATTCTCTCGTTTGTTGGGTCTCCTGACTGCTTTTCATGGTCTTAAATTTTATGAATTCTTGTAATATTTTGAGAACTCAATTTCTATGACAGTGTTTAAAATATGAGTACCTGTCTCTACAGGGTGGTTTCAAGTTGCCTCAGCTTAGACCTGGTAAGATGCTAGCCTTGAACCTGATCTTAAGTTGACAGCCCTGGGTTCTTTCTTGAGTGGGTCCTTGTGTTTGCAGCCTCTGGCTGCCCTTTCTATTTTCTGGCCAGGTGCAAGCAGTGTATTTCTGTAATGCTACTGGGATGAGCTGAACTAACCCAGCCCACATTTGCAGGTAGGATAGTGTGTTCCTGGTTCATGCTCTAAGTAGGCAGAATCCTTGCAAAAAACCCTGACCCAATTGCCTATATCCATTTATAGTAGCTTTTCTCTCCATTATTAGCCCAAACAGACTTTCTTTTTTGTTTTTAAGTATGACTGTGTATTTTTTTAAATCTTTAAAAAATATTTACCCATCATTTCTTAATTTTGTAATGAGAGGAACAGAATTCAGGGTCCTTACTTGGCCTTCCTGACCTGGAAATCCTAGGAGTAGCTTTGATTTTTGAAATAGTAACAGTTCAATTCTCCTAACCTCACCAGTGTATAAACATTAGCATCTATGTCCAAGGTTCGAAATAAAAATCAACTGATGACTTGGAAGCAGTTTGGATTGAAATGTGTAATGGATAGACTGAAAAATCAGAAATGGAGGGAAGATGGTTTTAAAAAGGGAAGAAACTTGGGACAGCAGCAGACTTCATTGTAGACCTTCTGTATAAACTCTACCATAAATGGAATCGGACTGAGCAGAAGAAAAGGGTGCTTTCCACAACCCTAGGCAGGGCACTGCAGCCAGCAGAGTCTTGTCTTAAGCACCACCCGCACCCCTGCCCCTGGAAGACAGCCACCAGCATAGTGAAAAGAATGCCGATCTGGGAATTCAGAACTGTTCTAGTTCATTCTCGGACACTACACTACTGTACAGCATAGGTTAAGCCATGATCCCTTTTGGAGCCTCAGGTATTTTATATGTAAAATAAGGGAATTGGGCTAGAATAACTTCTAAAGTACCTTCCAGAAATAATTTTCTGTGATCTCAACAGTTCGGTACTTCGTAAGTATGCCAAGTCTTCCATTCTTTGGTTTGCTGGGTCAATAACCTGTCAGGTAAAGGAAGAAAATCCTGCATTCCCGAAATCACTTTCTAAAAACTGAAACTCACAATCACCAGAAGTATGGCCTTCTCTGATCACCACTCTGCAAAGGAACCGCCTACTGGTGCCTGCTGACTGGATGAAGTTTCTGTGTGGGTGTGTAGACACAATCCAAGTTTTAAATAGAGAAAAGCAAACCAAGCCAGACCAAAACAAAACCCCTACACACAGTCTCAGACACCACAGAGGAAAACAGGTCTTTTCTACAAACATGTCTGTCACTGGTAGTTGAGAAGACAGTAAAATAAATCTCACACTGATCACATCAAAGTGCACAGCGGGGCAAGAGTGGTCAGTCACAGGATGTGAGGGGTCCGACTCTGCCCACTGTAAAGTCTGCACTACTAGAAATTTCCTGGGAAGAGAAATGTAGGGAAGACAATGAGGAACGAAAGAATAAAGTTGGAGTAATACTGAAAAGAAGCAAGAGTGAATTAAAAATCTAAAAATTAAGTTAAGGTGGCAAGGAAAATTTAATAATAAATCTTAGAGCTTCTCAGCACTTTGACTACAGTCAGTATGAATTTCTATGAACTGTTTAACTTTACCACATTGCACTAAAAGCCACGTAGATTCCAACTTCATAGGTACAAAAATGGAGAATTAGCATAGGACCAGCCACACTCCCAAGCAGTTTTCAGAAAACATTCTAAAGACATTTTTTAAAAACAAAAACAAAAACCAACATTCAGGGCGCCTGGGTGGCTCAGTGGGTTAAAGCCTCTGCCTTCGGCTCAGGTCATGATCTCAGGGTCCTGGGATCGAGGCCCACGTCTGGCTCTCTGCTCAGCAGGGAGGCTGTTTCCTCCTCTCTCTCTGCCTGCCTCTCTGTCTACTTGTGATCTCTCTCTGTCAAATAAATAAATAAAATCTTAAAAAAAAAAAACAAAACCAACATTCATTGAAAGGCACCTTACCACCGACACTGCTCCATGTGAGGCACAGTGCAGTGCACCTATACCCGCTGTGTGTGCGGGCACAGACGGCACTAGGGATGGCATGGGTGCCCACTGGATTTCTCCACTCCACAATCCAATACTTCCACTCCATCAGAAACATACAACCCTTCACCAGAGAGGGAAAAAGCACTTTGATAAAATTCCCATTTGGTTCAGTCTTCACTTTCAGGCATGCCTTCACTTTTGGGAAGTTTGTGTGGCCAAAGCTTTCAAGTTAAAAAAAAAAAAAAAAGCAAGTCACATGGGAGCATTAAAGAAAACAAAGAAAAATAGAAAAAAGCCAGTCACATTTAGTTTCACCTTAGAAACACAATCATTGGTAACACTCTGGAGACTCTCTCCCTGGTGGTTTTACCTAGGTCTGGGTACCCTCTATCCCTTCACAGACAACATACATAACTGGGTATCCAGTTCATTCAGTAATCTTTTATCATAAGCATTTATCCAGGTTATTACACCATCTTTGTAACTCAGTGTTTAAATGGCTGCCTCATCCTCTAATCTGTTCCAAGGAAACACCCCTAAATGGCTAGTAGTCAGGGAACAGTAAAGCAAACTATGATTCATAGTATTCCACTGCATGGATGAATCACAGTTTACTTAACTGCTGCCAGAATACTGGACATTTAGGTTGTTTCCAATTTTTCCACTCTTACAAACAGCTAAATGGACTTAATCTGTTTTGTTCGATAGTATCTAACAAACAGCGTTTCACATAATAGAGACTCAAGTATTTATCGAATGAATAAATGTTTATAGAGCTACATACATATAATGTATGTATCTCTTCACATACCCTGCGAAGAAAATCTCTCTATATAAAGTTTCCCCGACCCTCTTATATTTAGGGCTGTTTCTTAGAGAAAGATTCCATAAGTGGAAATTCTGCATCAATTTGGGGCTTTTCATAGTTTGACAGTTTGCTTTCCAAAAAGGAAGTATTAACTTGCATTCCCAATAGTAAAATATGAGGAGGCCCATTTCACTATACTCTCACCTAAATCGGCCATTATCTCTTCAAAACCTTTGCCTATTGTGATTGGTGGCGGAAAAAAAAGGCCCTACTTACAATACTGATCTATAGTTTTGAATACTAGTAAGGTTATATGCTTTCCCTTATAGATGTTAACCAGTTGTCTGTCTTGAAATAGTTTTTTAATATTCTTTACTATCTAAATCAAATTTATTCCTTGAAGCTCAGTGGTCAGTTGCAGTTAAAAAAAATTTTTTTTTAGGGACTAAATTCTGAAAGAAACTTTGTTTAAGGGACTGACCTAAATGCATAGCTGGGAACAGCTTATTCTTAGCTTATTCGTTATTACATTGCAATGTGCTTTTATTAACGGTCAAGTTGGAAGCCAGAACTCTCAGTTCTTGACTTTTCCTTATTAATTATCTGTTATATAGCTCTGTTTTTTTTTTTTTTAAAGATTTTATTTATTTGACAGCGAGAAACACAGCGAGAGAGGGAACACAAGCAGGGGGAGTGAGAGAGGGAGAAGCAGGCTTCCCGCCGAGCAGGGAGCCTGATGTGGGACTCGATCCCGGGTCTCTGGGATCATGACCTGAGCCGAAGGCAGTGGCTTAACCAACTGAGCCACCCAGGCATCC